>CM075867.1:1227412-1334912 GCA_038021265.1 Cyprinella venusta | reverse complement strand
ATTCAATCAAAGTGGCCATTTTGAAAAGCTAAAAAATCACCCCTCTACTGCCTGCAGTACAGTGAAATTCCACAAGATGGCAGAAAACACGTATCAACATAGATACAACAGGTTATCAAAGAAAGTATTGCTCTCCACGATTTAATATGTCTTAGAAACTCGTGTATCAAATATGATACGCCAGGCATTAAAGGGTTAAGTGTACTAGTTGGTGTGTACACAGAATCCAGACAGTAACACCTATTTCTCCCCACAGCTGTTATTATATCTTATATTTTAGCAGCTGAATTGCTCCAGTCAGCATCTATGAGCACAACTGTCTATTTAGAGCGTAACCTCTAATGTTAGTGGATTAGCACTGAGTGTGAGTGTTGACTGTATGTGTTGACTCTTCACTCAGCGCGTGTCGCAGTGGTGAAGTCCCGGGACATGCACTGGTCACTGTTAGCCCAGCGGGATCAGAGAGACATCAGTCTGAGTTCCCTCCGCATGCTCATCGTGGCTGACGGAGCCAATCCCTGTGAGTGAACGCTTCACGCACGTCCTCAGAGTGAAACTCGTGCTGGACTGTCGCCGGGTCGGCTAACTTCACTGTGTGTGTCGAAACGCAGGGTCTATTTCGTCTTGTGACGCCTTCCTGAACGTCTTCCAGGCCCGTGGACTGCGTCCCGAGGCGATCTGCCCGTGTGCGAGCTCCTCCGAGGCCATGACCGTCGCCATCCGCAGGTACACTGGCCACATCACAGCTGATATACGCACAACCGGCGCTGCGTCATCATAGAATGTTCACGCCCACTTTTGGGGGAAATAAACTAGACTCGCCATAGACTTCAATACAAAACAACGGCAAAAACCAACGTCCGTACACAGCCGACAGGCGTAAATAACTTAAGAAATCACTTATATACACCATGTCAAGTAATTATATGTCCACCCTGCCTGCCATAGAGCGTGAAAGATACATTTTTTATGCCCGTTATTATCAACTAGCCCAGGCTACCTGCCGTCATAATCATTAATTCATGAGATATACATTAAGGTTTTTTACTTTAAAAAGCGGAATAAAATCATTCACTCGCTTACCTCGTGACTCGACGAGGTAAAAGTAAATGTCCGGGTAAGACACCTCTGGCCACTGGGTGGGGTTGTTACCCCAATTTGACGCTGGGAGAATAAAGGGACATGTTTTTAAATTGGCCAAATTAAGTTTGTGTATGTGTTTTTCACAAACTATGGCAGGCAGGGTGGACATATAATTACTTGACATGTTTTATATAAGTGATTTCTTAAGTTATTTACGCCTGTCGGCTGTGTACGGACGTAGTTTTTTGCCGTTATTTAGTCTATGGGGAGTCTAGTTTGTTTTCCCCCAAAAGGGGGCGGGGACAAAATTGACAGTTAAGTTCCCAGATGTGCCGGTTGTGCGTATACAACACATCAAAGACACCTAACATTGAATTTGCATATACGGCAGAATGCTCAGGTGTGCATAACAAAACCATCTCCGTGTGTGTGTGTGTGTGTGTGTGTGTGTTCAGGCCTCCGGAGATGGGTGTTCCTCCCCCGGGTAAAGCGGTGTTGTCCATGAGCGGTCTGAGTTACGGCGTGATCCGGGTCGACACCGAGGAGAAGCTCTCCGTTCTCACTGTGCAAGATGTAGGACAGGTCATGCCTGGAGGTGCGACTCTTCACTCTCATTGGCTGTTTAATAATAATATTATTATTATTAATTTTGCTTAGATTAATCACGCAGTAAAAATGCCCGTCTGAGAGTGTGACCCAGCTCTGGTGGCGATGTCCTGCTCCACTTGACGGGACACTCGTTTACTTTATACACACTTTATTCAACAGGAACAACAGCTCGTTCCTCATTCGTCATTACGCTATTTCTACATCATCATCGCACATGCGCAGCTCTTTCAGTTGCGCTTCTCAATACGATCAAGTGTTCACATGTTCCCTCGATCGGATTAGAAAAGGAAGAAACTTTCTCATTCAATCCAAACGAAAGTACATTGGGTTCGAGCTCATTTGGATCGGTTAAGGCGTTTACATGAAGGCTTTTCAGTCCAACTGAGCCGTCAATCTGATAGAGAGCCTAAGTCCCCCCCCTTCCGGTCGACCACCATGGGTCCTTATTTCAAAAAATATTGAATGGTAGTCAATGGCGAGAGACAACAAATATTTTGATCTCGTTTGGATTGTGCCCTGAATTACACATATGATGTTTGTCAATTTAAAAGATACATTTTAAAGTCAAGAAAGTCGCAGTTTGATGTAAAACTGTTGAGGTATAAGTATAGCCTCGCGAGACCATCCTGATCTCACGAGCTTTCAAGGTTTCACTCGCAGATCAGTCTGGACACTCTCCGTTAAAGAAAATTTGGGAGCAGTTCACCAAACGAACGTCCAATCAGCGTTGGCTTTGAGGCGGGTTGAGGTGTGACGCAACGAGAAGCGCGACAGTTCAGTCTAAAGAACATGACGGCTTCAGCGGATGAAACTAGCATCAGCGTGGCTATCGAGCAAGTTTTATCGGAATTACAGAGTATTTCTTCACTGAAAGAAGAGTGACTGGTTTCCCGACTGGTTTCGGCAAGAGTTACGGTATGTCATATGCTTCGTTGATCTGATTGGTTGATCTGATTGGTTGGCCCGTCTATCACCAACATAGGCCAATCAGCTAACCAGTATTTTCGCCCCTTACCAAAATTACTTCAACGGAAGGTTTCCAGATGGATATGCGGAGCAAATCCATCTGGCGGAGTCAGGTTAGTATAAGTAGGGTTGGGTATCGAGAATCGAGGATCGATTGGAACCGGGACTAACTTTTCGTTTTTCCCGGAATCGTTCAAAAGTTAAAATTTCGATTCCTAGTTTCGATATTCACAGTCCGCCGACCAGAAGAAGAAACCGCTGAACAACACCAATAAAGAAGCGTCTACCGGAAGTGTTGGCATAACCGCGCGAATCGAACATGAGTAGCTTACGTCGGCGGTCCAAAGTGTGGCTTCAATTTTCTAAAAATATCAAAATCTCGGCAAAATGCAGAGTATTTCCCTTTAGAAAGGAGTGTTTCGTTCAGAAAGACCGTTGGTTGGCAAGGTTAGCTCAACTTTTTAGACCCCGCCTCTTAAAAGAATCGGAATCGAGAATCGTTGGGAACCGGAATCGAAACAAGGAGTCGGAATCGTTCGAATTCAAACGATACACAACCCTAGGTATAAGACTGTGAAAATACGTAATTACAAAGACTACAAACCCCAACGGCGCACATTTTCTCTCAATGAATGAAGCTAACTTTACTGAGACTAACGTCTGTCATTGTTTCAATAGTCTTACGTTATAATCGTTACTTTACGCCGTCATGCCTGAGTGTTTCGACCAGACCGCACACACACGAGAAGCGGATCTTGCTTGTTGTTTCACCTCCTGGGAATTGTAGTTCATGAAGCGATTTTCACATAAAACTAAATGCTACTCTTCTGTTTTATGACACACTGTGATGTTTTTGACTTTCAGAATCATCTTTTAAATTGACAAACATCGTATGTGTAATTGAGGGCACAGTTCAGACGGAATAAAAAGAGAAGTTGTCTCTCGCCATTGTCTACCACACATATTTTTTTTTTTACGAAAAAAGGTCCAATGAGCCGGAAGCAGAAGAGCGGGACTTAGGCTCTCTATTACTAACGGATTATTTGGTTGCATGTGAGTGTAGCCGCTAATCCATAGACTGATAGACAGATGTGAATAGATGCTCTCCTGTTTTGAATCTGACTGCTGTATGTGTGTGTGAGCAGCGCTGGTGTGTGTGATCCGGCTGGAGGGAACGCCGTACCTGTGTCGAATGGACGAGGTGGGAGAGATCTGTGTGAGCTCCAACAGTACGGGGATCTCTTACTACGGTCTGCCGGGAATGACTAAGAATGTCTTTGAGGTGAGTGTTGGATTTCGAAACATTGAGTGTTGGCCTTAAAACATTTCAGCTTGTGACTTTTATTGTGAAATGTGTTCCAGACCATTCCCGTGACATCATCAGGATCTCCCATCAGCGACCGGCCCTTCACACGCACGTCTCTCCTGGGCTTCATCGGCCCGGTGCGTTCTCTCACGCGTCTTTAAATCAGTCATGTTTCAGAGCTGATGTTTGAGGATGTGTGTGTGTGTGTTGCAGGATAATCTGGTGTTTGTGGTGGGAAAGCTGGACGGGCTGATGAGGGTGAGCGGGCGATGTCATAACGCAGATGACGTGGTGGCCACCGCGCTGGCCGTCGAGCCCATGAAGTTCGTGTACAGAGGACGGTAAATGCACTGCCTGTGACCTTTGACCTGATATTTAGCAGGGCAATGGGTAACACTTTACTTGAAGGGGTGTGCAGAAGACTGAATATGAAGATGGTTTATGCATGTTTATGACAACTGTCATTAAGTGTCATTCACTCAGTTTTTTTGGCTTTGATTTTATTGTAGTTTTGAGTTCAACCTGATTTATAAAATATATATTTTATATGAAATATTTTTTATAAATAATTTTCATAAACTTATACCTATATAACTTTTTTTGGATTTACTTATTACTGCCCGAGCACTAACAGTGTGCTGTTAGGATTATTTTTAGGGCCCGAGCACCCAACGGTGCAAAGCCCTCTTGAAACTGTTAGGGTTATTTATTTATTTATTTATTTATTATTATTTTTTCTTCTGCAAAGTAAGCACCATTTTCGGGGCCGCAACATGGTTAATTATGTAATATCACACTGAAATGTAGTATATCATGATAAATCATGCTTTCTACATACAACTTAATGTCTTTTGATGTCTTTGTGCTTAAAGGCCTTAAAGGTCTGAACTGCTTGAACCCCGATAAATGCTGCTTGCAGCTTTAATTTTTTCTCTTTTCTGCAAAGTAAGTGCCATTTTCGGGGCCACAACATGCTCAAAAACTCACCAAATTTGGCACGCATGTCAGGACTGGTGAAAAATTTCGTATTTTGTGGGTTTCGTGGGTGGGCGTGGCAAAATGGCTCCCTAGCGCCACCTAGAAAATTGGAAAAAATTAGCCCCTCGTCCACGTTCAACCTACAAGCGCGAAATTTGGTGGGGACGTGTATCATATCAAGACACACAAAAAAGCCTCAAGAACCCATACCCTAAACTCGACAGGAAGTCCGCCATTTTGAATTTGGCGACCGATTTGGGACGATTTACACACTCTGTACTTTAACGAACTCCTCCTAGGGATTTAGTCGGATCGACTTCATACTGTATTTCTGCTGTGCCTTCTAAAGGCATTGACGATGTAAAGTTGTGCTATCTGCCCGTTTTCGTCAATGGGCGTGTCCGTGGCGTCGATGATTCGCCATGAAACAGGAAGTTGTAGTAACTTGACTGTAAATTTCCAGATCTGAACGAAATCTTACACATTTGACAAGAGTCCCGCCCTGAACAAATCTACATGCCGACATTCACCCACAGTCATAGCGCCACCTGCTGGCAACAGGAAGTGACCTTTAACGAAGCAGCCCCCGCCACATGTTTGACCGACATGTATGAAATCTCTGTGGTACATCTACCATGTCCAGACGCACAGAAAAGTCTCTTGGAGCGATGCCCTAAACCCAACAGGAAGTCAGCCATTTCTAATTTTACCGCCATTTTTGGATGATTTACTCATTACATACTTTAACGAACTCCTCCTAGGGATTTAGTCGGAACGACTTCAAATTTCTGCTGTGCCTTCTAAAGGCATTGACGATGTAAAGTTGTGCTATCCTCGCGTTTTCGTCGATGGCGTGTCCGTGGCGTCGATGATTCGCCATGAAACAGGAAGTTGTAGTAACTTGGCTGTAAATGCCCAGATCTGCACGAAATTTTACACATTTGACAAGAGTCCCGCCCTGAACAAATCTACATGCCGACATTCATCCACAGGCATAGCGCCACCTAGTGGCAACAGGAAGTGACGTTTAACCTAGCAGCCCTTGCCACACGTTTGACCTACATTTACAGAATTTCTGTGGCACATGTATCATGTCCAGACGCACAAAAAAGCCTCTTGGATCAATGCCCTAAACCCAACAGGAAGTCGGCCATTTTGAATTTTATGTCAATTTTTGGGTGATTTGGATGTGTAGCAAATGCACATCTGCATCGACTGAGCTCTAGAATATGCAACGCGGCCGCCTCACACCCCAACGTACAACAGGTCCGCCCAATGCTGCTTGCAGCTTTAATTATTATTATTTTTTTACTTCAGAAATAATCTGCAAAGGGTCTTCTTTAAAATGATACCAAACTTAAGTCTGTGCTCCGAAGTGTCACATTTTTATGACAGTTTTTGGACATTTTTGTCCTCTTTTTACCTATGTGTAACTTTTTTTTTTAATTGATGCACAAGGGTTAATAAACCACTTAGCTTTATGGGTTAACATTACATTTAACTGTCATGTGGTTGGTTTTGACATTGGCTGTCATGCTCAGGTTAAGATGAGTGTGTGTGTGTGTGTGTGTGTGTGTTGTCAGGATTGCAGTGTTCTCTGTCTCGGTTTTGCACGATGAGCGCATTGTCGTGGTGGCGGAACAGAGACCAGACGCTTCAGAGGAGGACAGCTTCCAGTGGATGAGCCGAGTGCTACAGGTGAACACACACACACACATTATGTTATTTCAATCATGATAATAAAGACCGGATAAGTTTGTGCAAAGTTCTTCCATGTAGTGTCCGCAAACCAACACACACCCCGCTCTGTCCCTCTCAGGCCATCGACAGCATCCATCAGGTGGGTGTGTACTGTCTGGCTCTGGTCCCGGCCAACACACTCCCCAAAGCTCCCCTGGGCGGCATCCACATCTCCGAGAGCAAGCAGCGCTTCCTGGAGGGAGCCCTACACCCCTGCAACGTGCTCATGTGCCCTCACACCTGCGTCACCAACCTGCCCAAACCCCGCCAGAAGCAGCCCGGCACCGGTGAGTGTGTGTGTGTGTGTGTGTGTGTGTGTGTTAGAGCCCGACCGATAAAGGATTTTGAAGGCCGATACCGATACAAATATTTTTGGGTTTTAACACCCGATATATCGGCCGATATTTTTTTTTTTTATTTCAGAAACGCGCAACGAAACATTAACAGATTTCCCTAACATTAGTTATTTGTAGTTATTTATGAGTTTTAACTAAAATAATATGATAATGCATTTTCAAAAGAGATATATCGGCCGATAATTTTTCATTTATTTTTTTATTTCCGAAACACGCAACAAAAAATTAACAGATTTCCCCATCCTTAGTTATTTGTAGTTATTTTAACTAAAATGCATTTTATAAAGAAACTTGTTTTTTTTATTGTCACAACAGAAGGGACTGACGATAGTGGCGTTAGCTAGCTTTGTGGTTAGCTAGCAATGGATAACATCATACTGCAAATTGTAAAACATACACTGAGATGATCCGTCTCATTGCTATAAACTGTCAGGCGCTATTAAAGAAATACTTCAGTCACATTGTCAAAAGTTAAAAGGACAGTCAGTCAACGTTACGTAACAATAACTAGCTAATTCCGCTTCACTCTCGGCTTATTTAACAGCACCAAAACTGGACATGATAGTCACAAATGTTGTCATGCTTATTTGAGTTAAGAGAACTGATGCGGATGATCTTTTAATTGCTATTCAAGCGATGTATGTCTCGTGACCAACTCAACGAGTGTAGAGTGCCCTCTGGTGGACAAACTATACAACTCCAGCACTCATGACATGGTTCAAGCGCGTTTCGTCCGTGTTTATTTTATTTTTGAAATGTTCATTTATCGGCCATTATAACTGCCGACACCGATAGTTTGGAAAATGCCTAATATCGGCTTGCCGATATATCGGTCTGGCTCTAGTGTGTGTGTCTTGTCCGCTGTGCTGCATCTCACACGTCACATGACATGTCCAATGAAAATTCGAATTTTGAATCTTATTTGAATTTCAAACAAAAATGCACATTTCGGTTTATTGGTTTGAACTTGAGGAACTCGAGACATGATGCGTAACGGACGCGGTGTGTGTTTGGTTGTTTATCCAGTTCATATCTATCGAATGTGAAAATGGCGGGAAAAGGCTATACTGACGAAAAAACACTCAGTTGGAGGCAAAATTCAGTCAGAGCAGAGTGTGTGTGTGTGTGTGTGTGTGTGTGTGTGTGTGTGTGTGCGTTTTATCAACAACTGGAAACAGCCAACAGAAAGCACTCAGATCTGAGTGTCTGGTGTTTTTGATGAACATGAATATAAACATGTAGTGAGGAGAATGGAGTGCTTCTGAATGGCTATCTTGTGTTCATGTTCATTACGCTGTGTGTTGAAGTGTGTGTTCTCACACTGACACAGTTTTATGCACTTTTGTAACCTAATTTTCCTTGCATGCACATTAATTAACTTCAGAACAATTGTTTGAAAAATGAATGCACTTTAAAAAGTGAACGTCATTTTGTTTCAATAAAAGATGAGATGCTTGATTTGGTTTATATGTGCAGATTGCGCTCGCTTGCGCCCTCTAGTGGGCATAGGAGACAACACAATACTTATATACTCTAACATTAAAGTATTGCCTTTAGAATTCAAATATAATTCGGATTTTGAAAGAAATAAAAATTGCGCTTAAGCCATCTCGACACCCCTAACATGTCGTCTCTGTGGTTTCAGAGGTGGGTCCTGCGTCCATGATAGTGGGAAACCTGGTGGCAGGAAAGAGAATTGCTCAGGCCTGTGGGAGAGACGTGTCTCAGCTGGAAGACCATGATCAGGTGAAGCACAGTACATCCTCCTGAACCACTGACAGCACAGGAGCACCTTAAAAAGAGGAGTTAGTCTCCTGGTTTTAGTTTTAGTTACTGACTGTTGTCTGAATGTGTGTGTTGTGTAGTTCCTGTATCTGCAGGACGTCCTGCAGTGGAGAGCTCAGGCCACTCCAGACCATCCTCTGTTTCTGCTGCTCAACGCCAAGGTATCTCTCTCGCCCGCTAACGTCTCGCCCATGGGTCGATGTGCATGTTTGTTATGTCACTTAGATTCGATTGTTATGTCAATCCGATCGGTTAAGGTGTTTACACGATTACAAGGGTCCGTGTGTGTGTGTGTGTGTGTGTTCAGGGCACGGTGGCCAACGCAGCGTCGTGTGTGCAGCTGCACAAGCGTGCGGAGCGAGTGGCGGTGGCGCTGATGGAGCGAGGCCGACTGAACATTGGAGATCATGTGGCACTGGTGTATCCTCCCGGTGAGAGAGGACGACACTCACACACTGAGGTCTGATCAAGGCTTTCCTCTCGCTGGTCTTCACTCCTCTGTCCTCTTCTCTGCAGGGATTGATCTGATCGCCACTTTCTACGGCTGCCTGTACGCCGGCTGCGTCCCCGTGACCGTCAGGCCTCCGCACCCGCAGAACTTAACCACAACCCTGCCCACCGTCAAGATGATCGTGGAGGTGATGCTGAACGCCGGTCACTCGGGTGTAGCCAAGCCCTCGGGTCACCGTTCAGTTCAGTTTAGGGCTGTCACTTTTGTGAAGAAATCCTGTTCGATTTTTCTGCAGTAGCACCTCATCACAGTACACGAGATCCAGGGGGCGGAGTTGGATCCAGATCTAATGGGTGGAGATGGGTAGGATTAGGGGTGGGGTTAGGGATCAGGGGGCGGAGATGGGTAGGATTAGGGGTGGGGTTAGGGGTCAGGGGGCGGAGATGGGTAGGATTAGGGGTGGGGTTAGGGATCAGGGGGTGGAGATGGGTAGGATTAGGGGTGGGGTTAGGGATCAGGGGGCGGAGATGGGTAGGTTTAGGGGTGGGGTTAGGGATCAGGGGGCGGAGATGGGTAGGATTAGGGGTGGGGTTAGGGATCAGGGGGCGGAGATGGGTAGGTTTAGGGTGGGGTTAGGGATCAGGGGGCGGAGATGGGTAGGATTAGGGGCGGGGTTAGGGATCAGGGGGCGGAGATGGGTAGGATTAGGGGTGGGGTTAGGGATCAGGGGGCGGAGATGGATAGGATTAGGGGTGGAGTTAGGGATCAGGGGGCGGAGATGGGTAGGATTAGGGGTGGGGTTAGGTATCAGGGGGTGGGGATGGGTAGGATTAGGGGTGGGGTTAGGGATCAGGGGACGGAGATGGGTAGGATTAGGGGTCGGTTTAGGTATCAGGGGGTGGGGATGGGTAGGATTAGGGGTGGGGTTAGGGATCAGGGGGTGGAGATGGGTAGGATTAGGGGTGGGGTTAGGTATCAGGGGGTGGGGATGGGTAGGATTAGGGATGGGGTTAGGGATCAGGTTGCGGAGATGGATAGGTTTGGGGGTGGGGTTAGGGATCAAGGGGTGGAGATGGGTGGGATTAGGGGTGGGGCTAGGGATCAGGGGGCGGAGATGGGTAGGATTAGGGGTGGGGTTAGGGATCAGGGGGCGGAGATGGGTAGGATTAGGGGTGGAGTTAGAGATCAGGGGGCGGAGATGGGTAGGTTTAGTTATATGTTATGTGGGAGGAGTTGGATCTGGATCTGGAGTTGGATCTCCATGTCTCACCGCAGTAAAATGACCTTCTGAAAATGATTTCTGAAGTCTTATTAAGACTAATAAGCATTACGTTGTCCTGTAGCTGCTCTATCCTCTGTATATCAGCAGTGTCTGATCGTTGATCACTCTTATGACTGTAACTGTACTCTTATGATCGACAGGTCAGTAAGTCTGTATGTATTCTGACAACACAAGCAATAATGAAACTACTGAAATCCAAAGAGGCCGCGGCTGCTGTGGACGTGAAAGCGTGGCCGTTGATACTGGACACGGGTAAAGACATCACGCACACCATTGTACTATTGTATAAGTCCCATTGTATGGAAAAGAAATATTAAAGATCCCATATTATGCCCCTGAATTATTATATGGAGGAATATTGTGACGTCTTCATTCCCGGAAGGAGCTCAAGACTACAATGGGGGCGTTTCCAGAGTTCAGAAACACTGACACTGATATAGAGATAAACTGGACCTTTTCATGCTCCACCAGCAACATTACACACTAAAGAAAGTGAAAAAAAGCATAATATGTCTTCTTTAAATAAGGTTTATTTGGTTCCATTTCAGATGATCTCCCGAGAAAGAGGATTCCCCAGATCTACAAACCCCCTACCCCAGAGATGCTCGCCTACCTGGACTTCAGTGTGTCCACCACAGGAATCCTGGCTGGGGTCAAGGTGAATCTGACTAACCCATCATCATCATCATCTGAGAATGTGGGATGGCACTTCTAACAGCATGTGTTTGTCTCAGATGTCCCATGCTGCCACCAGTGCCTTGTGTCGCTCTATCAAGCTGCAGTGTGAGCTGTACCCGTCCCGCCAGATCGCCATCTGCCTGGACCCCTACTGTGGCCTGGGCTTCGCCCTCTGGTGTCTCTGCAGGTGAGAGACCAACATCACGCCTGCTTCGGCTGGCAGGCCAGTACAATCATGGTTAAAGGGACAGTTCACCCAAAAATGAAAATTAGGATTTACTCACTCTCAAGTCATGCTAGGTGTATATGACATTCTTCTCTCGGACGAATACAATCAGAGTTATATTAAAAAAATATCCAGGCTCTTCCAAACTTTATAATGGCAGTGAATGGCTGTTTCTGTTTTGTAGTCCATAAAGTGCATCTGTCCATCATAAAAGCGCACTTTATGGTGGACAGAAGCACTTTTATGATGGATAGATGCACTTTCATGATGGATAGATGCACTTTTATGATGGATAGATGCACTTTCATGATGGATAGATGCACTTTATGATGGATAGTTGCACTTTTATGATGGACAGATCCACTTTTATGATGGATAGATCCACTTTTATGATGGATAGATGAACTTTTATGATGGATAGATGCACTTTTATGATGGATAGATGCACTTTTATGATGGACAGATCCACTTTTATGATGGATAGATGCACTTTTATGATGGACAGATCCACTTTTATGATGGATAGATCCACTTTTATGATGGATAGATGCACTTTTATGATGGACAGATCCACTTTTATGATGGATAGATCCACTTTTATGATGGATAGATGCACTTTTATGATGGATAGATGCACTTTTATGATGGACAGATCCACTTTTATGATGGATAGATCCACTTTTATGATGGATAGATGCACTTTTATGATGGACAGATCCACTTTTATGATGGATAGATCCACTTTTATGATGGATAGATGAACTTTTATGATGGATAGATGCACTTTTATGATGGATAGATGCACTTTTATGATGGACAGATCCACTTTTATGATGGATAGATGCACTTTTATGATGGACAGATCCACTTTTATGATGGATAGATGAACTTTTATGATGGATAGATGCACTTTTATGATGGACAGATCCACTTTTATGATGGACAGATCCACTTTTATGATGGATAGATCCACTTTTATGATGGATAGATGCACTTTTATGATGGACAGATCCACTTTTATGATGGATAGATGCACTTTTATGATGGACAGATCCACTTTTATGATGGATAGATGCACTTTTATGATGGACAGATGCACTTTTTATGATGGACAGATCCACTTTTATGATGGACAGATCCACTTTTATGATGGATAGATGCACTTTTATGATGGACAGATCCACTTTTATGATGGATAGATGCACTTTTATGATGGACAGATCCACTTTTATGATGGACAGATCCACTTTTATGATGGACAGATCCACTTTTATGATGGATAGATCCACTTTTATGATGGATAGATGCACTTTCATGATGGATAGATGCACTTTTATAATGGACAGATCCACTTTTATGATGGATAGATGCACTTTTATGATGGACAGATGCACTTTTATGATGGACAGATGCACTTTTATGATGGATAGATCCACTTTTATGATGGATAGATGCACTTTTATGATGGATAGATGCACTTTTATGATGGATAGATCCACTTTTATGATGGATAGATGCACTTTCATGATGGATAGATGCACTTTTATAATGGACAGATCCACTTTTATGATGGATAGATGCACTTTCATGATGGATAGATGCACTTTTATAATGGACAGATCCACTTTTATGATGGATAGATGCACTTTTATGATGGACAGATGCACTTTTATGATGGACAGATGAACTTTTATGATGTATAGATGCACTTTATAGACTTATGGACATAAACAGCCATTCGCGGCCATTATAAAGCTTGGAAGAGCCAGGATATCTGACTGTGTTCGTCTGAGAGAAGAGTGTCATATACACCTAGCAGAGTAAATCATGGGCTAATTTTGTTAATTGAATGAAATATTTGGGTGAACTGTCCCTTTAATGTCATGTAAATGTTTGTGTTTGCAGTGTGTACTCAGGCCATCAGTCTATCCTGGTCCCTCCTCTGGAGCTGGAGACCAATGCGTCTCTGTGGCTCTCTGCGGTCAGCCAGTATAAAGCTCGAGTGACCTTCTGTTCGTATTCGGTGATGGAGATGTGCACCAAAGGCCTGGGCTCCCAGACTGAAGCTCTGCGGGTCAGTCTTACACACACACACACTCTTCATCCACGTCACATTTACTGCTGTTCCAACGAGATTCATGGATGAACTCGGTCCTTGTCCTTGAATCCCATGCGGAGTTCACTCATGCTGGTCATGCCGGTTCATTATCAGTCAACTTTTTTTGGCATGCAAAATATCACACTTATAGCGTGAGCGCACCTTTAGTCTTCATAATGTGACACATAGTCGTATTTTATTATGACATTTCATTGTTGTTTTGAAAGAAATCAATGCTTTTATTCAGCAAGGACGCATTAAATTGATCAAAAGTGACAGTGAAGACATTTATGATGCTACAAATGATTATTTCCCAAAGTTCTTTTGAACTTTCTATTCATCAAAGAATCTTGAAAAATACATTGTATGAAATTTCACAGTAGTGTGAGTTGCATTAGTCATTAATCATGTGTGTGTGTGACGTCTCCATCAGTTGCGGGGTGTGAATCTGTCGTGTGTGCGGACCTGTATGGTGGTGGCGGAGGAGCGTCCTCGCATCGCTCTAACTCAGTCCTTCTCCAAGATCTTCAAGGACCTGGGTCTCTCGAGCCGGGCCGTCAGCACCACCTTCGGCTGCAGGGTGAACGTGGCCGTGTGTCTTCAGGTGAGGGCCGCCCACTGCTTCATGTGCGCACGGACCCTGTGTTTATGTGTGTGCGTTTAAAAGACCTGTTCACACCATGTGCATTCCTATAAATCTCTTCTCACCAAAAGGAGTGATTATTACTGAAGGCTCCTCGTGTCTTGTGTCCATTAGACTCCACTATGGATCACAACACATACATTTGCGCTTTTGTTTTCGAAACGCTAAATTTCTCCAAAGTTATGCTTGGTGTGTCGAGGGTATGCGTGTGACGTCACCGTCGGCCTGCAGTTCCTCACAGTGAGTGGCAAAAAGACTGAGCGGCTATATTTGTTTTTAGCGAAAAACAAACACAACACATTTAAAGTGGGAAAGAGCTTTGCGATTGACTCTACAACTAGATTTGACAAAACATCACAGGTATATTTTTACAGACTGCTATAGAAACAGTAGCAAATGGATCGAAACAACTGGACTCCAGTCAGCCAAAGGTGGATTTGCAGTTATCATTTTGTGTCAATATGCTGAATTTAGCTGTAAAACCATACACATATATTTTGTATCGTTATACATATTAACTACTCATCAGTTAAATATTTATCATTGCTTATTCTGCATTATTGGATGTTTTTTTTAATAAACACTGACCAAAAAAAAAACTATAAAGTTTTAGGGCTGGACGATATGATGATATTAGAGCCAGACCGATATTATCGGCCGATATTTGGCATTTTCCAAAATATCGGTATCGGCAGTTATAATGGCCGATAAATAAATATTTCAAAAATAAAATAAAAACGGACGAAACGCTTCAATCATCTCTCCTTGGCCTGTTATATTGAAAATGTATGTTTTACAATTTGCATCTATTGCTAAATTATGGCTCATCATCGACTAGCTAACCACAAAGCTAGCTAATGCCACTATCATCAGTGGAAGACCGCTAACGTTAACATCCCAGATAGCAAACTGACATTGAATCAACGTGGAAACATGACATCGAAACAACGTTGATCTGACATTGTTTTGCTCATCGAATTAACGTTGAACCAACGTCAGACGCGTCATTCTTCAAAACTAACGGAAAATCAACTTGAAATCAATGTTGTTTCAACGTTATGAAAGCGAACCAATTTTCGATTTTTATTTAGCTTTGAAGAATGCCGCGTCTGACGTTGGTTCAACGTTAATTCAATGAGCAAAATCAACGTTGTTTCAATGTCATTAGAAGATGTCGTTTCCACGTTGATTCAATGTCAGTTTGCTGTCTGGGATTAATGAGCTTGGAAACCACAATGAACTTTTTCTGCCTAAATAAAGTAATGATTACTGTATTTATAACTCGCATATCTCTAGTTACAGTCCCTGCGTTGTAAAATGTAAGATATAGTTGCGAGGAGTGAACATTTAGACATGGAGAAAAAGTATCAAACGTATCTTGTGCAGGAAAGTTAGCTTTTCTTTTACACGTGTGTGAAATCCAACAATATTTTATAAAAAAAAAAAAAACTGTCGGACGATATATCGGGTTTTAAAACCCAAAAATATTTGTATCGGTATCAGCCTTCAAAATCCTTTAGTGGTCGGGCTCCAGATGATATATATATAGGCTCTATATAACACTGATATAAGTGATCACCCGGATTTAGACCTATATTGTGTTTATATAAAGCATTCACATGCAAATTTGCTTTATATTTAGGTCTATATTGCTTTTATTTCCCCGGTGTCGAAATCATGCAAACATAAATGTCAGGCAACACGATTCCTGGCTGCATGTCGATATCCATGCATCACTGGATCTTTAGGTGGTTGTAAGGAACACTATATTGAGTCCAACAATTAGTTTAAATTGGTAAAATTGTTCATTTTAGTCGCATTTTTGCAGTTTCTCCTATTAAATCCAGTCTCGCAGCAGATCTTTTGCCACTCAGTCAGGCTGAGGGAAAGTGACGTCAATGCATTCCCTCTATAGTTTGCCGTAAAAAAAATGGTTTGTGAAGCTGCATCACTCTTGGTGTGTATAGGCTTTATCTGTTGTTTCTGTTTTTAAATGCTGTGTCTGTAAGTGTACAGTACATGTATCTGTGTGTGTATTAAACGTGCGCCTGTGTTTGTCTGATGCGCTCTCGTAGCCCAACAGGCTGGGCAAGCTGGCAGAGCAGGTACTGTGACCCGAGGGGAGATAGCAGGGGCTTCAGGACGCTTCGCCAGCTCTGCTTCTGTGTGTGTGTCTGCGTGTGTGTGTGTATAAATCCTCATGTGCATGACATAATGCTTTGCTTCCAATGTCAGAGTAGCTAATACTTTGGGATTACTTTTATTATTTGTGCCAGCACTGTTGCCATGTTTTATTTGAAAATTATATAAATTATTTCAGAAAATTAATTAGATTTAAATATAAAAAATAATTTTATTTTATTAGAATTTTAAGTAACAAAATACTTTTTTTTATGAAATATGACTTTAATGTGACTAGATTAATATCTATTAAGTATTAATAAAATCAAACGGTATCATTTTGGTCATTATATACTGTATGTACACACACCTCATTACTCCAGCTAAAATGTTTTACCACACACATTTTAACTCCTAAAATCCAGCACGTCTCAGGGACAGATGTCTTGATACGCCTGCGCTTGAATCCGCTCTTCACTGCTGTGTGTTTAGCTCTGCACTTCATGTGTATGTGCTGTAGTGTGCCGAAGCAATGCTTGAGCCGTGCATCTGGAGCAGATTCAGCTTACTCATGAGTCATGACCCGACCCCTGTAACTGTTGTGACGCCTCATCCCAGCCTATAAGAGAACGAGGTTTTACATGAACTAAGAGAATGTTTGTAGAGTATCTAATGGACCTGAAAGGAATATATATACATATAAATATTTAAAGTGAACCTCTGTCATAATTTACCCTTCAAAGACTCGGTCTCGACTCGGACTCGACCCTTCAAAGACTCAGTCTCAACTCGGACTCGACCTTTCAAAGACTCAGTCTCAACTCGGACTCGATCTTTCAAAGACTCGGTCTCGACTCGTACCCGACCCTTCAAAGACTCGGTCTCGACTCGGACTCGACCTTTCAAAGACTCGGTCTCGAAACGGACTGGACCCTTCAAAGACTCGGTCTCGACTCGGACTCGACCTTTCAAAGACTCGGTCTCGAATCGGACTCGACCCTTCAGAGACTCGGTCTCGACTCGGAATCGACCCTTCAGAGACTCGGTTTCGACTCGGTCTCGACCCTTCAAAGACTCGGTCTCGACTCGGACTCGACCCTTCAGAGACTCGGTTTCGACTCGGACTCGACCTTTCAAAGACTCGGTCTCGAAACGGACTGGACCCTTCAAAGACTCGGTCTCGACTCGGACTCGACCCTTCAAAGACTCGGTCTCGACTCGGACTCGACCCTTCAGAGACTCGGTTTCGACTCGGAATCGACCCTTCAGAGACTCGGTCTCGACTCGGACTCGACCCTTCAGAGACTCGGTCTCGACTCGGACTCGACCCTTCAAAGACTCGGTCTCGACTCGGTATCGACCCTTCAAAGACTCGGTCTCGACTCGGACTCGACCCTTCAGAGACTCGGTCTCGACTCGGTATCGACCCTTCAAAGACTCGGTCTCGACTCGGACTCGACCCTTCAGAGACTCGGTCTCGACTCGGACTCGACCCATCAAAGACTCGGTCTCGACTCGGACTCGACCCTTCAAAGACTCGGTCTCGACTCGGACTCGACCCTTCAAAGACTCGGTCTTGACTCGGACTCGACCCATCAAAGACTCGGTCTCGACTCGGACTCGACCCATCAAAGACTCGGTCTCGACTCGGAATCGACCCTTCAAAGACTCGGTCTAGACTCGGACTCGACCCTTCAGAGACTCGGTCTTGACTCGGACTCGACCCTTCAAAGACTCGGTCTCGACTCGGACTCGACCCTTCAAAGACTCGGTCTCGACTCGGACTCGACCCTTCAAAGACTCGGTCTTGACTCGAACTCGACCCTTCAGAGACTCGGCCTCTACTCGGACCCGACCCAGTAAATGCATCTTGATTTAAGAATTTGACAAAAATACTCAATAAGAAGAGCATTTTGTTTCGCTCTGAGACTAAGCCAACTATATCAATATATGTGGTGTGGAATTCGCTGTTCTCATATGATTAGAACAATTATTAAATATGTATAGTTATAGTTATCATCTTTAGTGCGAACAGAAATGATGACAGAATTGACATTTTCTGGTAAATAACTATCTTACAAAAGTTGATGACAAACCTCTCTTTTTCTTACATATGTTGTGAAGGTGAAGTGTGTAATTTTTACATTTTGCTTAAAATATATTGACTGTTTTCAAACAGGTTGCCCTAAGCATTCCCCATCTAATCAGAAACTCACACTGGTTAAGCCGTGTGTCTGTGTGGACCGGGTCAAACAAACCTAGCTTGTCTTGATAGTGCCACATATTAGGAAAAGCAGATCAGAAAGTGACACACTTCGCTATGTGACATGCTTGCAGTGATGGTGCTGATGTGTGTTTCTAGGGCACCTCTGGGCCGGACCCCACCACCGTATATCTGGACATGAGGGCCCTGCGGCATGACAGGTGCTTCAATACACACTTATTACAGACCTTATGTAATTAGGTGTCTTTAACTACTATGTTATTTAATAAAGTAATTGTTAGGATCAGTGTATGTCTTGTGTTGATGTTGTAAAACACTAGAGCTGATGTTGAGGTGATACGGGTGAGGTTAGCACAGGTTTGGTGGGATGGGTCAGTTGGTGGGCAGGTCATCATCAGTCTCATTATACATGTAATTACATAATTCTGTCATTATTATTGATCTCTGTCTCTTTTTTTACATTGCTCAGAGTTCGATTAGTCGAGAGAGGCTCTCCACACAGTCTGCCGCTGATGGAATCTGGGAAGGTGAGAATACAGAATATACTGTGTATATAATATGTTATCAATAAATATATAAACTAACAGTTTGAATTTAATACTAGTTTTTAATGTTTTTAAATGAAGTATTTTATTCTCACCAAGCCTGCATTTATTTGATAGAACATGTAGTAAAAACAGTAATATTAATTGATCTTTCCTTTTTGAATATATTGCAAAATATAAATGTAATATAAACTGTAATATATTCCTGTGATCAAAGCTGAATTTGTCACATAATCTTGCAGAAATCATTCTAATATGCTGACTTGCTGCTCAAGAAACATTTCTGGTCATTATCAATGTCGAAATTATATATTTTTTTAATTTTGACACTGGCTATTTGAGACATTATACTAAAGTCAACTTTAGACATTATACTAACTATGAGTAACCTTGTAACTACATGTCAAAAAACTCTTATTAGCTTTTTTTAACCAACTGGTGCTCTTTGGACACATCATCAGTGGTCAGGGGGTGTTTCGGGTCTTAGATCATCAGACTCCCTCACTCGGGACACTCGGGCGCGGGTCATCAGTCCCAACTTTTGTCCAAGTGGTGCTACCGCTAGCTGCTTTCCTAATCCACAGCCACCTTGTCACCTTTTCTGCAGCTCTGATTATGTTCTCGACGGCTTTCCTTTCCTGCAACCCTCTGATGCCAAGGAAACTGAATGTCAGGGCCCTGTTTGTCTTGTCAATTTTCACTGTTTCTTTGTTTGCCCTGTGTCTGAGCTAGTCCGAGACTGGTCTCAAGACCAATTTCTGCTTTCTCTGACTCGTCTCGGACTTGTTCCTTCAAAGACTCAGTCAAGACTCGGACTCGACCCTTCAAAGACTCGGTCAAGACTCGGACTCGACCCTTCAAAGACTCTGTCTAGACTCGGACTCGACGCTTCAAAGACTCGGTATCGACGCGGACTCGACCCTTAAAAGACTCTGTCTAGACTCGGACTCGACCCTTCAAAGACTCTGTCTCGACTCGGACTCGACCCTTCAAAGACTCGGTCTCGACTCGGACTCGACCCTTCAAAGACTCGGTCTCGACACGGACTCGACCCTTCAAAGACTCTGTCCCGACTCGGACTCGACCCTTCAGAGACTCGGTCTCAACTCGGACTCGACCCTTCAAAGACTCTGTCTCGACTCTGACTCGACTCTTCAGAGACTCGATCTCGTCTCTTACTCGACCCTTCAGAGACTCGGTCTCAACTCGGACTCGACCCTTCAGAGACTCGGTCTTGACTCGGACTCGACCCTTCAGAGACTCGGTCTCAACTCGGACTCGACCCTTCAGAGACTCGATCTCGACTCGGACTCGACCCTTCAGAGACTCGGTCTCAACTCGGACTCGACCCTTCAGAGACTCGGTCTCGACTCGGACTCGACCTTTCAAAGACTCGGTCTCGACTCGGACTCGACCCTTCAGAGACTCGGTCTCGACTCAGACTTGACCCTTCAGAGACTCGGTCTCAACTCGGACTCGACCCTTCAGAGACTCGGTCTCAACTCGGTCTCGACCCTTCAGAGACTCGGTCTCGACTGGAACTCGACCCTTCGGTTGCAGGTCATCAGTCCTGGCTTGTGTCCAAAAGTGGACAATTGAAATAAAGTGTTATAGATTTTATTTACTATAAACTTATCATATTTCTGAACACACACAGATTCTGCCTGGGGTGAAGGTTATAATCGCCAACACAGAGACCAAAGGACCTCTAGGAGATTCTCATCTGGGTGAAGTGAGTTTCAAATGCATTACAAAAAGCAGAGAACCACAGAGAATGTTAAAATGTCTCTGTATTTTGTTTTGTCATGTGTAGTGAGTTGATGTGACTGTATTACAAAAACAGATCTGGGTGAGCAGCCCCCATAATGCCACAGGATACTACACGGTTTATGGCGAAGAGGCGTTGCACGCGGACCACTTCAGCACCAGACTGAGCTTCGGTGACACGCAGACGGTCTGGGCTCGCACCGGATACCTCGGCTTCCTGCGGCGTACAGAACTCACAGATGCCAGTGGAGGTACTGTATACATGAGATGAAAACCAAACACGCTAGTGTCCCTTTTCAGGATATTTCTGAGGTCACTTCTATTTAAAATTATTCTCAATTAAAAGCTGATTCGATGTACACCCTGACACATTTAATCCCTACATTTTCTATTTAGTTTTAATTCATTTTTGCTTTGCACTCATATCAGTAATGACAGCAAGAGCAATCAGTTGTGTGGTCCAATAAATCAATGATGTTTTGCATATTATTCCAGAGAGACATGATGCCTTGTATGTGGTTGGATCTCTGGATGAGACTCTAGAGCTGCGGGGAATGCGTTACCATCCCATTGATATTGAGACGTCTGTAATAAGATCACACAAGAGCATTGCAGAGTGGTAAGCAATATTTTTAAAACGTTTTCCTTGTACCTCATAGAATTGGGTAATAGAATTCCTCATAGAAAACGGATAAACCTTTTATGTAACATTAATAATATTACAGCAGATTGTTTTAATCTTTAACTGTAATATAGAGTTTTATTACATTTTAAGAATTGAATGAACATTCGATTTATTTTTCATTCAACTATCTGAATGATAGTTAAAGGAGTAGTTCACTTTAAAAAAAAACTTTTGCTGATAATTTACTGACCCCTATGTCATCCAAGATGTCCATGTCTTTCTTTCTTCAGTCGAAAAGAAATTAAGGTTTTTAATGAAAACATTCCTGCATTTTTCTCCATATAATGCATTTTACTGGTAACCAAACGGTTCAAGGTCCAAAAGACCGTTTCAGTGCAAACTGCAAACTGTTCAAAGGGCTTTAAACGATTCCAGACAATGAATAAGGGTCTTATCAAGCAAAACGATCGCTTTTGTAAGTTTTTAAGTTTTATAAGCTCAAATGGTGACCTTGCTCTGTTCTGTGATGCACGTTCATGACTCTCCTGTTCGAACTCGTTTATCAAAATGAACAAGTCTTTTTTCGTGTCATTTGGTTCATTCAACAAATGAAATGAACAAATTGACTTGGGAAAACATTCGTAAAAATAGTTCCCTATCAGTCAGTCACGTCATGTTCAACGTTACGTCAGAACAGACTTGACAAATTGGAATCTCACTTGAGAGCCCAATCACCTTTGTTCATTTGTGGATAGTTCATGTTCCCATAGAGGGAATATGACTATCGCAGCACTGAGATCAAGGCTCGCTTACCTCAAGGGAGATGCAGTCCCCTCGCCTATGCCCTGGTCTAGTGTTTATTCTGCCTTGCAGAATAGGCCTACTTCGGCCCAGGGTGATCACCGCGAGGGCTTCCCGCCGAGGCAATTGCTGCGGGCCCCTCACACCTCACAAGTGCCCTTTAGTGAGCAGCTTGGTCCTTCTCTGGAACGGCCGGTCATTTCCTTTGGGGCGCCAGCTGACGATCAGATGTAGATCGCAGCATTGGAGGGTGAGCCTCACACCTCTGGAGATGAAGACTCGGCTGCGTTACCCCCTTCGGGGCGTGTAGCGTCCGAGCCATATCCAGAGTGGGAGGCTATGCTTTCCCGGGCCGCCGAGAAGGTTGGGCTTGCGTAGAATCCTCCACCACGTCCCGAACCTTCTCAGTTGGACGATTGGTTTCTCAGGGCAGGCCATGCTGGTTCTCAGTGCGCCGCCCCGGTACCTTTCTTTCTGTAGGTGCATGAGGAGCTTTCTAGGACGTGGAAGGCGCTGTATAGTGCCCGACGCCGTCCTAGTGGTTCCTCCCCCATCGCCACCCTCAATTGTGGAGCAGCTAAGGGGTATGTGGGGATCCCCTCAGTGGAACGGGCTGTCGCGGTGCAATTGTGTCTCGCGTCCGCTTCCTTCTGGCGGGGTGACCCACGCCTCCCTTCCAAGGCCTGTAAGCTCTCGTTCGGTCTAACTGCGAGGGCTTACAAGGCCTGTGGACAGGCTGTTTCCGCCCTTCATGCCATGGTGCTCTTGCAGGTCCAACAGGCCCAGGTGCTCATGGACATGAACGAGGCTGGTCCTGACCCAGAGCTCCTCCGGGAGCTCCATGTGGTAACCAACCTCCCCCTCCGGGCGACGAAGGAAACTGCACGTTCAGTCGGTCAGGTTCCTCCCAGGTTCCTCCTCTCTCCCAGGTTGGGATGTTCGGCGACATGGTCGAGAGCTTCGCCCAACAGTTCTCGGTCGCCCACAAGCAGATGGAGGCCATTCGACACATCCTGCCCCGGTGGACCGCTGCTGCTCCCACCCGCAGGAAGCCGACCCCGCCCGTCCAGGCCGCTGCCAAACCAGGAGGCAAGCGTAGGTGCAACGACCCTGAGACGGGCGGCCCAGAGGTGGACAAAGTTGCTCTTCAGGAGATGGCGAACACCTTGTCACTCCCAAGCCCCTCTTACATTGCCAGCGGGCAGCAGTGACTGTGTCCTGGACGCATTGCCGCACACTCACTCTGTCTTTGACGGAAGCAGGTATGTGTTGCACCACACGCTCAGACTCTACTTCGGGCCGCCGTCCGAGTCGGGGTCCCTGCAATTCCGCAACGCTGCCCCACCCCGAGTACGTCTCTGGTGCCTTTGATCCCGCTTGCTCGGTCTCTGGGAACTTGGTTAACGCTTTCCAGCCCGTATCGCTGGCTCATCCGTACCATTAGACTCGGCCATGCGATTTAGTTTGCCGGCGCCCCCCTGCTTTCAAGGGCATTCTGTTCATCAGACAGTGCCCCTGTTCTCAGAGCGGAGATCGAAGTCCTGCTGGCGAAAGAACGCATCCCTCCAGCCAATATGCAGACCGGCTTCTACAGCCCGTACTTCATTGTACCCAAGAAAGGAGGTGGGTTACGGACTGCACAGGTAGATCTGTTTGTCGCCCCGGACACGTCTCACTGCCAGTTGTTCTATTCCCTGACCGAGGGGACCCTCGGCACGGATGCTCTGGCACACAGCTGGCCCCGGGGTCCACTCCCACACCCTTCCGGGACCAGGTAGTGAACCTGCAAGCGCTCCCTTAGGAGTAGGCAGACCCAGCCCTGGCTTTTCTCTGTCCCGCTCATGTTCTGCGCCTTTACGTGGACAGAACGCAAAGCTTCAGGACCTCAGATCAGCTCTTCATCTGGCCAGCGGAAAGGGAAGGCTGTCTCCAAGCAGAGGTTGGCCCACTGGATAGTGGATGCCATCGCCTTGGCTTATGATGCCCAAGGTGTGCCCTGCCCGCCTAGGTTGAAAGCCCACTCCTCTAGGGGTGTCGCTTCTTCCTGGGTGCTGGCACACAGCGCCTCGCTGACAAACATCTGTAGTGCTGCGGGCTGGGCGACACCTAACACGTTCGCTAGGTTGCGAGTTCCTCAGCATCCCTTCGGCAGTTGGACATTGCGGAGCATCCGAAGCCAGGCCTAGTGCGTGTATGCTTGTGTAACTTGTGCTAGGCTTGGTTCCATATTTAGTGATCCCTGCGGCGATCCCATATGTGTATTCTTCCCTTGGCAGAGTCTGCTCTGCCGTCACTGTTCGGTGTAGCCACCTCCTTCAGGCTGGAGCCACCCCAGTGACATTCCATAGGTTGCACTGCCCATCCGGACAGTCCTTATGTTTATTGTACACGTTACCTCCTTTCGGCAGACACTTGATGTTCAATTCAATTGAATGTTAATTGCGATTATATGAAAAGGTTTTGTTTAAATTGATATTAAAAGCAATTAGCTTAGCATTGACCCACTTAAACAGGACTCAAGTACATCTTTATATGATACAATATATAAATAATTTCATGATTACTTCTGTTGTCTTTGAAATACTTTCAGTGATAATCGAGCTCATGCAACAAATGCTGTTGATCAAGGTTCATTTAACTGGAAGCATTCTTTTAAGACTTCTTAAAGAAAGATATTCATACTGACGATTCAATCTTTTATGAAATTGCAGTGTTTTGTTCCATTGTTAGAGTGAATTCAGGTTCACTTTCAATGGCAAAAAGTGCCCCAATCATCCTGAATTCACCCTTAGAATTTATTATTGTTTTGCAGTGTATGTAATCTGCTTTTTACTCTCTCCTCAGTGCTGTGTTCACATGGACTAATCTACTGGTGGTGGTAGTGGAGCTTGAGGGGTCAGAACAGGAAGCCCTGGACCTTGTTGCGCTGGTGACCAATGTGGTTCTGGAAGAGCACTATCTCATAGTAGGGGTTGTTGTGGTAGTGGACCCTGGAGTCATTCCTATCAACTCCAGAGGGGAGAAGCAGCGAATGCACTTGCGGGACGGCTTTCTCGCCGACCAGCTGGATCCCATATACGTGGCCTACAACATGTGAGAATGTGTAATGTGGAGGAGGAACCAGACGCCAGAAAACTCTGCATATGCAAATTTACAAAGGAAGCATTAGAGGACAGTCTTGCCTCTTCCTCCACACGCACGAAGAGTCCTTGATGGAGCTATGCAGTTTATTTTTTTATATCAAACTGTCATTCCTTGAAAATAAAACTCTGATTCAGTGGTCAGGGCAAATGCCTCGATTTCATCTCCGGTTGTCTCGAGCGACACAATTGAGTTCTCATTCAAGCACACTCGTTCTGCACATCCGACACATGAGTGTTGACTGTTCCCTGTGTGTGTTTGAGGAGGACCAGAGGAGTGCCTGATGTCAAAAGCAGGATCCAAACTCTAGGACCAAGGGCATGTGAAAATGTGTAATGCATTTCATTTCACAGCATTCCCGTTCTAGCTGTAAAAAATGCACAAACCCAAGTTTTGTTTGGTTTGTTCATTTTACATCTACACTCAAATCTTTGATAAATGTTTCATCCGGAGACCGAATGGCAATAAGGAAATGGATATCAGAACGCAGTACTGAAGGTGTGCTGTGGATATACTGCTTCACGAATTCACAAGCTTATGCATTCCCAGCTAGTGTTTCAACATGAGCCTTAAATATTTTCATACGCCTGTGGATTGTTTGTAATATGTTTTAAACTCATTGATGTGTGAGCTTTAGACTGCAGGATAGGAATCAGGGTAATAGATGAAGAGTCTTATTCAGGTAACCAAGTCCCAATCTGAAAATTATTTCTACTCAAATTTACATTTACAGCATTTTTTTTGCACCGTATGACCATTTACGAGTAGTGTATCTTATATTCCTACAGAAGGTGACATTTTCAATCTCGTACACATTACTGATTAAAAAGAAAGTATCCTTTTCCCTTAATTCATTAAAACATACCTAACAGATGGGACCGGTATTTCAGGAAAACTGACCACTGCAGATGAGGGCTTTTGATTCTTCTTTTCAAGAGTGATTATTGCTTGTATTTTCAGAGGCACTGTACACCGCGTTGGCCAGCACTGTATAGACCACTTCTAACAATGCTTGCTTTCTTTTAATGCGCTCACGACGTAAAGGAGAGGCGATATGCCTGCTGTAATTATGTACAGAATTTGTGTAATAAGTTATTACTGGGACACCAGAAACATATGAACACTTTCGGCATGGTTTTTGCAGTGGCATGGAGGAAACCAGATGCTGCTCAAATTGAAGTTTCATTTCTTGATCAAACGGTAAGGAGAAAAACACGAGTCACTATTCATGTAATATTTTATATTGCAATAGACCCAATAAATGGTTTTGCTGCAAAGATTGTAAAGGACATACAGCATCTGTATCGCAGGATGATTGTGTGGTCGTTAATGTTCATTTGCGGTTCTGTAATTTAGTGAATATTTGGTTGACATCTTTTAACTTCTGTTAATATTTCTTAATAAAAACCATGCTTTTAAATTAGTGGCATTGCAATTTTATTTCTATTGGGATTTTTAATGCTCATTTTGCCAACATGTTTATCCAAAAAAACGTACATTGAATTCAAGATATACATTTATTTCATGCTTTTCCTTGGAATCAAACCCAGTACCTCGGCATTGCTCTACTGTTTGCTACAAGAATGCCCAGTATACAATAATAGAAATGCTAAATATAACAGAAAGCTAGAAAAGAACCAGACACAGAACTGTCAAAACACGATTACAAAGAGTTAAGAACTTTTGAGTATGCATGGTAGCGGAACTAAACAGATGAAAAAAGAAGATCAACATTGTTACTTGAAAAGATCCCAACGATCGTCTCAGTGGAACGGAATCGTAAATTTCAAGCCACTTCAAGAAATGAATTCTTCTATTTTTTCTAAAAGTCGTGATGCAATATCCAGTGCACTTCTCGCATTATCAACGCTGAACTGCTTGTTTGGAATGTGAGGAAATTGGTGATAGTTCGGATACTGTGTTTTTTTGCCATCTACACCAAGTTCAGTCAGTTGCCTCACAGTGTTTGGTAAATCCGTCAACTGTGAGCTGTAATGGGAAACCAGCTGAGCAAGGCTAGTTATTGAGCAGTTTTTGGGATGCTCTCCACTTCTCCTGTACATTGCTGCTATCAGGGCTTTTTCCACAGCCTGATGCACCTTAAACAGACTCCACTCTGAGCAATGTCCTCCAGTGTCGTTGTGAGCTGCTCTGATGTCACATTGAGCCTGTTCATACCAGCGTTTTGCCTCTCCTCTGTTTGGTCTTGGTGTTTCTCTGTGGTATGACCAGAAGTTATAGTGTCTTCTAGAGTAGTTCTGATAGAACCTCTCACGCCCTCTCCTGTGTCTCCGAGCCTCGTTGTTCCACGTGTCATAGAAATCTCGAAAGTCTCTCCAGGTTGAGGATGTGCTATGTGCAGGTTTCCCGTGTTGTAGTTCCTCAATTCTGTTTTGCAGGTATTTGAAAGCCTCATTGGCAAGTTCTTCATTGCCTGGGTTTTTGTCAGGATGCCACTGGAGGTAGAGACGTTTAAGGGCTTTTTGTTTGTCCTCACTTGACATATTCCAGATTTCATTTAAGCTTTGATCAATTTCTCTCTTGATCTCTTCAAATGTCTTCGGAAAGACTCTTTTGGGTGGAGGTCTGGACAACAAAAGGCGTTCTATATCTGTGCAAGAGGACCCTGTGTTGGGTGGAGGTCTGGACATCAAAAGAGATTCTATATCGGTGCAAGTGGACCCTGTTGACACAGTTGCCTTCTTTTCTCGTTTAAATTGGTAAAGGTCAAGAGAGCTTACTTCAATGAAGTCATCAATGCCAACTTGTATTTTATATCTGGCAGGAAATTGTCTTATTTGTCCCAGTGGATCATCCAGTCGGTTGATAATAATGGCATAGGAATATTCATCGGATTCGTCCTTGCTGAAGCCAACATACTCTCCACTTTCAAAGTTGTTGAGGAAGTTCATATCAAGGCAGTCGTGCCATTCTTCAGGTATGAGACATCCAGGTTTCGGTAACGCATCTTGTCCTTCCTCGAGGCCACTGTTATGAAAGCCATGATTTGCCAAGGTTTTCTCAACATCCTTCATGTTATCACACAGCAGAAGTTGCCCAAGGACTGGAAGGCTTGAGGTGGTCAGACAGTTCTTGAGAAGAGCATTGATTTCTTTTGTAAGACACATACTCACTTCATTTACTACTTTGGGGACCATGTCATCATTGTGTTTCAAGTAGAAATTGCATCCACCTTTACTTCTTTTCACATAAACATCTGTGTCAGCCTTGCTACCTTCAAGTGGCTCATGGTTTAACAGAAGTTCAGTTTGAAGAGTTTTGCAGCAGATAATCTGAATCTTAGAAAATATTTCTTTACACTTTCCTTCAGCTTTCGACTGTGAAATCTCACCTTTGCTGTCTTCTCTGATGAGACAGACTAGTCCATGAAGAAATGCAGCAGAAGACAAGTGTTTGTCAAACCAGCCACTAAATTCACATCCCCCTTCATCGCAATATTGGACACTTGCACCCGCCAGATTGTCAGAAATTACATCTGTGAGAAATTTTGGGCGAATCTGCAGGGGAAGGAACTGCAACAATGTTTGGTGTTCATAGTGATCATTTCCAAGATGACAGCAGTTTAAGTTTTCCAGCAGTTTCAGCTTGGTTTCCAAAGGACCCTCGAGTCTTGCAGGCTGGAAGACTGTGTCATTGAAAAACAAAGTGTTGGATTCATAGAGTCTTCCGTCTGTTGATGGAAGATAAAGTGGGTCGTTTCGGAAAAAGGTTTTGTTCTGATTCTCTCTCAGCAGGCAAAACAGCTGTTGTACAACACGCTTCACAGCTTTCTGCTGATTTGGCTGAAGGCTCTCTTTGTCAGAACTATCAGAATAGATTTCTTGAAGAACAGTGATGTATTGATTGACGGTGGGCCTCTCCTTTACACCTATCTTCTTAAAGAAATCTTCAAATTTCATATAATTTGGGTGAATGCGGTACAAATAAGGCCTAAACTCAAGATCATCATTTATCACAAGTGCTGTCTGCTTTGCCTTCACAAGCTTTGTCCTGTTTTCCACCAAGATAATGGGGAGGTCTGAGAATAAAGAGCCATTAAAATCTATTGACTGTAGGTATGCATATGATTTGCTCAAAACTTTCTTTCTTGTTTCCAGCAATGTGTCAGTGTGACACTGAGACGTACAGATGTTTTTCAGATTAGCAGCAATTTGTCCAAGGGGTGGAGTCTCCAAGGCTCCGACATCCTTCAGTTTCATTATGAGATGTGGAGAGAAGAGTTCTGAAGGTAGGATTGGCATAGATGTCCATATCAGATAATGGTGATCACTGTCTCTGCCAATAAGCGATCCACTGATTGCAACAACTTCCCTCTCTTGAGCAAAGGCCTTGTGATAGTCACAAAGTGTTTGCTGAATTTGCACTGGGAAGATGAATTTAATGTTAGCAACTCTGTTCAGTAATATAGAGTTTTTGTGATTACTCTTTGACAAAACAGTCCTAAACAGGAGATTTGATCTTTTCCTAAGAACATCTACAGGAGTGTTTCCTCTACTTTCAGATTCAATTTGTTTTGCAAACTGAACAATTTCCTCATCAGACACTTCATGTTTCAATCCAAGGTCCTTTAAGAGATGATATACTTTAGTTTGTTTAGCTTGGAAATTGACCCAAAATGTCTCCGGCACAAATCTCTCTTTTGGAAGCATTACCCTGTAAAGGGATACACTGTCATCATAGAAGTACGAAGCCATCTGAAGAGAGCCATGGATGTCTCGAATAAATCGGACGTCTCTCAATGCAGAGACAATCCTGGGGTCCACTGATCTAAATTTCATTAACAACCGTATTAAATCAAGCAACTTGGCCTCTTTCATCATGTGCACAGAAGGAAGAATAAACTGTACACAGAACTCCAGATCATCTAGAATCCGAATGCTTAGAATTTCTGACAATTCTTGGTTCATCCAGCTGTGCTTGAGGAAAATACAGTCACATCCATCAACATTGTACAAGTTTGGAAAATCATTCTGATGCTCAGTATTTAGAATGAAAATCTTTCTGTGTAAATCAATCCTTTCCCGTTTTCCAGTTATTGACTCAAACAGGGGCAAGGACTTGAGCATACCCACATGTCTACTCCTGTTATTGGAATCTCTGATCCCATTCTGTAAGAAGCGTTGAAGAACTGCACATTCCTCTTTAGACAGCTCCTCAAACTGTGAATGAGGTACAAGACAAATCTCTTCTAGAACAGCACTGCTGTCTCCTGTTTGCAGGAGTTCTGGACTCATATACTTGAAAAGTAAGTCTTTGAAACCAATGAAAAAGCTGATGTTTAATTTCATGAATCCCAGTTTTATGAGAATGGAAGCAATTTTTTCATCTGGCTTCAGAATTACTTTTGATATATTCCCCAATGTTTGTAAGAAATGTGTGTTATTTTGACTGGGGCAAATGACTGGTAAAATAGGACTGTCATCAAAGTGCTTTTTTATCTCACTGTAGACATTCATCTTATTATTTTGGCAGAATTGCTCTTGATCCTCAAAGAAGCTCCATAATGTTTTCAGCCATTCGATTATCTCTGTCTCCACTTTGTAAAGCTGGCACCTTTGATCAGGTAATGACTGACTGAGGAGCTGCTCAAGTTTCCCTTTCAAATATTTTGCTGCCATGGCAATTGTTAGGCCCTGAATATAATTTCCCTTCTTTAGAATTTGAATGTGATTTCTAATGACTTCATAATCTGCAAACAGTTCGTGGTTTCCCTGAAAAAGACTGCAAAATCTTGATATCAGCTTTGGGGATTTCGAGTCAAAGACTCTCAACACCTGATCTTCAGTGAGGAGAAGAGGCAGCCCATTGAGGTAATGCACATTTTTCTCATTGGCATTTGTCAAGCAGAAGCTCAGAAGTTTTGAACATCTTCTTTTATTTTTGATCAAGGTCTGGTTGATGGGCAAAGGCAATCCACTAGTTGTCTGGGAAGGATCATTCAATGATCTTTGCTTCAAGAAACGAATCACTGTTGAAGGGCTGACTTCAGTCACATTCACACCAGCTGATTTGAAATTATGTTTTATTTCATTCACTTTGCAGGTGTTTGGCACTAATTTCATCCCGATGCCATCTAAAATTTCAAAAATTCCTTCATGGTCATCAGTTGTAAAATATGGACAATCTGCTGAATGTGGATGAGATGGACTGCACCAGGTAACTGAGTATTTTTGTAGAGAGTGATGTGATGACTCAACAGAAACAGCGTGTACAGTGGGTATGACAGGAAGATCACATTGGCTGATTGATCTATAGACCTCGTGGATCATCTCATGCCAGACTTTGTCTACTTTCTGTGAAATGCATGGGAAGTAATTAAGGAAAGAAGTCTCTAGATGTGACTTGAGGAATACAAGAATTGTAGGTGTATCCTTCTTCATGAATGAACACAGACCTAACAGGAGATAAGCGTAGAGTGGTGAAATGATGTTTACTTTCAGTGACTGGTTCCACTCAGTCTTCAGACTATCACCATCCTCTTTCCATAAGTCTCTTCTAGAAGAATCTACTTCAAAATTTGCATTCACATGGACTGGTAAACCAGTTTGTCCAGGTAATGGCAAACAACAAAATGCCCTGCCAGTAAATGTGTGGTTAAATGAGCTTTCCCTACATGCAGCAAGAGCAGCTTGAGGAACTTTAAAATGATCTTGCTTGTTTTTTCTCTCATGGACTTGTTTCGAGAAACCAAAGCTCTCTGCAATGACCCACTGACTTTGTTTGATTCCAGATGAGATTTTCATGATGTAGATGGTTTTGCAGGGTTCTGCTGTTCCTGACATCAGGGATTCTCGAACATGGCTGTGAAAGTTTTCCTTGCTTACCATGCTCTTCTCTGTGTATGTCTTTTCAACTCCGAAAAGACATTTTGTTTGTGTTCCATCTTCACTGATCTCCAAGAACTGTATTTTTGTGATGTGTTTCAAGAAAAGAATTAGTCCTTCAGGATCTTCAGTCAAGGCATAGTAAAGTTCCTTCATGTCATGATCTGTGACTGTACGTCTAGATATTTCAGATTTTTCTGCCATTTTCTCTGTCCTGAGAGGGAGCCTGAACATGGTTCCAGAATCGAGTGGAAACATTTCTGGAAGAAAGGTATGATAGACATCCTCAAAAGATTTTTTAAATTCATCCTTCATTGAATACTTGCATCCTGGGGATCGCTTTATTACATCTTCCACATATTTTAGATTTGGATCAGAAATGCAGAGCCATTTGTCACCGGTCAGGATAGATGGACAATCTGTCAGATGATACACAGAATTGAAGCCAAGTCCATATTTTCCAGTTCTCCCTAAAGAGCCATGTTTTCCTCCTTCCCCCAGCTGTTGAATACCTTGCAGATCATCATCAGTAAATGTTCTGTTGTTGTACACACAAAGAGCCGGGCCTTGAACCAGTTCCCATTTCTTTCCAAATATCTTTTCTGTCTTGTGTTTTCTTTTGTCCCACACAAAGTGAATTTCTGTTGCCTCCGCATCATCAGCATTTTGAATGAGCTCTTTCAGAATATCCTTTTTAGATGGATATGCATCAATTATATTTTTGATTCGGACAGTTAGTTTCTCAGCTTGTCCAAATTCTTCGGCATGAAGGGAAAATCCACCAACTAGATGATTCTTCAAAGTATGGTGTCTTGTTGTCATTACACCAAAATGACAGGCCACAGAACGAGATATCAGATCATGGACGAGCTTGACACCAGCTGAGACAGGCATCCATGGGCTGTCATTAAATCTCAGCTCTTTAGAAGATGTCAACACACCTCTCTCATCAGGTATGAGACAGTTTGCAAGCTTTTCTTCTTTGATTTTGAACAGCCCTTTTATGAGTATTGAAAGACACTTATGGAGGTCTGACTTGAGAGGTTGAGATCCATTTAAAGCCTTAATTTCATTAAGTGCAGCAACAAATTGCTCTTTTGTGAATTGTTTGTTGACACCAAGGCAGTCCCAGAGCCTCTCGAATTTGGAGAAGATGCCTGGAAGCACATAGAGATATGGTTTCTCCTCAAATTCTTCACTTCTGGCCACTGACCTCACATTTACAAAGTGATCCTCAATGAAAATGAATGGGAAGGATTTTGCATGCTCAATAATGGGATTGGGATTTTTCTGTTCCAACAAGTGTTTGTTGAGATATTCATAGCAAGAGTGAGCCACGTTGAAGAGAGCAGTATTTTCAATTGCATTGCAGTGTTGGTGTGCTTTTAAAAGCTGCTGAAGAACCGTCTCAACTGGTGGATTTGTCAGAACTCTCAATTTTTGGAGAACTGGATCATAATTGTATATTTGAAGGTTTGAATGATCAACTGTGAATTCTGTCATGCTCACTAAATTCCGACAACTGTCATTGTAAACTTCAGAGGGTTTTTTAAGAACGGTGGTGTTCTTGTTTTGCTGAACTAAAGGAACTAAGGCAGGAAGGAATGGTATTTGAGACAGTGTGTGCCAGTGCAGAGAATTCACATCCTCTGAGGAGTCTTTCATTGACTCTAGAAGGCACTGAAGACATTTACGATATTCAGATTTATCCTGTTGCCAAACACTGGATATTTTCCCTGCTCTTTCTATGATGTCCTCAAAAGGGAGGCGGTCACTCAGCATTCCCAAATCTGAAAGTCGTTGAATCCTTTTTGGTGAGAGAAAATCCTTTTCTGTTCCTTCAAGAAAGCGTCCTTCCTTAAGTTCATACAAACAAGCCATTTTGCCAGAAGGATTCACAAGTCTCTTGATTAATTGAAGGTTCTTACAACTCTGCGTCGGTATACAAGCGTAACTTTTCAGTAGGTCATCAACAGCTGGATCATTCAAGTCAATGGCATTCAGCACAAGAGTATTTCTGCTGTGTGTGTCTACAGAACTCAAGTTCTCAAAAACAATATAATAAAACTCAGGCCAGTTGATTGTTCTTTGTTTGATCTCTGGCTCAAAGCCACAATCGATGAAACTCTGTCTTACCCATGATGGGAGAGAAACAACACTGGAATATGAAGCTCCCAAGCTCAAGAACACCTTCATGGCAATGTCTCCAATTACTCGGTTCTCCTCAATTTTTGGATTCAGAAATCTCACATCGTCCTTAGAACACCAATTATGTCCATTGCTGAAAAGCTCCAGAGATTTGCCACTGGCATTCTGCACAACTGCTGAGTAGAAAGACTCAACCATGGGTAAAAATGCTTTGCTTACTGTCTCTATGTTAGGCCAGAATGTATGGAATGAATAATTCTGGATATGTCCATTTTGGGCCATTTTTTTCAGCTCAAGCAGTGTAGTGATGTAAGCAGAGGTTACAGCATCTTTCATCAAAGCTTTGTTCCACTCAGACTTCACTCCCTTTTCCCATAGACTTTTCCTATTAGATGTGACTGCAAAAGTGCCATTGACATGGACTGGAAGACCAGTATCAACTGAGAGAGGAAGAAAGCAAAACGCCTGGCCAAAGAGGCTTTTATCAGGGGACCATGAGTTAGTTTCTGCCTCTTTATACAAAGGTACAGCTATACCTCCAATTGGAAATGAAAACAAATAATCTTGTTCAGTTCTTCTCTGGTACATTTGCAAAGACTCCTGTGTCCCAAAGCAGGAGTACAAAAGCCAGTACTGGGTGAGGGATTTCTCTGAGTGCTCCTGAACTATTTTAACAATGTGTGCTTTGTAGAAATCAATCTTGTGGCATTTGATATCACTATTTCTGAAGGTGTTCTCGATGTCTTGGAGACGTGTGCCGTTCGAGACAGCAAATGAATTCATGACTTCTCTGGATATTTTGAGAGGAATCTGAATCTGATCATTCCTTGGAGGAGTCGATGCGTTTTCAGGGATAATTTGAAGGGACATAGATGTAATGCTCTTCAGAAACAGTAGGTGTGTTTGTGAGTTGTCAGTCAAATGATTTATAAATCTCCTAATTCGTTCTTCATCAAATACCTTTGAACTGATCTCTGACTTGTTCGCCTCCTCCAGAGTGCGAAATGGTAATTTAATCAAGGTGCCATTGTAAGCTTTCTTGCTGTTTTCCACTGACAAATCACAGTCAAAAATTCCTTCATAAGATTTCAACTGTCCAGGAAATCTTTTGAACAGTCGTTCCTGGAATGGGTCAAGTTTAATTCCTGGGTTTCCTTTGCTGAGTATGTGCTTTTCCAAATGGGAGACATTTGGATCAAGTATGAGAAGGCTTTTTCCACTCAAAATCGAAGGAATATCACTCACATGGTAAACAGCATTAAATCCAAGCCCAAACTTTCCAATCATCTCAACTTTTTTTTCCTTTGATGCTGATCCCACCTTGACAATGTTTCTCCAGTCTTCTTGCGAAAAAAGCTCATTGTTGAAGATCCAAAGGCATGGTCCATTGCAGAGAGCCATTCCATGATCAAAGAGTGTTTCAGGGGGGTCTTTGTGTTTTCTGAAGTCAAGGAGGAATTTACATGTGGTTGCCCCAGCGTCCTCAGCATTTTGTAGGAGTTCTTTGAAAATGTCACTTTCTTCATCATACTCTTTAAGAATGTTTTTAATTCTTTGAGTAATTGGTTCAGATTGTCCACATTGTTCTATACCAAAGGACTCTTCCTCTGCTTGTATGAGCTGTGGTTTTAAGATGCGAGTACTTAAGAATGGGACTTTCAACCATTTTGCAGTGATGGGTAGAACTTCTTCATGAATGACATAGAACTCCTCGTTGTCTTGTATCAGGTCATCAAGTCCTTCGGCACTGATGTCACAGAAGACTGTTTTGGACAAAGGCTGTAGAGTAAAGTTTTGACTTTGTGCCACGACAGGCACAGGGGTACTGTCTTTTAAAAGCTTCTCATTCTTTCGCATCCAGTCAAGAATGGCAACTGACACTTTAAGTTCTGTCAAGTCTCCATGAGGAGGACGCCTGCTTTCAATTCTTTGTTTTATGTCATGGAGTATGTCTTCAATCTCTGCATCTGACAGGGTTTTCTTCACACCAAATTTTGTTAGCAGGTTTTCATATTGCAAAAACTCTTCAGGCACTTTCTTGATGTAGGGGCTTAGATCCAATTCAGGTGGATAGGCTAAAACTATATCTCCAGGACAGACAAACTCACTTTTATTCCATATCCAAGGGATGCCTTTTGAGTCTATTAAATTTGTGAAATTTCTCATGTTGTCTTGCATGAACTTGTAAATATTGTGCAGCTTGGTTTTAAACTGAAAATCTGAATTGGGGTTGACCATTGATCTCAGTGCAGAGAGGTTCTCCAAGACCTTTTCAGCAGGAGGGGGCTCATGAAGTCCAAGATTTTTGCAGACATGTCCTGTTAGCTCAGAGGTAAGTGGCATTACATATCCAACAATTGAAGAATACTTTGAATCCCTTACTTCAGTCGGCTTATACAAACCTCTCTTAAGATTTCTACAAATGCTTTCATTCAAAAACTTTGGATTTTCACAGGGAACCCACTGCTTTTGCTTCAGCTCTTCTATCTGCACCTTGGTGAATTTGGAAAGGAAATCATTCTCATTCAGGACTCGAACAAGTGTATGTGCTTTTGTCAATGCCTTATCTGGTGAGTGGACATAAAGCTTTTCAATATGATTTATGACGTGGAGTGTATTTTCTGTTGATATGTCTTTTTGTTCTGTTTTTAGGCCAATGCTTTTTAAACTTTGAACCATTTCCTGGGTCTTTGTGTAAATAGGTGAGGGAAAGAAATCTGCCTCGAAAAGATCCTGAAATATTCTATTTCTTGGATCGAAAACATCTGAGGCTTGTTTGCGTTCTCCATGATTTGTCTCAATAAATTTGAGATTTTTAGTTTTCATGAGCAGCTGCTTACTTTGTGAGAGTAGAATGCTACCATTATTCAATATCCAGGTCATTACTGTCTGTTCCTCTCCTTTTTTGAAAGAGTCTGCCTCAATGCAGTCAACCAAACGAACAGCCAATTTAGCGGCATCTAAGAGTTCAATATTCAGAAGAGTCAAAAGTCTGCGATCAGCTTCATTTGCACACTTTACAATGGTCTCAGGCATTGGCAAATCATCTGGAATGGCTGGTTTGGTGGTTGAAACAACTGCTTGCTTTGATTGAACTGCAACATATTTCCCAGACATCATTCTGAAGATAGGCAACATGGAAAGCAAGTTCCTTTCAGCATTTGATAAAGAGTCCAAAGACGAGAGGTACCTTTTCAACTCTTCTTTTTCATGTGAAGAAGCAGAGTCAATGCCTTTGATAACCTGATCTCTGTGTGAGTTCACAAAGACTTGTAAAACACTTCTCGGTGAAGCAGGAAGAACATACCTCTCAATGTCATGATGTCTAAGACACTCATCTCTTTTTATGACTGTACAACCCACCATTCTTAACACATTCTGAACATGATTGGACAAGCAAGACACTGTGCTACTCTGAAAGATCAAAGTTGTTTTTCTCTGCAACCTTGCTAACAGCACAGAATTGCCTGAACTCTGTAGAGGCTCCAGTGGAATTAAAGGAATGTCAATAAAGTCATGTAACTCATTCCATTCAGTTCTAAGGAACTTCCAGAATTCACACAACCAGCTCTTTGGTGGATAATGATCGTCTTCTGTATTCCATGTCACATGATCTTGGGACATCGTCCAGTCCATGGGTAAGTGCTTCTTGGTGAGTGCAACAACATGATTTGCATTCAGATTGATTATGTTGTATGTGCCTGAAAAAACAATGAGACCAAATTTTATAAACATGTATGATATTGATGGAATATATTATTAGCAATCCAGATAAAATGTGTTTTGTGTATTTTGTGTGTATTTTTCTTACTCTTTGTTGCTAGTTTCATTAGTTGCATAGTGCAAAAATAGCTCAGATCGTTGGGTATAAATCTTTCTGTAGAGAATGGCAGCAATGTTCTAAACAAAGAAATAAATGATTATTAGTACTTTGGAAACACAATTAGCCTGGGAAAACCCTGACAACTTCTGGCAAATTTAGATTTGGTCTGAAAGTTAGTCTGGCAAAGAGCTCATTCAAGCCCATTGCCAATCCGTCAAAATCGAGGCGCCAATCAGAAACGCTGGGGTGGGCTTTACACGACGATGACAGCGCTGGGATTTTGAAGCAGATTTTGTAGCCTACATTACAAAGATGCTAGCCCGAACCCTGCCCACAACATTTTTTTGGTCGGGAAGTTCGGTCTGGACTCGATCCTTAGAGGAGAAATTATGATCAGTCAAAAAATGAACGAGCCAATCAAATTGCCAGGGCGGGGTTTAAACGATGATGGACAGATGATCCGTAATCATCACGTTATCAAAGAGCGCTAACTGGTTTCCCTCAAACATGACTGCAACTGGAGAATTGAGATGTATAGATTCCGCTGTTGCATCTGTTGTAAAATAAATCGACAGCACATTAATTTTAATAGACAAATAGGAAAACTGCAATCAAGGCATTTGTCGATCGGAAAGATATTTTTGTCGTCATTCCTACATAATTCGGCAAAGATGTAACTTATCAGCTGGCTCTGACGGTCGCTAAGAAGATGGGACGTAATGAAAAGCCTGTGGTTGTTGTGGTTTCTCCTTTGGTCGCACTCATGGAGAAGTAAGTAAAAGAAACAACACTCGTTATTTTACTTCTAAAAGTAAGTTCTATAGTTGAAAACTGTGCTATGCAAAGTAGTTGACTTATTGCTCTGATTGGTTGTAGGTCTACCAACTATCCAATTGAGTATAGAGGGGTTTTTTTCCTGGTTCGGTTAAGACACGCCTCATAAACAAAGCCCCATAGAGCAGTTTCAGAGTCACATTCTGACAAGAATATGAGTATGGCGAAGTCAGGCTACAATGATGCATTACTGTCGAACATCACTCGTTCGAATCAACTATCGCCTTTGTTTTAAACGATTTGAACATATCCTTTTTGTTAAGAAATGAGCCAAGAACAACACTCAGAGATGTTTCTCTGCCGCTCTGCATATGTCATCTCCTTCATCGCTCTGGGGTGCGTTTCCCGAAAGCCTCGTTAGCCAACTATGGTCGCAAGTTGGTCGCAATTTCCATTGAAAACTATTGGTAACGACGGAACTTGCGACCATAGTTGGCTAACGATGCTTTTGGGAAACGCACCCCTGATTGGTTTTGGGTCCATCTGGGACGTCCGTTGGTGACGCCCCTCTGGAAATGATTTGTCAATGACGCTTTGCCAGACCATAACTCAGTTACAACTGAGAATGGTCTGGTTTCAACCAGGCTAAAACATAATATAAACACACTAAAGAATTCAAGTAGGAAAGAGACAACACCTTACCTTGGAAACTTCTCATTGTCAATCAAAATAGTGTTCTGCTCTTCATTGCTAAATGAAGTGAAGGTTCCATCACTGAGAGGCAGAAGCTTAAGACCTTGTAGCTCTGTGTACTTCTCATCACTAAGAGCTAGCTCAAGAAGAGAGTATCTGTCATTTTTGGTGAGGTTTTCAGCCTTACTTCTGCGAAGGACATCTCTAACATAAGATGGAGTCACCCATATCAATTTATCAATTTCAGGGAAGATTTCTTGAACATCTTCCAAAATATGTTCTGGGACTGTGACCAGGTTCTCTCCTTCAGCAGTCAATAATCTTGACACTGCAGACATCGCGTCAGAGCATAGATTGTTGACTGGAAAAACTGCCTCTGAGGGAGACACCCATATTTTCTCATCTTTGGCAAGGTGAACGATCTTGTATTCAAACAGACCCTTCAGAGTGTCTGTTGCAACTTCATGCCATCGGTCTTTATGGACAGTCTTGGATAGGTCAGGCCAAAGGTTGTACACAGTGGCAGCAGGTAGGGTCGAGTTTCTGGATAACTCAATGGCATCCAGGATCATCATAAGATATACATGAGGAAGAATATCTTTTATAAGTAGCTCATTCCACTTTGCAGACTCGTCATTCTTCTGATCCTCCTCTTGCCACTTAATGAACCTCCGATTATCTGTCAGGCCAAAGCAAGCATTGATGTGAATGGGAAGCCCAGTTTTGTTTGAGTCATTATTTGGAAGAGGCAGGAAGCAACTGAGTCGCCCATTGCAATGTGATCTGTCTTCATCAATTCGAAAAGCTGCATCAACTTGAGGGTAGAAGCTCAGCTTACTGGCTAGAGAGTCAATCTCTGGTATAGATCCATGTTTCAGAAGGCAAGATGTCACAAGCCATTGGGACTTTGTTTCTTCCATTTGATGGGGAATGTGTGATACAGTTTTGAAACAAGTTTTTCTTTCAAATGATTCCTGCTTGACATGAGAAAGGTCATTGTTAAATTGATTTGACGCTGACACTTTTAGTCTATTGTGACAGAAGCCATTGGTGTCGATATGCAACAAAGTGATGGATGACACATTTCTCAGGAAGAGAAGACTGATGTCTGCATCAGCAATGAAACTCTCAAAAAGCTGTGTGACTTTTGAGGAGTCATACAAGTTATCGGAGATCTCAGAAGCCTTATTACGCAGAGGGAAGCGGAAAAGTGTTCCTTTGAAGTATTGCTCCTCGCTGATGACCTTCTCCCAGGAACAACTGTCGACATGACCGACTACATTTTGAAAGGGTTGGAACTGATCTCTCAAGTTCAATAGGCTCCTTCTGTCATCTTCATCTTCCAAAGACCATCGATAGCCTTCTTCATCATCTCCAAACATCTTCTTTTGAGGGTCAAAAATGGCTAGGTGTTCAGAACTGAATACACATGGCAAGTCTGTAAATAAACAATAATAATAGTTTAAAATGTTGTTATTCCAAATCCATTATTCCAAATTATACCAGTCAAATATCACAATTCTAAATTTTCAATTCTGACACTACAACAAAAACTACTAGCCTATTATTATACATTGAAAACATTATTAGAGTCAAAATAGTAAACAGTTAGTAATAAACAAATAATTAAATAATAAAAACACAAAGAAATACAATAGAAAAAAGGTACACCAATGAAAATTATCAAATGTAAAATAACACTGCATAGTCTTCACTTTACTGTGCTCTCTCTTTTTACTATACATATCTGATCAAACTACAAACTTTCTAGTGATGTCTGTGAAAAAGGGATGTGAAATCTACAAGCTTGCACGTCTGTCATGATTTGGTTTTGTGTGTTTTCATTATTAGTGCTTCACCGTTTATTATTAGTCCCAGGTGTTTCTTATTTCTCACGCCCCTTGTTATCTTGTCTAGCTTTTTTGTCCTTGATTATTTAAGCCCTGTGTTTCTGCCCTGTCTTTGTTGGTTGTTGAATTTATGTGTGTTACGTTGGTGCTTCTTTGATTCTCGAGTCTTGCTTTAGTCTATGTACCTTGTTCCTGAGTTTTATGAATAAAGCTACACTGCGTCTGGACCCAGCCTCAGCTCTATTTCTCCGCACAACGTCACAGAACAACCAACCCTCAAGATGGGTCCAGCAGTTGTCAGCAACCGGGCTCTGGAAAAATACCTGTCGACATTACGGCAAGAGGGCCAGTCCGTCCAGAGGTACGCGAAGGATTTTCTGACCATTTGCCAGCTGGGAGCGCTAGAAGATATCCAGCTCATGGTCCTGTTTCTGAGTGGGCTGGATTACAGGATCGCTCGTTGGATGCCGAGGGACTTTTCAAACTGGACTCTTGATCAGTATATTGCTCAGGCTTGCTCCTTGGAAGATTTCAATTCTATTACACGCTGGTTCTACTCTACACCTGCCATGTTTACTTTACCCGCGAAGCCCTCGTTGTCTTCACCGCTGGTTCACGTCAGCCACGAAGAGCCCGCGCTTCATGTGAGCATTGACGAGCCCGCGACTCGCGTCAGCCCAGCCAGGACTCACGCCAGCCCAGCGGAGCCCGCGCTTCACGTGAGCATTGACGAGCCCGCGGCTCGTGTCAGCCCAGCCGAGTCCGTGCTTCACGTGAGCCCCAACGTGCATTCACTTCACTCAGGCCCCGCGAGCGAATCTCCAGTTCAAGTGAGTGAGTCTCCTGTTCAAGTGAGTGATGAGTCTCCAGTCCAAGTGAGTGAGTCTCCTGTTCAAGTGAGTGATGAGTCTCCAGTCCAAGTGAGTGAGTCTCCTGTTCAAGTGAGTGATGAGTCTCCAGTCCAAGTGAGTGAATCTCCTGTTCAAGTGAGCACTGAATCTCCAGTTCAAGTGAGTGCTGAGTCTTCAGTCCAAGTGAGTGAATCTCCTGTTCAAGTGAGCTCTGAATCTCCAGTTCAAGTGAGTGCTGAGTCTTCAGTCCAAGTGAGTGAATCTCCTGTTCAAGTGAGCTCTGAATCTCCAGTTCAAGTGGGTGAATCTTCAGTTCAAGTGAGGGCTGAGTCTCTTCAAGTGAGTAAATCTCCAGTTCAAGTGAATGAATCTACAGTTCAAGTGAGTGAGGAATCTTCAGTACAAGTGTGTGATGAATCTTCAAGTCAAGTGAGTGAGTCGCCCAGCCCAGCGAGTGTGTCTAGGCCTGTGACTCGCCGCCGCCGCAGGAACTATTTTTTTGGATTGTCTCATTCATTTTTTTTTACTTCAGCAATAATCTGCCAAGAGTCTTCTTTAAAATGATACCAAACTTAAGTCTGTGTTCCCAAGCTTCAAATTTTTATGTGGATTTTTTGTTCTCTATGGAGCTATGAGTAACTTCTTTTTTTAAGTGTTAATCTTTATATTTCTTCCGTTTAGGTTCAGTCCAGTTTTTCATCTGCCATCAGACCTTCACGTTGTCGAACCTCTCCTTTCTACAGACCAGAGTGCCCCTTAAAATGAGCTTCCAGGCATGTTGTTGCCTGGAACCTCTCCACCACGGGCTGAGGTGCCATGTGCTTTAGACATGCTGCCACGGGCTCCTGGACAAGACCCCAGCGCCTTTGGCATGTCACTTGCCTCAAGTTGCTGGCAGTACGTTTGGTTCTGCACTGTTTTCGGGCATTGCTTAAGGACCAACATGTACTAGTCTGTTCAGACAACACAGCAACAGTAGCGTACATCAACCGACAAGGTGGTCTACTCTCCCGCTGTATATTGCAACTTGCCAGCCATCTCCTTCTGTGGAGTCAGAAGCATCTGAGGTCTCTTCGCACCATAGATGTTCCCGGTGTGGGGGGCCCTCTTGGGACCTTTCCTTGGTGATTTGAGCACTCCAGGATGCTCCCATTGAGCCTTTGCAATCAGCAGACTTCAGACTTAAAGCTTCAGTCCATGAAGACTTTGCTGCTGGTTGCACTGACTTTCCACGTACCTACGTGGAAAAAACTGAAAATCTCAGGACCTCAGACTAGCTCTTTGTCTTTTACGGAGGCCAGCAGAAGGGAAAGGCTGTCTCCAGGCAGAGGATGGCCCACTGGATAGTGGATGCCATTGCCTTGGCTTACCAAGCACAAGGCGTGCCCTGCCCGCTCAGGTTGCATGCTCACTCCACGAGAGGTTGTGGCATCCTCCTGGGCGCTGGCACGTGGTTCCTCGCTAACAGATATCTGTAGAGCTTCCCGTTTAGACATCAGATATCACGTTCAGATATCACGTTCGCAACTCATGTTCTCACCTTAAAGAGTGGAAGCACTGAGAGGCCAGACTCTGTCGGCTTGCTGCACCCTACTGTGCAACCCTTATTACTCCAGTGTAAAAAATCTGTTGAGTCCTCCGACACCCTCATGGTGAAGCGGCTCGAGGTCTTTATCTGTTGAATCCTTGAGAACCAGGTCTAGGCTGGGTCCAATATGTGTATTCTTCCACGGCTGCTCCTAAACGGAAGCCTGTGTCTTTTTACTTGGACTAATGTCAACCAGTATTTCATATGCAATATAACCTTTGGGCTAATCCATTTGTATATCTCTACATAACTCCTGCGGCTTGCACAGGGTGCTGGATGGTGTCAGCAGCTGTGGTGCTTTGATAGGCACAAACAGCCAGAGTGACCAACTGACAGGGAATTTCTCGGTTATGTGTGGTAACCCTCGTACCCTGAAAGGGAACATCTACTGTGACCCACCAGGGCAGCAAGTGCTTCGGCTAGGCTCCTCAGCAAAAAAACTGAAGTGCATTTCAGAGACATTTCATGGGTCTCTATTTGCATTTTATTTTGCTACCGCAAAATCTGGGTGCTTTTGTCCACATAAGAGATTTCCTGGAATGTCATAAATTTTATGACTTCTATGAGTCACAGACTTTCTGCGTGAGGGCACTCTCCAGTTACACCAGTATGCATGAAACAAACATTATACATGTGTTTATTCATTAATGCTTTGTGGATTATAATTAGTTCTCCCCGTTCTCAGGGAACATAAGTCACAGTCGTAACCTGAGATGTTCCCTTTCGAAGGGAACTTCGAACTGCGTCAAGCGCTATGGGGAACGAGATACCCACGCTGCCATGCTGAGGGGATGCTTCAGCAACTATGGCTACAAGCAAAAACACATTAAGGCCGTGTGTCCACCAAAGCATTTTTCCACGCGCCTGGCGTATGTTTTCAATTGTTTTCAATGGGAGCGCCGCGTTTAACACCATGAGCATACCGAGACGCTGACCGTTTTAGCACCCGCCGTTTTTACTGGTCGCTGGGAGTTGAAAAATGTTCAACTTTGGAAAAAACGCAGCGCTCATCACTGTCAGTTTTTACCCAGCCGTCCAATCACAGTGGAGGATGGGCGGGACTAAACCACACTGACCAACAGTCACAACATTCAAACTGCCGCGGATATTCTGTATCATAGCAACGAAACGTTTCAACAGAAAAAATGCTGCGCTGCCAAAACGCTCTCAAGCGCCCGAAAGCACGGCGTCTTCAGCAGAGCGTCTAGCGTTTTCAGCTGGCTAAAAACGCTTTGGTGTACACACGGCCTAACTCAAAGTTAAAGCCCCTTACTGCTTAGATGTCACGCTAACTCTAGCACTATTCCCTACGGCCACTGCCTGAGATCCATGCTAAGTGAGGGTAACTCTGTGAATCACATAGAGGGCTTGCCAGCTCGAGAGCATGGGAACCACAGCCCGACCTTCAGAGGGGGGTCCCTTGTGATGGAAAATCTTGTCATTAACAGGGAAAAAGTTAACTGGCATATTGTGATGTTAGTGCCACATAAATCAACAAGCGATATTTTAGGATTCAAAAGGCAGCCGCATTTACAAGAATACCCAAAAAAGTTAAAGCATATCTGTTAATGTAGTGTATTTCACCTGTAATATGATAAACAGAGTTGAAGCCGATCCCGAATCTCCCGACTTTAGTTGGGTCATCCTGCTTGATGCTTCTGCCAACTCTCTGGATTCCCTCCCAGTCTTCCTCTGTGAAGGCGGCATCATTGAAGGCATAGAGAGCCGGTCCTGCCAGAGCAAAGATACACACAGATGATGAAACTAATAAAGTCTTTCAGTATTGTCAAAGACTGGTCCTAATGCAACAAAGATTTTGACTTGGTTTTAGATATCTGAGATACAAACAGTTTAAGATACAGTACAACAGTTGTGACTGGTGCTTTTCAAGAGGAAAATGGATGTCAGTTATTAATGGCAAAGTGTGTCTAATTTATTATTATTTTTTTGCTCCCACAGAAGCTGAAGCTGTGGAAACACTTATAACAACTATAAACCTAATCAAGCTTGACGCAGACTTTTATTCTCAAATCAGAAATTAAAAATGATTTTTTTTAACTTTTCTTTTTTTTTTTTTTTTGAGCAAAAGCTGTAAGATACTTTTTTCCCTGGATCAGAGTACTTTCCCCAGATCAGAGTACCGGTTAGAACAAAATAAAATACTGCGTTATTTATTCTTTTTTTTTTTTTTTTTTTACGTAAATTTATAGCCTCTCCAGCAGCAACATGTTTAGAAAAATCTTTCTGAAATATTGATCTCTGAAATAAAAGATTGATTTACTATAAAAACATAAAAGTCATTCTCCATTAAAAACAAACAAACAAGGTAAGCAGCAAAACTCATGAAATTACATGTCATGTGACATATAAAAAAGGACAAATGTTAAACCTTAGGCTTTAATATCCAATGTAGCAGGCTCTACATTAATTTTATAAAGTTTAAGTCGTGTGATTTAAATCTGTTTCCAGTGTTTACAACACAAATACCTTGATACTTCCCGAGCTCTTCAGTCCACAGGCTTTGAGTCTCATAATGCCTCTCATCGTGAATAAACACCACACGTGAAGCTCCTGCATCATCTGCATTCTGGATCAGCTCCTGATACAGATGTTACAGGATAAATATTAAAGACAAATACAATGAGATATTGAAGATACATACCATTTAACAATGATTCCAAAGTAATCATGCAATATTTAATTTTTTTTTAAAAATATTCTACCTTTAATATTTGTCCTCCATCTGGGTACCTTCTCAAAATTTCTTTCAGGTAATCAATGAATGGTGGAGACGTCGCACCAAATTTATTTCTGCATTGAACAATGTAAAGTTTATCACAAACTGAACAAAACACATAGAGGGAAAATTCCAGGTTCATGTAATGGAAGTACAAAATCAGATGGAATTAACTGTAATCCAGGAGCCATATCACACTGTAGCCCAAGAAGACTCAGTTGAGCCTGGTCAGTACCTGGGAAACCTCCAGGAAAAACTAGGTTGCTGCTGGAAGAGGTGTTAGCAAGGCCAGCAGGGGGTGCTCACCCTGTGCTCTGTATGAGTACTAATTTCCCAGTGTAGTGATGGGGACACTTTACTGTCAAAGAGAACCATCCTTCGGATAAGACATGATTAAGAAATCATGGAAATGATTAAGGCCGAGGTTCGACCCAACCCGAGTCATTTCTTTATATTTTAGACCCGAACCCAACTCGTTGTGAACTCTAGTACTGGCCATATTCCCTCCAATGGCCTTTATCAATCATGGTCACCTAATAATCCCCATAATCCGAATTGGCTATATCACTCTCAATCCTCTCCACCTATAGCTTGTGTGTGGTGAGCGCACTGGCTGCAGTCGCATCATCCACGTTGATGCTGCACTCTGGTGGTGGTTGAGAAGAGACCCATGATATAATTGTAAAGCAATTTGGGTGTACAGTCAGAGCTTCCAACTTTTGAGTTTAGCGTGGCATGAGAGTGACCCCATGTCGTTTCATAGAATAGCACAACAGCAAGTGTGTCAAGTATAAATGCCTTGTCCGTCCACCCCATTATCCACTCCAAAATATTAGTTATGGGATTAAACATAAAACATGCAGTAAAAAAAAAACACATACTTCTTTTTCTTATGTTGCCTTGATGCTGAACTCATTGTCCTTCGTTTACATTCTCCTGTGTGGAAAAAAATATCACTTTCAAATTCTGCAAATTTAACAGTTATTCCATGATAATTGTATTAATAATACTGTAAATACAATCTCTTTTTTCATACAAATATAAGTGCTTTCTTGGGTCTCCTGTGGCCTAAAGCACAGTTCCCTTTCAAGGGAACTCACACTGCGTCAATTCTGCGTGATTGTGTCTTGAAGCATGGGTGAAATTAGTCTAATAGTGTGACGAGAGGCCAGAGGGGGCTGACGTCACCAACCAGGAAACTATAAAGCCTACCCAAACTAGTGTTGTTTGTTTGGGAGTGGAGCATGCACAGTCAGTGCTCAAGGGTGTTGGCTGTGCAGTTAAAGAAGACCGGCAGTCTCACATTCCCCGCAGTTCGGACATTGACTGGCCAGTGGAGAAACAGGACGTTCATCCCAGCAAACCGGTCAGAACAACTTTGGCTTTGGTGGGTAAAGCTTATGCTGCTTCTGGTCAGGATGTAGCATGCCTACACACAACGGGCTGAGACTTGAATGTGGACGGGGGAATTATTATTAAGCCACAGACCTTTCTCTCTTGGCCCCAAGGAGAGCTATTGGTCGAGCCATGGCAATTCTGGTGGCCACAGAGAGGTATGGTCAAATCTTAGCGCCATTAAGGAGAAAGTTAAGTGCTTCCTTATGACATCTCGCTTTCTCCTCCTGGCCTCTCAGTGACACTGTCTCCAGGGCTGCTGAGTGGGAACAGCCTCAAACCTCTAAATCCAGTTCCTTGTACCATACAAAAACAGAGCCTAGCTACCCGTGACAGCATGGAAGCTACTGCCAAATACATCTCAATGTGTCCATTCTGAATTACTTTCAGTGGGTCCACACTGATTTTAGCTCAGTAGGATCAGCTACTGGATCGGGATCTAGATGTTGTTCTCACGTACATGGAAAGGTTGGGGTTGAGGTTGAACGCCAAAAAGAGTGTACTTCATCCAGTGCAGACGACCCCTTTTTAAGGTGTGGCATGGGATTCGATCACTATGCAAGCACGACTCTCTCCTGTACGCATCAAGTTGATCCTGTCAATAGTAAACCGGTTAAGCTAGGCCAGTCCTAGCTTAACCGTTTTTTCCCAGAGGGTCAATCCCTTCTTTCGATCAAGGTCATGCGGCGATGCATACGTGCCTTGGTTATGTGTAAGAAACCCTGGTTCCAATCTTAAGGACCCATGCTGGGAGCTCTTTGTCGTCGTAAAATGATGGATGCTTCCCTGACGGGATGGGGAGTGATCCTAGAGGGTCGTTCAACTTAAGGTCTGTGGACGGGACACCATAGTTCCTGGCACATAATCTGTCTGGAAATGAAGGCTGTTTTTCTTGCTTTCAAGAATGTTATCTCAGACCTCAGGGCCACAACATAAATCACCAGGGGGGGTTGCAGAGTGGACCAAATCCTCCTGTGGTCTCATGGGAAGCTGCTTACATCCTTGGGAACCAGAACCTAAAAGCAGACGTCCTGTTGAGACAGGGGCTGAGGCCTGGGGAATGGAGGCTCCACCCCGAGGTGGTGGAACAGATATGGAGGTTGTTCGGCCAGGCTCAAGTGGATGTATTTGCATCTCGAGAGACATCTCACTGTCCACTCTGGGTTTTCCCTCACGCATCTAGCTCCTCCGGGATGCAATTGTTCAGACATGGCCGAGGCTATGGCTGTACACTTTCCCCCCAATCGCTCTGCTCCCAGAGATTCTGGAGAGAGTTTGCTGGGACAAGATTAGTCTCACCTTGATAGTCCAGTGGTGGCTGGGCAGAGTGTGTTTCTCGGATCTGGTGTCTCTACCTGACGGCTCTCCTTGGGAGTTTCCAGTCAGGAGGGATCTTCTGTCCCAGGCAGGGGGCTCAATAATTCACCCCTGAACAGAACTGTGGAAGCTGTGGGCTTGGCCTCTGAGGTGCCGAGCTCATAGATGCCGGTCTCTCAACTGTGATTGTTGAGACCGTTCTTTACTCCAGAGCTCCCTCCACGAGGAAACTGTATGCCCTGAAGTGTAGAGAGTTCACTTCTTGTTGCAGTGGTTGTCAGCTGGACCCAGATAACTGCCTGGTTTGCTGTAGGGTTATCTCCATCCACCTTAAAAGTGGCATGGCATGGTAAAGGCGTTCCTTCATCCTAGACCGGGGTAAATTCCTAAAGTTCCCACTAATGTTGACAGATCTATTGTTCTGCAAGCCTTCCTTCCTCTTCCATTCCAGGATTCCGACCAGGAATGAAATAATCTGCTTTGTCCAATTAGGGCATTGGATGCCTAGAACAGCTGTTTGTGTGTTTTGGACCTCCCAATAAAGGGTACCGAGCATCTTAGGCTCTAGTGTCAGGAGTTTCACTTTGTGATGTGGCAGGCTGGCTCTCACAGCACACATTTGTGAGGTTTTAAGACCTGGACTTTGGCTTCACACCTGGGGCTCATGTGCTCTCATCCTAGTGCTTTCTCGATTTACACTAGACAGAGACTGGTCATTATGGTGGCGTAGGTATAGACGTTCCCACAGTGTCAATCGATTCAGTGCGAGTTTCCTTGAAAGGGAACGCCTCAGTTCCCAGAAGAGGGAACAAGATAGTGTGTCGCCCTTTTATACTTCCTGCATGCCTGTTAGAAACTTGCTTCGTCCTATTAGAACCTAGCATTACACTGTTTGGGCAGGCTTTATAGTTTCCTGGTAAAATGTTAATCATTTAAAAAAAGTAAAATGAGGGATCATAAAAATGTAAACTTTGCTCTAATTCATTTTTCAAAACAATCCATAAGTGCACCCAACAGATCCATTTCAAAGTTTACATACAGGCACACTAGAATCTTAGGCTGCTTGTTGTAATGTGGTTGATCTACGACTGTTTTCATGCTTTGTGGACTTTATTCATGAGTCCCATGTTTGTTCTAGCTGTGAAACTGCGCACTTTTCTTTAGAAAAACCCTCCAGCTCCTGCACATTCTTTGATTTCCAGTTGATTTGATTACTTTCAGTTGAAAATGATCTTATTCTTAAAGCTTTTGTTCCACCTTTCCAACAGTTAATGTAATTTTGAGATTCACCTTTTCACACTGAGACAACCAAGGGACTCATTCAATGTGTAACAAGATCAATATTATAGTTTGAAGGTTTTTTAAGTAAATCCTGCAGTAATGGAATCGCACTTCCTATTGGCTTCCTATTGGAAATTGGTTTATTTACATTAAATTCATCCTACATTCAAGAATAACAAAAAGTGGATGATGTAAACTGTGTAATCTGTCTTATAATTAATATGTTCTACTTGCTCTTTTTTAAATGTTTTAAACAACCACAAAGCAGTACTTTTAAGAAGACAACAGTGAACTGTTTAAAGTCTGTGCAATATAATGTTAATCAGCAATGTTTACTGTATTTATGTTTAATATTTTAGATAATTCAAACAAAAACAAAACTTTAGTGAACTATAGATTTAGTACCAACCAAATAACTCCCTAGAACAATAATAAATAATTTTTAAACTGTTTAGATTTAGCATTTGGGTGGCTGTAAGCATTTAGAGGGCCATCCAAAAATGTGACCAAGTGTTCCCAAATACCTATCCTAAATGAAACTTTAGAACTTCATAAAATTATGCCATAGGCGGTGCTTAAAGTTTTATAGGTTGAAAACGTAATCTTTCTTTGGTAAATTACCCAAAATGTCTAAAAAATTTATTTTTATCTCTGATGAATGTGCTTAGGCATGCTTAATATTAGGCCTAAATAATATATATTTTTAAACAATGTAAAGTCTTTAAGTATAAATTTTTAAGAATGCTTTTCTTTAAAGATAATTTATAAAGACATGATTTCCAAAAGACAAAATAAGAACGATTGTAAACTGTAAAACATCTGTAATGTGAAATAGCTTATTTAGTTTAGTGCTAAAAAAAGAAATGCGATTTTTACGATATAAATTTATATATATATATATATATATATATATAGTTGGTCTATAATTAAAATGTGTAAATATATGTTATGTTGTCAAGTTGTACAATAAGTATTTTTAAGTTATGTTGTTAAGTTAATCTAGTATAAGTATTACATTAGTGTTATAAGTAACATTTCTTGTTCTCTCCTACCTTAAGTGGTCCTTCAGTGGTCTGATGCAGAGTGAATTTCAGCGTTCAGAATGAGACAGATAAAGCCACTGTAGGTTTCTGTTCACTAGAAAGAGCCTGTTTAGCGAACATGAAACTTACACTCCTCCTTCGCTCATAGTTCAATAAATGAGTTGTCAAATAAATCAGTTTTCACTCAAAAATAGCTTAATTATTAACTAAGCCCGACAATTAAAATAACTGTTGCAAACCTAAAACAGAAATAGGTCTAGTTAAAAATGAACAAAAGGTTATGTGCACCAGGATACAGAGTAGAAATGAAAATAAAATGAATCTTTCCAACAAACTTTGCTCTGCCAAAGTGAGCAGTCTCTATTTACATGGGATAGGCTATTTACATACGGTTTACATAATAAAATGAAGAAGCAAATATAGCCCTACTTGTAGAACAATTCCTTAAGACAGACATGGAAAAATACTAAAGGAGTATAATATATGCTTCCACTTCGTATTCAACCACATGTGTCACGAATGCTGGTGATAATAAATGTAGGAAAGCACTGAGGCGGTCTTAGTGGTTCATGTAGGTTGTCTCCAAACCAGAAGATTTTGTGGCGCTTTACAGACTCAAGTCCCAAATTTGACGACTTGTGACTTGACGAGCCAGAAAGCGCTTGATAGAGTGTCAAACAAAAAATAAAAAAAATAAAAACACTGATATCTAAGTAAGCGGAAATAATAAACCTTTCAAATATAATTTTAAGACGTCACTTTTCTCACATCAAACGCACATTTTAGCCTACAGGAAAATATAAAGTCTGCTCCCTGTTCAACAGCCACTCACTTTCATGTCTTTCAGGAAAAATGGATGGATTTCCGTTTTGTATATGACAGGCACACAGCTCCAAAAAGTTTCACAACACCTGACACATGAAACGTCACCATGGAAATTGAATGTTCAACAATTACGGTCGCTATAACAAAATAATTTAACTAGGCTCTCATTATTTAAGCTTAATGTGTAGCAAATCACATTTAATTTTCCCAATTAACAGTTACTTTGATTTTTATATATGCTCTGCAAATTTTTATATATTTTTATATATGCTTTTCTTTTTTTTTTCTACAGTATTTTGTTTACTACAGTAACTACCCCCCTGGGGTCTAAGGTGTTTTTGGGGTCCTTGAGATGTTCTGACATGCTCTGACATTTGTGCTTTTTTCAGTTAAACGTATTAATGGCACAGGTGAAATTACACTATATTTAGCACAAACAGGGCTACTGGGTAAGTCATTTCAGAATAAATTACTTACTACATCAGCTGAATCCGTGCTCCTCGAAATTAAACTACCATCTGAGTTAACTTTTCCAGGATTATTAGATAGTAATATTCCTCACTGTGCAGCAAGACGAGGTAAAGGTTAGGATGAGGTAAGATTTGTATTAAACTGGTTGTTTTATCCAAAACAAGTTTTGGTTCCTTGCCACTGTCGCCTTGCTTTTGGCTTGCTTAGTTGGGGACATTTAATTTTCAACAATATTATTGATCTGTGTTGTATTATTAAAATACATATGGAAAGCATATACAGCAGCATGTATCGCAGGATGATTGTGTGACTGATAATGTTAATTTTATTTGCAGTTCTGTCATTTAGTGAATATTTGGCTGACAGCTTTTTTTATAAAAACATGTTTTTAAATGATTTACATTGAAATTTTAATTGTAATGTCAAATTTATTCGAGATTTTACAGATATGTTTATCTAAAGTAACTTACATTGCATTCAAGATATACATTTATTTCATACTTTTCCTGGGAATCAAACCCATTACATCACCATTGCTCTACTGTTTGCTACAAGAATGCCCAGTATACAATAATATAAATGCTAAATATATCAGAAAGCTAGAAAAGAACCAGACACAGAACTGTCAAAACATGATTACATAGAGTTAAGAACTTTTGAGTATGCATGGCAAAAGTACTAAACAGATGAAAAAAGAAGATCAGCATTGTGACTTGAAAAGATCCCAACGATCGTCTCAGTGGAACGGAATCGTAAATTTCAAGCCACTTCAAGAAATGAATTCTTCTATTTTTTCTAAAAGTCGTGTTGCAATATCCAGTGCACTTCTCGCATTATCAACGCTGAACTGCTTGTTTGGAATGTGAGGAAATTGGTGATAGTTCGGATACTGAGTTTTTTTGCCATCGACACCAAGTTCAGTCAGTTGTCTCACAGTGTTTGGTAAATCCGTCAACTGTGAGCTGTAATGGGAAACCTGCTGAGCAAGGCTAGTTATTGAGCAGTTTTTGGGATGCTCTCCACTTCTCCTGTACATTGCTGCTATCAGGGCTTTTTCCACAGCCTGATGCACCTTAAACAGACTCCACTCTGAGCAATGTCCTCCAGTGTCGTTGTGAGCTGCTCTGATGTCACATTGAGCCTGTTCATACCAGCGTTTTGCCTCTCCTCTGTTTGGCCTAGGTGTTTCTCTGTGGTATGACCAGAAGTTATAGTGTCTTCTAGAGTAGTTCTGATAGAACCTCTCACGCCCTCTCCTGTGTCTCCGAGCCTCGTTGTTCCACGTGTCATAGAAATCTCGAAAATCTCTCCAGGTTGAGGATGTGCTATGTGCAGGTTTCCCTTTTTGTAGTTCCTCAATTCTTTTCTGCAGGTATTTGAAAGCCTCATTGGCAAGTTCTTCATTGCCTGGGTTTTTGTCAGGATGCCACCGGAGGTAGAGACGTTTAAGGGCTTTTTGTTTGTCCTCACTTGACATATTCCAGATTTCATTTAAGCTTTGATCAATTTCTCTCTTGATCTCTTCAAATGTCTTCGGAAAGACTTTTTTGGGTGGAGGTCTGGACAACAAAAGGCGTTCTATATCTGTGCAAGAGGACCCTGTGTTCGGTGGAGGTGTGGATGCCAAAAGACGTTCTATATCTGTACAAGAGGACCCTGTGTTGGGTGGAGGTCTGGACATCAAAAGAGATTCTATATCGGTGCAAGTGGACCCTGTTGACACAGTTGCCTTCTTTTCTCGTTTAAATTGGTAAAGGTCAAGAGAGCTTACTTCAATGAAGTCATCAATGCCAACTTGTATTTTATATCTGGCAGGAAATTGTCTTATTTGTCCCAGTGGATCATCCAGTCGGTTGATAACAATGGCATAGAAATATTCATCGGATTCGTCCTTGCTGAAGCCAACATACTCTCCACTTTCAAAGTTGTTGAGGAAGTTCATATCAAGGCAGTCGTGCCATTCTTCAGGTATGAGACATCCAGGTTTCGGTAACGCATCTTGTCCTTCCTCGAGGCCGCTGTTATGAACTCCATGCTTTGCCAAGGTTTTCTCGACGTCCTCCATGTTATCACACAGCAGAAGTTGCCCAAGGACTAGAAGGCTTGAGGTGGTCAGACAGTTCTTGAGAAGAGCATTGATTTCTTTTGTAAGACACATATTCACTTCATTTACTACTTTGTGGCCCATGTCATCATTGTGTTTCAAGTAGAAAGTGCATCCACCTTGCTGTTTTTTCACATAAACATCTGTTTCAGCCTTACTATCTTCAAGTGGCTCATGGTTTAACAGAAGTTCAGTTTGAAGAGTTTTGCAACAGATAATCTGAATCTTAGAAAATATTTCTTCACACTTTCCTGCAGCCTCCGACTGTGAAATCTCACCTTTGCTGTCTTCTCTGATGAGACAGACTAGTCCATGAAGAAATGCAGCAGAAGACAAGTGTTTGTCAAACCAGCCACTAAATTCACATCCACCTTCATCGCAATATTGGACACTTGTTCCCTCCAGATTTTCAGAAATTACATCCGAGAGAAATTTGGGGCGTAGTTGTTGGGGAAGGAACTCCAACAATCTTTGATGTTCATAGTGATCATTTTCAAGATGACAGCAGTTTAATTTTTCCAGTAATTTCAGCTTGGTTTCCAAAGGACCCTCGAGTCTTGCAGGCTGGAAGACTGTGTCATTGAAAAACAAAGTGTTGGATTCATAGAGTCTTCCGTCTGTTGATGGAAGATAAAGTGGGTCGTTTTGGATAGAGGTTTTGTTCTGATTCTCTCTCAGCAGGCAAAACAGCTGTTGTACAACACGCTTCACAGCTTTCTGCTGATTTGGCTGAAGGCTCTCTTTGTCAGAACTATCAGAATAGATTTCTTGAAGAACAGTGATGTATTGATTGACGGTGGGCCTCTCCTTTACACCTATCTTCTTAAAGAAATCTTCAAATTTCATATAATTTGGGGGAATGCGGTACAAATAAGGCCTATACTCAAGATCATCATTTATCACAAGTGCTGTCTGCTTTGCCTTCACAAGCTTTGTCCCGTTTTCCACCAAGATAATGGGGAGGTCTGAGAATAAAGAGGCATCCAAATCTATTGACTGCAGGTATGCATATGATTTGCTCAAAACTTTCTTTCTTGTTTCCAGCAATGTGTCAGTGTGACACTGAGACGTACAGATGTTTTTCAGATTAGCAGCTATTTGTCCAAGGGGTGGAGTCTCCAAGGCTCCGACATCCTTCAGTTTCATTATGAGATGTGGAGAGAAGCGTTCTGAAGGTAGGATTGGCATAGATGTCCATATCAGATAATGGTGATCACTGTCTCTGCCAATAAGTGATCCACTGATTGCAACAACTTCCCTCTCTTGAGCAAATGCCTTGTGATAGTCACAAAGTGTTTTCTGAATTTGCATTGGGAAGATGAATTTAATGTTAGCAACTCTGTTTAGTAAATTTGAGTTTTTGTCATTACCCATAAACAAAACACTCTGGAGCAAAAGTTTTGATCTTTTCCTAAGAACATCTAGAGGAGTGTTTCCTCTACTTTCAGATTCAATTTGTTTTGCAAACTGAACGATTTCCTCATCATTCACTTCATGTTTCAATCCAAGGCCATTTAAGAGACGACGTGCTTCAAGAAGTTTACCTTGGAAATTATCCCAAAATGTTTGTGGCACAAATCTCTCTTTTGGAAGCATTACCCTGTAAAGGGATACACTGTCATCATAGAAGTACGAAGCCACCTGAAGAGAGCCATGGATGTCTCGAATAAACCGTACATCTCTCATTGAAGAGACAGTCCTGGGGTCCACTGATCCAAGTTCCAATAAAAAACGCATTAAAACAAGAAGCTTGGCCTCTGTCATCATGTGCACAGAAGGAAGAATAAACTGTACACAGAACTCCAAATCATTTAGAATCTTAATGTTGAGATGTTCTGCCAATTCTTGGTTCACCCAGGTGTACTTGAGGAAAATACTGTCACATCCTTCAACCTGGTACAAGCTGGGGAAATCATTGTAATGCACAGAATTCAGAATGAATATCATTCTGTGTAAATCAATCCTTTCCCGTTTTCCAGTTATTGACTCAAACAGGGGCAAGGACTTGAGCATCTCCCTGTGTTGGCTCTTGTTATTGGAATCTCTGATCCCTTGTTGTAAGAAGCGTTGAAGACCTTCACATTCATCTTTTGACAGCTCCTCAAACTGTGAATGAGGTACATGATAAACCTCTTTTAAAACAGCACTGCTGTCTCCTGTTTGCAGGAGTTCTGGACTCATATAGTTGAGACGGAACTCAAGTGAGAGATCACTGAAAAAGCTGAAGTCTATTTTCATGAACCCCAGTTTTAGGAGAATGGATGCTATTTTTTCATCTTTATACTGAATTACTTTTGATACGTTCCCCATTGTTTGTAAGAAATGTGTGTTATTTTGACTGGGGCAGATTACTGGTAAGATTGGACTGCTGTTGAAGTGCTTTTTTATCTCACTGAAGACATTCAGAGTTTCATTTTGGTGGCTTTGTTCTTGATCCTCAAAGAAGCTCCATAATGTTTTCAGCCATTTGATCATCCCTGTCTCCACTTTGTAAAGCTGGCACCTTTGATCAGGTAATGACTGACTGAGGAGTTGAGCAAGTTCTGGTTTCAAATACGCTGCTGCTATATCAATTGATAAGTCCTTAATAAACTTTCCCTGACGCAGAATTTGGACATGACTTCTATTGACATTACAGTCTGCAAACATTTCCTGATGTCCTTGGAAAAGACTGCTAAATTTTGATATTAGCTTTGGGGATTTCGAGTCAAAGACTCTCAACACCTGATCCTCAGTGAGGAGAAGAGGCAGCCCATTGAGGTCATGGACATTTTTCTCATCAGCATTTGTCAAGCAGAAGCTCAGAAGTTTTGAACATCTTGTTTTGTCTTTGATCAAGGTCTGGTTGATAGGCAAAGGTAATCCACTAGTTGTCTGGGAAGGATCATTCAGTGATCTTTGCTTCAAGAAACGAATCACTGTTGAAGGGCTGACTTCAGTCACATTCACACCAGCTGATTTGAAATTCTCCTTTATTTCATTCATTTTACATGAGTTTGGCACTAATTTCATCCCAGTGTCATCTAAAATTTCGAAAACTCCATCTTTGTCATTACTAGTAAAATATGGACAATTTTCTAAATCGGGTTTAGATAGACTGTACCAGGTAACTGTGTATTTTTGTTGTGAAAGGTGTGATGACTCAACAGAAACGGCGTGTACAGTGGGTATGACTGGAAGATCTTTGACTGATCTATAGACCTCATGGATCATCTCATGCCAGACTTTGTCTACTTTCTCTGAAATGCATGGAAAGTAATTAAGGCAAGAAGTCTCTAGCTCTGACTTGAGGAATGGAAGAGCTGTGGGTGTATCCTTCTTCATGACTGAACACAGATGTAACAGCAGATCTGCATAGAGTGGTGAAATGATGTTTACTTTCAGTGACTGGTTCCACTCAGTCTTCAGACTATCACCATCTTCTTTCCATAAGTCTCTTCTAGAAGAATCTACTTCAAAATTTGCATTCACGTGGACTGGTAAACCAGTTTCTCCAGGTAATGGCAAAGAACAAAACTTCCTGCCAGTAAATTTGTAGTTAAATGAACTTTTCCTGCATGCAGCAAGAGCAGCTTGAGGAACTTTAAAAAGATCTTGCTTGGTTTTTTGCTCATAGTTTTGTTGTGAAAAGCTCTCTGCAATGACCCACTGACTTTGCTTATTTCCAGACGAGATTTCCATGCCATAAATGGTTTTGCAGGGTTCTGCTGTTCCTAACATGAGGGATTCTCGAACATGGCGGTGGAAGGTTTCCTTGCTTTCCATGCTCTTTGCTGTGTGTTTCTTTTCAATAAGGATCGAACTGTTTTCCTCCTTTCCATCTTCACTGATCTCCAAGAACTTTATTTTTGTGATGTGTTTCAAGAAGAGAATTAGTCCTTCAGGATCTTCAGTCAAGGCAGATTTAAGTTCCTTCATGTCACGGTCTGTGACTGTGTGTCTAGATATTTCAGATTTTTCTGCCATTTTCTCTGTCCTGAGAGGGAGCCTGAACATGGTTCCAGAATCGAGTGGAAACCTTTCTGGAAGAAAGGTATGATAGACATCCTCAAAAGACTTTTTTAATTCATCATCAATTGAAAACTTGCATCCTGGGGACTCTTTTGTTATACCTTCCACATATTTTAGATTTGGATCAGAAATGCAGAGCCATTTGTCACCAGTCAGGATAGATGGACAATCTGTCAGATGATACACAGAATTGAAGCCAAGTCCATATTTTCCAGTTCTCCCTAAAGAGCCATGTTTTCCTCCTTCCCCCAGCTGTTGAATACCTTGCAGATCATCATCAGTAAATGTTCTGTTGTTGTACACACAAAGAGCCGGGCCTTGAACCAGTTCCCATTTCTTTCCAAATATCTTTTTTGTCTTATGTTTTCTTTTGTCCCACACAAAGTAAATTTCTGTTGCCTTCGCATCATCAGCATTTTGAATGAGCTCTTTCAGAATATCCTTTTTAGATGGATATGCATCAATTATATTTTTTATTCGGACAGTTAGTTTCTCAGCTTGTCCAAATTCTTTGGCATGAAGGGAAAATCCACTGACGAGATGTTTCTTCAAAGTATGGTGTCTTGTTGTCATTACACCAAAATGACAGGCCACAGAACGAGATATCAGATCATGGACGAGCTTGACACCAGCTGAGACAGGCATCCATGGGCTGTCATTAAATCTCAGCTCTTTAGAAGATGTCAACACGCCTCTCTCATCAGGTATGAGACAGTTTGCAAGCTTTTCTTCTTTGATTTTGTACAGCCCTTTAATGAGTATCGCAACACACTTATGGAGGTCTGACTTGGAAAGAGGTTTAGATTCATATAAAGCCTTAATTTCATTAAGAGCAGCAACAAACTGCTCCTTTGTGAAATGTTTGTTGACATCAAGGCAGTCCCAGAGCCTCTCGAATTTGGAGAAGATGCCTGGAAGCACATAGAGATATGGTTTCTCCTCAAATTCTTCACTTCTGGCCACTGACCTCACATTTACAAAGTGATCCTCAATAAAAATAAATGGAAAAGATTTTGCATGACCAATAATGGGATTGGGATCTTTCTGTTCCAACAAGTGTTTGTTGAGATATTCATAGCAAGACTGGGCAATGTTGAAGATAGCCGTCTTTTTAATTGCATTGCAGTGTTGGTGTGCTTTTAAAAGCTGCTGAAGAACCGTCTCAACTGGTGGGTTTGTCAGAACTCTCAATTTTTGGAGAACTGGATCATAATTGTATATTTGAAGGTTTGAATGATCAACTGTGAATTCTGTCATGCTCACTAAATTCCGACAACTGTCATTGTAAACTTCAGAGGGTTTTTTAAGAACGGTGGTGTTCTTGTTTTGCTGAACTAAAGGAACTAAGGCAGGAAGGAATGGTATTTGAGACAGTGTGTGCCAGTGCAGAGAATTCACATCTTCTGGAGAGTCTTTCATTGACTCTACGAGGCACTGAAGACGTTTACGATATTCAGATTTATCCTGTTGCCAAACACTGGATATTTTCCCTGCTCTTTCTATGATGTCCTCAAAAGGGAGGCGGTCACTCAGCATTCCCAAATCTGAAAGTCGTTGAATCCTTTTTGGTGAGAGAAAATCCTTTTCTGTTCCTTCAAGAAAGCGTCCTTCCTTAAGTTCATACAAACAAGCCATTTTGCCAGAAGGATTCACAAGTCTCTTGATCATTTGAAGGTTCTTACAACTCTGTGTTGGAATACAAGGGTAGCTTTTTAGTAGGTCATCAACAGCTGGATCATTCAAGTCAATGGCATTCAGCACAAGAGTATCTCTGCTGTGTGTGTCTACAGAACTCAAGTTCTCAAAAACAATTTTGTAAAACTCAGGCCAGTTGATTGTTCTTTGTTTGATCTCTGGCTCAAAGCCACAATCGATGAAACTCTGTCTTACCCATAATGGGAGAGAAACAACACTGGAATATGAAGCTCCCAAGCTCAAGAACACCTTCATGGCAATGTCTCCAATTACTCGGTTCTCCTCAATTTTTGGATTCAGAAATCTCACATTGTCTATAGAACACCAATTATGTCCATTGCTGAAAAGCTCCAGAGATTTGCCATTGGCATTCTGCACAACTGCTGAGTAGAAAGACTCAACCATGGGTAAAAATGCTTTGCTTACTTTGTCTGTGTTAGGCCAGAATCTGTGGAAGGAATAATTCTGGATATGTCCATTTTGGGCCATTTTTTTCAGCTCAAGCAGTGTAGTGATGTAAGCAGAGGTTACAGCATCTTTCATCAAAGCTTTGTTCCACTCAGACTTCACTCCCTTTTCCCATAGACTTTTCCTATTAGATGTGACTGCAAAAGTTCCATTGACATGGACTGGAAGACCCGTATCGACTGAGAGAGGAAGAAAGCAAAATGCCTGACCTTCATGCTTCAGGCTTTCATCAGGGGACCATGAATTATTTTCTGCCTCTTTATGCAAAGGTACAGCTATACCTCCAATTGGAAGTGAAAACACGTGTTCTTGTTCAGGTCTTCTCTGGTACATTTGCAAAGAATCATCCGTCCCAAAGCAGGAGTACAAAAGCCAGTACTGGGTGAGGGATTTATCTGAGTTATCCTGAACTATTTTAACAATGTGTGCTTTGTTGACATCAATAATGTTGAGGCATTTGATATTACTATTTCTGAAGGTGTTCTCGATGTCCTGGAGACGTGTGCCGTTCGAGACGGCAAATGAATTCATGACTTCTCTGGATATTTTGAGAGGAGTCTGAATCTGATCATTCCTTGGAGGAGTCGATGCGTTTTCAGGGATAATTTGAAGGGACATAGATGTAATGCTCTTCAGAAACAGTAGGTGTGTTTGTGAGTTGTCAGTCAAATGATTTTTAAAACTCCCAATTCGCTCTTTGTCATATACCTTTGAACTGATCTCTGACTTGTTGGCCTCCTCCAGAGTGCGAAATGGTAATTTAATCAAGGTGCCATTGTAAGCTTTCTTGCCGTTTTGCAAATCACAATCAAAAATTCCTTCATAAGATTTCATCTGTCCAGGAAACCTTTTGAACAGTCGTTCCTGGAATGGGTCAAGTTTAATTCCTGGGTTTCCTTTGCTTTGTATGTGCTTTTCCAAATGGGAGACATTTGGATCAAGTATGAGAAGGCTTTTCCCACTCAAAATCGAAGGAATATCACTCACATGGTAAACAGCATTAAATCCAAGCCCAAACTTTCCAATCTTCTCAACTTTTTTTTCCTTTGATGCTGATCCCACCTTGACAATGTTTCTCCAGTCTTCTTGCGAAAAAAGCTCATTGTTGAAGATCCAAAGGCATGGTCCATTGCAGAGAGCCATTCCATGATCAAAGAATGTTTCAGGGGGGTCTTTGTGTTTTCTGAAGTCAAGGAGGAATTTACATGTGGTTGCCCCAGCGTCCTCAGCATTTTGTAGGAGTTCTTTGAAAATGTCACTTTCTTCATCATACTCTTTAAGAATGTTTTTAATTCTTTGAGTAATTGGTTCAGATTGTCCACATTGTTCTATACCAAAGGACTCTTCCTCTGCTTGTATGAGCTGTGGTTTTAAGATGCGAGTAGTTAAGAATGGGACTTTCAACCATTTTGCAGTGATGGGTAGAACTTCTTCATGAATGACATAGAACTCCTCATTGTCTTGTATCAGGTCATCAAGTCCTTCGGCACTGATGTCACAGAAGACTGTTTTGGACAAAGGCTGTAGAGTAAAGTTTTGACTTTGTGCCACGACAGGCACAGGGGTACTGTCTTTTAAAAGCTTCTCATTCTTTCGCATCCAGTCAAGAATGGCAACTGAGACTTTAAGTTCTGTCAAGTCTCCATGAGGAGGACGCCTGCTTTCAATTCTTTGTTTTATGTCATGGAGTATGTCTTCAATCTCTGCATCTGACAGGGTTTTCTTCACACCAAATTTTGTTAGCAGGTTTTCATATTGCAAAAACTCTTCAGGCACTTTCTTGATGTAGGGGCTTAGATCCAATTCAGGTGGATAGGCTAAAACTATATCTCCAGGACAGACAAACTCACTTTTATTCCATATCCAAGGGATGCCTTTTGAGTCTATTAAATTTGTGAAATTTCTCATGTTGTCTTGCATGAACTTGTAAATATCGTGCAGCTTGGTTTTCAATTGATTATCTGAATTGGGGTTGACCATTGATCTCAGTGCAGAGAGGTTCTCCAAGACCTTTTCAGCAGGAGGGGGCTCATGAAGTCCAAGATTTTTGCAGACATGTCCTGTTAGCTCAGAGGTAAGTGGCATTACATATCCAACAATTGAAGAATACTTTGAATCCCTTACTTCAGTCGGCTTATACAAACCTCTCTTATGATTTCTACAAATGCTTCCATTCAAAAACTTTGGATTTTCACAGGGAACCCACTGCCTTTGCTTCAGCTCTTCTATCTGTGCCTTGGTGAATTTTGAAAGGAAATCATTCTCATTCAGGACTCGAACAAGAGTATGTACTTTTTTGAATGCCTTGTCAGGTGAGTGGACAAAAAGCTTTTCAGTATGATTTATGACTTGGAGTATGTTTTCTGCTGAAATTTGTTTTTGCTCTGTCCTTAGGCCAAGGCGCCGCAAACTCTGAAGCATTTCCTCTGTCTTTGTGTAAATAGGTGGGGGAAAGAAATCTGCCTCGAAAATATCCTGAAATGTCTTGTTTCTTGGATCAAAAGCGTTTGAGGCTTGTTTGCGTTCTCCGTGAGTTGTCTCAATAAAATTGAGACGTTTGGTTTTCGCAAGAAGCTCTTCACTTTGTGAGAGTAGAATGCTACCATTATTCAATATCCAGGTCATTACTGTCTGTTCCTCTCCTTTTTTGAAAGAGTCTGCCTCAATAGAGTCAACCAAACGAACAGCCAATTTAGCGGCATCTAAGAGTTCAATATTCAGAAGAGTCAAAAGTCTGCGATCAGCTTCATTTGCACACTTTACAATGGTCTCAGGCATTGGCAAATCATCTGGAATGGCTGGTTTGGTGGTTGAAACAACTGCTTGCTTTGATTGAACTGCAACATATTTCCCAGACATCATTCTGAAGATAGGCAACATGGAAAGCAAGTTCCTTTCAGCATTTGATAAAGAGTCCAAAGACGAAAGGTACACTTTCAACTCCTCTTTTTCATGTGAAGAAGCAGAGTCAATGCCTTTGATAACCTGATCTCTGTGTGAGTTCACAAAGACTTGTAAAACACTTCTCGGTGAAGCAGGAAGAACATACCTCTCAATGTCATGATGTCTAAGACACTCATCTCTTTTTATGACTGTACAACCCACCATCCTTAACACTTTCTGAACTTGATCTGACAAGCTAGACACTGTGCTACTCTGAAATATCAAAGTTGTGTTTCTCTGCAACCTTCCTAACAGCACAGAATTGCCTGAACTCTGTAGAGGCTCCAGTGGTATTAAAGGCATATCAATTAAGTTGTTTAACTCAATCAATTCAGTGCTGAGAAATTTCCAGAATTCAGCCAGCCAGCTCTTTGGCGGATGATGATTCTCTGCCATTTTCCATGTCACATGACCTTGGGTCATCGTCCAGTCCATGGGTAAGTGCTTCTTGGTGAGTGCAACAACATCTTTAGCATCCAAATTGATTATGTTGTATGTGCCTGAAAAAAAGTGAAATGATCAAGACCAAATTTCACAACATGTATGATATTTATTAAATGTTTTATAAGCACTCCCGATAAAATGTATGAAATAGTTGTCTTACTCTTTGTTGCTAGTTTTCTTAGTTGCATAGTGCAAACATGGCTCAGATCGTTGGGTATAAATCTTTCTTTACAAAATGGCAGCAATGTTCTAAACAAAGAAAAAACTGATATATTAGTACTTTTAAAACAAAATATGAACACACAAAATAATTCAAGCAGGAAAGAGAACACTGTATCACACCTTACCTTGGAAACTTCCCATTGTCGATCAAAACAGTGTTCTGCACTTCATTGCTAAATGAAGTGAAGGTCCCATCACTGAGAGGCAGAAGCTTAAGACCTTGTAGCTCTGTGTACTTCTCATCACTAAGAGCTAGCTCAAGAAGAGAGTATCTGTCATTTTTGGTGAGGTTTTCAGCCTTACTTCTGCGAAGGACATCTCTAACATAAGATGGAGTCACCCATGTCAGGGTATCTTTTTCAGGGAAGATTTTTTGAACATCTTTCAAAATATGTTCTGGGACTGTGACCAGGTTCTCTCCTTCAGCAATCAATAATCTTGACACTGCAGACATCGCGTCAGAACATATATTGTTGCCTGGAAAAACTGCCTCTGAGGGAGACACCCATATTTTCTCATCTTTGGCAAGGTGAACGATCTTGTATTCAAACAGACCCTTCAGAGTGTCTGTTGCAACTTCATGCCATCGGTCTTTATGGACAGTCTTGGATAGGTCAGGCCAAAGGTTGTACACAGTGGCAGCAGGTAGGGTCGAGTTTCTGGATAACTCAATGGCATCCAGGATCATCATAAGATATACATGAGGAAGAATATCTTTTATAAGTAGCTCATTCCACTTTGCAGACTCGTCATTCTTCTGATCCTCCTCTTGCCACTTAATGAACCTCCGATTATCTGTCAGGCCAAAGCAAGCATTGATGTGAATGGGAAGCCCAGTTTTGTTTGAGTCATTATTTGGAAGAGGCAGGAAGCAACTGAGTCGCCCATTGCAATGTGATCTGTCTTCATCAATTCGAAAAGCTGCATCAACTTGAGGGTAGAAGCTCAGCTTACTGGCTAGAGAGTCAATCTCTGGTATAGATCCATGTTTCAGAAGGCAAGATGTCACAAGCCATTGGGACTTTGTTTCTTCCATTTGATGGGGAATGTGTGATACAGTTTTGAAACAAGTTTTTCTTTCAAATGATTCCTGCTTGACATGAGAAAGGTCATTGTTAAATTGATTTGACGCTGACACTTTTAGTCTATTGTGACAGAAGCCATTGGTGTCGATATGCAACAAAGTGATGGATGACACATTTCTCAGGAAGAGAAGACTGATGTCTGCATCAGCAATGAAACTCTCAAAAAGCTGTGTGACTTTTGAGGAGTCATACAAGTTATCGGAGATCTCAGAAGCCTTATTACGCAGAGGGAAGCGGAAAAGCGTTCCTTTGAAGTATTGCTCCTCGCTGATGACCTTCTCCCAGGAACAACTGTCGACATGACCGACTACATTTTGAAAGGGTTGGAACTGATCTCTCAAGTTCAAAAGGCTCTTTCTGTCATCTTCATCTTCCAAAGACCATCGATAGCCTTCTTCATCATCTCCAAACATCTTCTTTTGAGGGTCAAAAATGGCTAGGTGTTCAGAACTGAATACACATGGCAAGTCTGTAAATAAACAAAAATAATTATAAATATTGTTGCGTCACCAGTATTGTGCCAATTTACATGTCAGAATCTGACACCACAAGTACACTGAGGGGCAGTTGTTCGTAAAAACTGATGTTGAGTTTTTGTGTGGTATGTGGTCTCTACTTCCAAAAGGTCTAAATTAATGAATGCTAATTTAAACTGTCCCTTGCAAGTGCTCTACCCCCAGTAGGTGGTGATGGGTATGTCATTCGTACAAATTCATATGAATAGGGCAACTCGTACAATATGTACAATTTAGCAAAAATCGTACTAATTTGTACAAGTGAGGTCGTACGAATTGTTACGAATTAGCCACCTTGTAAAATTTGTACGAATTGCCGCAAAATCGGATTGAACTAACATATATTTAGAAACCCAACACTTGAGAGTTTACAGTTCAAGACTCGGGCTGTTAAATAATCATAAAAAGATATACACTTTTTTCTTTTTTTTTTTTTTACAATATTTATTTAAAATGTATAAAAAAATGTGTCTGTAGTGGAGTAACCTGGGTACTGTTTACACCTGGCCACTTCATGCGTTTTCTCAGATCGGATAGCTATCTGATTTATCAAAATGATTCCATCTACACCTGGTCACATATATGTGTTTTTGCGAAACGGAAATAAATCCAATCTTCAATTCCCGCTGCAGATTTAATGGAGTGCACGTCACCGAAAGCAACAGATATGAGCTGCATTTTATTGATCATCGGCTAATTTCAAAATCAAAGACAGTAATATGAGAGCTTTAACAGAACTGGTAAGATCATTTCGTTTCTTTACTTTTAATGAAGATATATGTTAATGCAAACCATATCTGAGAATACTACTGAGAACACAAAAATTACAAATGTTATTGTGATCATAAGTAGCTTTTTATACATAATTTGATATATAATTAAAAAGTATATGAACTGGCATGTGATTTTAGCTCCACATACTGTAAATCAACAAGCGATATTGTATGATTCAGCAGGCACTTAATAGAATACCCCCAAAAAGTAATATAGCATATCTGTTAATGTAGTGTATTTCACCTGTAATATGATAAACAGAGTTGAAGCCGATCCCGAATCTCCCGACTTTAGTTGGGTCATCCTGCTTGATGCTTCTGCCGACTCTCTGGATTCCCTCCCAGTCTTCCTCTGTGAAGGCGGCATCATTGAAGGCATAGAGAGCCGGTCCTGCCAGAGCAAAGATGCAAACAGATGATCATACAAAAATGGCCAAACAACTTTGATAAAAACACACTTTGCCTATAGCACAAAATCACTATGTATCACGGGATTGGGACGAGAAAGGGGAAAAAAAAATGTCAGCGGGAGTGGGCGAGACCGGGTATTGTAATAAAACTATGATACCCAACTTTATACACAAATATAAAGTTTCTATAAATACATTTTGAACCAAATTCAATTTGCTCCATCTCTTTATGCTCTCCTGTTTGCTTTGGTGTGGCTGGTAAAGTGAATGACGTGCTCCACACACCCGTACCAGTTGGTGGCTGTAATATACATAGCTGCCAACTCTCATGCATATTGGCCGTGAGACACTCGCATTTGATTACCTGTTGAGCCTCTCATGATCGAGTAGCTATGCCGAAATTTAGTTAAATTCTCCTGGAATCTAGACGCGAGTGTGCACGCGAGACAGAGATTCTGCTTCAAACCACCTAGCACCACAGCGGCTCTAGGGGTCGCTGTTTCACAAAAACATCAAAGCTTTAACTGATTCGTTAAACACATTTAAATTATAAATAAAACTTAATATAATGTGGTAACCTCCGACTGTCATGCTTTCTGTCTATCAGCCTATTCTATTTGGATCGTTATCTCTAGGCCTGCACTCAATGGACAACATCTCAACACTAAATTAAAGGCCTGTCTCATATAGAGGCCTGTCTCAAAGACAAGTTAGTGCAGTTTGTTGATTTGGGAAAATAAAAGCCCGGGCTAATATTTGACGTTTTACGGTAGTTAGATTTGAGGAAAAAAATCTATTACGATTTGGCGAGCCAGCCAGGAGCCTAAGGACTTTCTGGACAATGGACGAGATAAAGTCACTAAGTGCAAATAGCCGCTGCCAAAAAGTTGGATTTAATAAAAAAAAACATAGTGTAAATTTCAGAACTCAAAACCCACTTCCCATGACTCTTTGACTCAAGAACCCCTTAGCAAAACTCTTAATGGTTGTGACATGAAAGAGGACAAATGTAAAACCCTGTAATATCTTTTTTTGCGGGCTCTAAAGTAATTTTAAAAAGTTTAAGTCTGATTTAAATCTGTTTCCAGTGTTTACAACACAAATACCTTGATACTTCCCGAGCTCTTCAGTCCACAGGCTCTGAGTCTTATAATGCCTCTCATCGTGAATAAACACCACACGTGAAGCTCCTGCATCATCTGCATTCTGGATCAGCTCCTGATATGTTACAGGATTGATGTTAAAGACAGATGTGATGAGATATTTAAGATGATGCAAAAGTATTCATGCAATATTTAAAGCCTACCTTCAATATTTGTCCTCCATCTGGGTACCGTCTCAAAATTTCTTTCAGGTAATCAATGAATGGTGGAGACGTCGCACCAAATTTATTTCTGCATTGAACAATGTAAAGTTTATCACAAACTGCACAAAACACATACAGAGAAAATTCAAGGTTCATGCAATTGTCACGTCTATTCAGTTTCATTTTTAGTTTCTGTTTTCCTGGACTTTTAGTTTGTTTTCATCAGTCACACGTGTTTCTTTGTCTTAGTTTTCCGTCAGTTATCGGTTGTCATGGACACTCATCTAATCATATCGCCTGTTCATTATCATCTCATCATCAATGTGTATTTAAGGCCCTGTTTTCACGAGAACGCTCGCGGGTGAAAACGTAAAAATATTTTATCGGATGTGCCTTTCGTTTATGCGGCGATGGCTTTTTGAGGGCTTAAAAATGCGAAAAAGTGAAACCACCCTCCAGAGGGGAAATCTTAAAAACGCTCCACCGCCGCGTTCCTGTGTAAAGGGTAAAAACGCAAAAGTATGCTTGACAGTGAAGGTTGTATGCAGGCGCGCGGACTTGGTGTTATTGTGTGGCAATGCTTCACATCGCCACCTAGCCACCTGGAGTGCATACTACATTGAATTTCACACACTTTTGTGTCACCATATGCACGCGGATTTCCCACCAAAAACGCTCGTCTAAACGCACAATAAAAAGTGAAAACGCAACTTTTGCGTTTTTATCCATAAATATAAATATAGCCTAAGTTGCTCCGTTTTCTGTTACTGTTTGTTGCACACACACACTGTTACTGTCCTTTCTGTACCTGAGTTTACTTAATTATTAAAAAACTTCATCATTGTGACAGTAATAGAATAAATATAAAATCAGCTTAATATATAAATTGTTAGTATGCTTGAGATTATGTGTCAAAACATTATTTTTTTCATAAACATGCTTGATCTGATGACTCTGTGTACTTTAACACTATTAAATTATACTGCGCGTTTGAAGGCACTCAGTGGGACTTTCAGTGCATACAGGGATAATTAACGTAATAAACAAAAACATGAAGACAATCTAGCAAAGTGGAACACAGGCAAACAGGAACAATAATACTTGACATAATCGTTACAATAACATGCAGTGAATAAATCCACATACTTTTTCCTCTTTTGCTTCGATGTTGAACTCATTGTTCTTCTCTTACATTCTCCTGTGTGAAAAAATAAAAATAAATAATTAACTTAAACAACTTTTTGAACAGTTATTCCATGGAAACTGTTACAAATACTGTAAATGTAATATATATATATATATATATATATGTATGTATATAAAACGTATGTAAGATTGCGTACACCTCGCAGAATCTGCTAAATGTTAATCTTTGGAAAAAATAAGAGGATTGTCATAAAATATTTTCCATATAGTCTAAAAGAGAAAATAATTTCTGAATTTACACAACTGAACCAGCTCAGAAGTTTTGCACACTTAATCTTATACTGTGTTGTTGGTTGACTGGTTTAATCTTTTGTGATGATCATATACAACTATTAAAAAAGCTGTAAACATTTACTGATGCTCAAGAAGGCATGCGTCACAGACACACAGAGGCAACTTACTGCAGAGCCAATGGGTAGAGCTTTATGACTCTCTCTGTGGACCTAATCAATGTCCAACAACACCCTAAGCTCCACACAGATCCACAGAGCCCTTGCATACACACATTCAATGTTCAAATGTTAGTCATACGTCAACTTTGCCTCAAGAACCAGGTTTCAATCAAAATTTTACATTTTAAAACAGCTTTTCTCCAATATATATATATATATATATATATATATATATATATATATATATATATATATATATAAAGAGTTCAGATGCAAAAGCCTCTAAATGCCATTTGAAATTTTCTTCTAAAATGATCATTTTTATCAAGGTTGTATATTTAAGTTCAGTAATTTCACTTAAATGGCAATGGAGATTACCTATTAATTGTCATTTAAGTGAAATTACTGAACTTAAATATACAAGTTTGATAAAAAAAGGTCATTTTAGAAGAAAATTTCAAATGGCATTTAGAGGCTTTTGCATCTGAACTCTTCATATATATATATATATATATATATATATATATATATATATATATATCTATCTATCTATCTATCTATCTATCTATCTATCTATCTATCTATCTATCTATATATATATATATATATTCTGTGGTAAATTAGCCTACCTAAAATTACTGAAAATTTGATTATAATCTCTGATTAATGTCTTTACATGGTTGCTAAATACAATATTTTCTTTATGCATGCACTTAAAGTTATTAAAAGAACCTCGACAACTGCAGGTAACTATAGAAGCACTTAAATACGGCTTAAATACGTTTTCCCAGAAGACAACATGAACAGTTGTGGACTATATAACAATATGCTATGTAAAATAGCTTATTCATACTTGTGATAAATAATTTTTAATGCCATTTTCATGATTCCTCATTTGTACTTTTTAAATAATAAATACATGTAAGCTTTGTTATATTATTCCCTATTAAATTATAGTATTACTTTATATTAGTAACATTTGAAAAACTTCTAACCTCCTACATGCGGTTATCTCCTACCTTCAGTGGTCCTGATGCAGAGTGAATGCGGCGATCAGAAGTCTAATAAAAAACCACTCAGCGCGAGCTTTTAAGGTTTCACAATGATAAAGCCCAACTGGTTCTCTAGGTTTCTGTTCTCTGGAACGGATCCTGTTTAGTGAAACGAAACTTAGGCTACACTCCTCCTTCATTCATTGTTCAATGAATTAATTTGTCAAATAGGCCTAAACCAGTTTTCACTAAAATAGTTCCGTTTTTAACTAAACCAGACACTATAGTAACTGTTCCAAACCAAAAAACAGGATATCCTGCTTAAAAACCATTTATTGTGGTTCGTGGTTTAACTGATAACAGGTTTTTTTGTGTTAATTATTTATTTAAAACCATTACTTTCGAGGAAATTACTCTTATGACTGAATAAAAGTGCAGGAAAAGTAAAGAACAGACCTAATAAACTAAAGAAAGTAATACGGATTTTTTAAAAGCTTTTTAAAATGTTTAAAGGAGATCCCTTTTTAATGTGTCATGAGTTAGCCTACCTTGCAAAAAAAAATTAATAAACGTAACATCCTGAAATCTGCATTAGAGGATTTATCATCTTAAATATAATTGTAAATAATTGGGCTACTTTTATTTTGATAGCATGGCAGTGAGCAGGCTGCTTTCTGTATGGCTTCCACCGCGAAAGAGAGAAACTGATTCCCTTTGTTTACATCCTCCAGTGATAATGTCGCCGTATGCTCGAGACGAGTGATTTTCGCCAAAACCTGCAAATGCTGACGTGTATTTCATGGCGCCATTGTTCTACATCCATGTCCGTTCATCAGTTCGGTGTGTGTGAGGATGTTCTGTGTGGAAACTGTGGTGTAAAGGGTGAGTCTGCGTTTTTGCATTCTTGGATGTTGAGTAATCACGAACAGGGTGAATGAGGAAATATTTAAGCCCTTGAGAAATGTTTCCCCTGCCGTAGGCTAACTAAGTCATGTTTGGTTGTGATTTGTGGGGAAAGCATCTTTGTTGGGGAGACGGACTTGATTCCACGCCCAGTTATTAACGAACACACTCATCTCAGTTGTTTGCTGCATCATTTGTCTTGATGTGTGAAGAGTCGCGGTGCTCGAGGCTATCCCAGGAAGGAATTTTGTGTATGCTCAAACCTGCTGTCCTCAACCATATAATAAAACTATCACTTGTTTTAAAGGGCATTATAATTATATGGTAGTTCTATAAAATACACACATAAATGCATATCTTTCCAAGTGTCAAACACATTTCCAAACATTCTATGGAGATCTTCATCTAGGCTAGAGTAAATGAATTCTCCCCTCCTTTATTAACTCATTTATTAATTCTGAGTTATTCTGTGTTTTTGCTAAATATTTAAATCAGAAAGTCTATCCAATATAATAACTGCTGCCATTGGCAACAATTGGCTGTGACGTCAAAGGAAGCAGATAAGGAGAAGTAGGCCTATGTCACACTTTTAAGAGCCCTGCATAAAATTCAGCCACTGGTTAAACATCTTTTAGGCCCTACATGATTACATATTTGCAATCATAATACATTGTACCAAACCTTACATTTACCACACAAGCTGATTGGTTGAAAAGATTTCTATCCACCAACTAACAAATGTATGTCCTAGGAGCGTTTTGCTAACATTCCCATTAAGCTATGAAAACTTTATTTATTCTATTTCTTTGAATGTTCAAAACATAAATTTTTTAAAATGTTTTTTTCTTGCTTATGCGAACATAAAGAGAACATTACATTTCATCGTTTAGCAAGCAGCGCTACACTGTTATTAGTTATGCAGGAAGAGGATATTTGTTTTCTTTTTTGACTGAAACAAATGATGTTGCATCATTTGCATACTGTAGTCCTAAAACCATATTCACTTTATAGCCCTTAATCCTGTAATTGTGGACAAATGTGGGCACAGAGGACTCAGGTGTGATCCTAATTTTTATTTTTTATAAATGTCTGATTATAAATCACTGTCTTCGATAAAGTTTTGTCTATCCATTTGTTTTTTTTAAAATTTATTTTGGTGATATTTTGAATTTACTTCAAAAAGTACCATATTTACTATGTACATTTTTGTTTACTACATTAAAACATCATTCCAATAAGTTCTTTGAGCTAAAACCTAAAGATGAAGTGACTTCGCTGTCACCATGGTGTCTTATTTTGGCTTATTTTAGAATGCTCTAAATTACAGTTTTTCCCGTTCATTTCTTCATTTTTGATCCAAATACAAGATTAAGGAGTTTTTTTCACCCATTTAACATTGTAGAATTGAGTAGAAAAAAAGTGTGTGTGTTCAGGAGGCAATTTTAGGAAAAGTAGCCAAGTCTTGTACCGCTCAGATCAAGGTAAGTATTTTTTTAAAAATAAATCAAAACTATTTTGCCCACATTTGTCCAGAATACTGTTTTAGGGTTAAATCATTCCATAGTGTCGTTAAAAAGTACTGACTTCTTGGTATTGAAATTTAAAAAAAAAATGTGACGATACCTGCATTTCCCTCTACATTTTTGAGCACCGCAGAACGGATTTTTAAACACCTCTGATTGGCCATTGCATTCACAAACTCGACATATATGTCTCTGATTGGCTACAATTATCAACAATATCATCTTTGACTGTCCCGAGAGCTTACACACGGGACCGTCAATCAGCTGATCCCCAATGTATAATAGACGCTGCTTTCAAATGTTCCCATGTGTGTAAAGACAACATGTTTTTGAACCGTTAATCATTGTAGCCAATCACAGACATACATTGAGTGCCTCAACACAATGACCAATCAGAGGTTTTAAGAATCCTTTCAACAGCGCTCAAAATGGTGGAGGGAAATTCTGGTATCGTCACATTTTTAAAACGTTTGTACCGACTTGCTAGTACCGAGTGTTCTTATACAGTTGTACATTTAATAAAGAGTTGATTGTTCCATTGGCTCTAGTTCTCATGCTTTTTTAGAATAAATTAGTAGACATTAAGGGCCTGTTGACATATCGCGTCTTTTTGGCGCTTAAGTGGAGATGTTCCGATACCATTTTTTCCCTCCCGATACCAATTCCGATACACGTGCTGTGGGTATCGGCCGATACCGATACCAGTGTGATTAAATAAATAAAAGATCATACTATGCTTGCATGACTGTGATTTTTTTTTTATTAAAGTGCAGCCACAATATTGTAAACAAAAGGCATTTCAATTTTTAAATAGAACAGTATAAAAACTGCTGCCAGAGTTTAAAAAAACAGAGTTTGCTGCTGCAGTTCGTCCTTTTTTTACCCTTAGCTTTGGTAAATTCGTCGTGTTCTTTAGCGTGACACGTCTTTAAATGTTTGATTAAGTTGCTGGTGTTGAAGTTTGCCATGCTCGTGCCACCCCTCGAAATTGCTTCTTTGCATATGTTGCATGTCGCCGTCTTACTGGTGGGAGCATCCACTGAAAAATCAACATGACATCATGACTTTTGCGCAAACATACACGCCACTTTCGAGTCAAGTGGCGTGTCATCTCTACGCATTTTGAGCTATCCGCGTGTATCCGCGTTTATGCGTGTTTGTCTACGCCATTAACATTCGCGTCATTCCGCGTGTCCGTACACGCCATCAAATGTCCAGTCATAATGCTGAAAAGCGATTATGCGTCTTGATAGCACGCCAAAAATGGAAATACGAATTGGCGTGTCATACACGCGCTACTTCATGAGATCAGTCTGGAAAAATACTGCCAAACCGCCGACATGACGCGCTGATGTTAGCTCCGTCTATATGGTTAGCTCCTGGAGGCGCCGCGTCACGAGACTCACGTGATCTTCTTCTTCGCCCGTCTAAAACAGCGGCTGCTGATCGCAGCACGGCGCAACTGTTTTAAGAGCGACGAAGAAGAACTGTGTCAGAGTTAACGCTAGCTAGTAAATGGATTTATATTTCTAATAAATTACGTGGAATCGGAACGGTGCCTGGACTCCAGTACTCGCCGATACCGACGCCAGCATTTTCGGCAGTATCAGACGCATTTCCGATACTGGTATCGGAATCGGAACAACTCTACACTCAAGTTCGTTATTTCAAATGTAGGCGCATGGTATGCGCGCTCATAATGAAAGTGACGCGGTGCGGTCGCGGTTTTTTCCAAGCGCGTCCACGCCGCATCGAGATAAAAACATCTCAACTTTTCAGAATGCCGCAAGCGCACCATAAGGGCACAGTAGGCCATGCGACAAGAACCAACCGGAGCGCAACCGCCCGAGCGCTTTGGAAAAAGGAGAATGTGGCGCGCCCACCATTTTCTACGCGTTTTTAGACGCTATATGTGAATCGGGCCTTAGACCGCCAATTGATGCTGACTCTCAATTACACCTGTAAGACAGTTCGTACTCACTGTATTGGTAACTAATGCAATGTTTTTGTCAGTGCATCTCGTCTGAGTGAGCGCTCGTGAGCGGGCACGTGATTTACACGCAAAAAAATACGTCTTACTTTTTTTTCTTCGTCATTTTCTATGCTTTCTTGGCGGTAGTCCAGTGTTCCCCTTTGTGTTTGGTGGTTTCGCCGGGTTCCGCAAGGAAGTTAGAGAAAATAGAGGAGTCAAAGGTTATATGACGCCATAGACGGACGACGAAACGGAAATAAAGAAACGTCCCGTTTCTTCGAATTAAACTATAAATTTCTCCGTATTTGAAAGTTGGTGGAAACTGTCGGGATAATGTAAGTACACATCGAATAGAAATATATAACATAGATACAGTTATTTTTGCTATTTCTAAAGTCGAAAAAGTACAGATTGTGGCTTTAAGTTCAAAACAAGAAGGGTATAGCCTTTAAAAAAGAAAAACGTGAATATCGCGGTTGCGTGCTTTCCTCTGCGGTTGACTTGTCAGAAGCGCGGTACTACAATATTGCGGTTATCGGGACAGCCCTAGTCCACGCCGCATCGAGATAAAAACATCTCAACTTTTCAGAATGCCGCAAGCGCACCATAAGGGCGCAGTAGGCCACGTGACAAGAACCAACTGGAGCGCAAGCGCCCTAGCGCTTTGGAAGAAGGAGAATGTGGCGCGCCCACCGTTTTCTATGTGAATCGGGCCTTAGACCGCCAATCGATGCAGACTCTCAATTACACCTGTAAGACAGTTCGTACTCACTGTATTTGTAACTAATGCGATGTTTTTGTCATTAGGTGTGATGGACTTTTGAGTCATTCAGCATGTCCCACTCGTCCAAGCCTCGATCTCACCCTTGCGGCCAGTGTGACAAATCTTTTACCCAGATCTCCATGCTCACCAAACACAAGCGAACGCACACCGAAGACAAGCCCTACAAATGCCCCTACTGTGACAAATCTTTCTCTCTTTCTTCTCGCCTGGTCCTGCATAAACGCAGCCACGCCGTGGAGAAGCCCCACACCTGCCGGCTTTGCTCCAAGACCTTCATCTCTTCGTCCCACCTGTCCCTGCACATGCGATCGCACTCCGGAGAGAGGAAGTACAAATGCAGCGTGTGCTCCAAAATGTTCATGCAGTCGTCCCAACTTCTGCGCCACAAGACCATCCACACCGGCGAGAAACCCTTCAAGTGCCCCGACTGCAACAAGAGCTTCGGCCGTGCCTCACACCTGAAGACCCATCGCAGGCTCCACACCGGCGAGAAGCCCTTCAAATGCACACAGTGCGACAGGGCTTTCACGCAAAAGGCCGGGCTTGTTATCCACCTGCGCTTGCACACGGGCGAGCGCCCTTTCAAGTGTGACAAGTGTGGGAAGGCCTTCCGCACGTCCGCACACCTGCTCAACCATCAGGCCCTGGAGCTGGGCGAGGGACGCTTCAGGTGTGCCGCGTGTCAGAAGGGCTTCCGGTCCGTGTCCATGCTGAAGCAGCACGAGAAGAGCCACCAGGGCAGCGGGACGCTCTGTTGTGGCGTTTGCTCCGGGACCTTCGCTCAGTCCTCTTATCTGCAGCTCAACCTGCACTTACACGGCGGAGAGCAGCTCTTCCACTGCAAGGTGTGCAACAAAATATTCGTCAAGATGTCCACCTTTGAGAAACACTGCACAAAACATCTGATGGAGATGGACAACGAATGCGAGGAGGACACCGTAAAAGAGGAAGATCCCCCGCTCGAGCTTCATTCCGCTGCATCCCCGACACCAACCACATCAGAGGTCAACACGCGCTCCAAAACAAGAGCCAAAATTAAGAGTACAATGGACAACTCGTAATCGTGGACATCACTGCAGCATTAAAGAGGACCTATTATGCCCTTTAAGTCTTGATGTAGTGTTCAAGCTTTACTAGAACAGGGTTTCCTGCTTGAATGTTGATTATTCTCCTCATATTCTCCATTGTTGCAGCTCCTCTTTTTCCAGTCTGTCAGTATCGCTCTGTGGAAAAAGCATATGAGGACCTCTTTATCATAATGCCCTACTGTATTTATGATTTATGATATGAATTATGCCTTCATTTTCTCATGTTTATGAACCTCTCTCTGCACTCATACAGACCTGTGGATCATGTGCAGGTGTACAAAAACTTACATTTGCAGAAAAGTTTGCATTTAATTTAATTTGTTTTTTTTATCCATCATACATATCAAAACGTGGTAAAGCACTATAGTTACAAGCTCAGTATAAGTACAGTACAGGCACAGTATAGGTACAGTATGGGTACAGGAACAGCCCAGGTACTGTATAGGTACAATATAGGTACAGGAACAGTATAGGTACTGTATAGGTACAGTATAGGTACAGGTACAGTGTATATACAGTATAGGAACCGTATATGTACAGGTACAGTATAGGGACAGTACAGTATAGGTGAAGGTACAGTATAAGTACAGGTACAGGAACAGCACAGGTACTGTATAAGTACAATATAGGTACAGGTACTGTATAGGTAGAGTATAGGTACAGGTACAGTATATGTACAGTATAGGTACAGTACAGGTACAGTATAGGAACTGTATATGTACAGGCACAGGATAGGAACAGTACAGTATAGGCGAAGGTACAGTATATGTACAGTACAGGTACAGTATAGGTATATGAACAGTACAGGTACTGTATAGGTAGAGTATAGGTACAGGTACAGTATAGGTACAGGTACAGTATATGTACAGTATAGGTACAGTATATATACAGTATAGGTACAGTACAGGAACCGTATATGTATAGGTACAGTATAGGAACAGTACAGTATAGGTGAAGGTACAGTATAGGTAGAGTATATGTACAGTACAGGTACAGTATAAGTACAGTATAGGTACAGGTACAGTATATATACAGTATAGGTACAGTACAGGAACCATATATGTACAGGTACAGTATAGGACCAGTACAGTATAGGTGAAGGTACAGTATAGGTAGAGTATATGTACAGTACAGGTACAGTATAGGTACAGGTACAGTATATATACAGTATAGGTACAGTACAGGAACCATATATGTACAGGTACAGTATAGGAACAGTACAGTATAGGTGAAGGTACAGTATAGGTAGAGTATATGTACAGTACAGGTACAGTGTACAGTACAGGTACAGTGCACGCACAGTTTATGTGCAGTATAAGAACAGTACAGTATAGGTACAGGTACAGTACAGTACAGACACAGTTTATGTGCAGGAACGATATATGTGCAGTACAGTATATGTACAGTATAGGTACAGGTACAGTATATGTACAGTATAGGTACAGTATATATACAGTATAGGTACAGTACAGGAACCGTATATGTATAGGTACAGTATAGGAACAGTACAGTATAGGTGAAGGTACAGTATAGGTAGAGTATATGTACAGTACAGGTACAGTATAAGTACAGTATAGGTACAGGTACAGTATATATACAGTATAGGTACAGTACAGGAACCATATATGTACAGGTACAGTATAGGAACAGTACAGTATAGGTGAAGGTACAGTATAGGTAGAGTATATGTACAGTACAGGTACAGTATATATACAGTATAGGTACAGTACAGGAACCATATATGTACAGGTACAGTATAGGAACAGTACAGTATAGGTGAAGGTACAGTATAGGTAGAGTATATGTACAGTACAGGTACAGTGTACAGTACAGGTACAGTGCACGCACAGTTTATGTGCAGTATAAGAACAGTACAGTATAGGTACAGGTACAGTACAGTACAGACACAGTTTATGTGCAGGAACGGTATATGTGCAGTACAGGTACAGTATATGTACAGTATAGGTACAGGTACAGTATAGGAACCATATATGTACAGGTACAGTATAGGAACCATATATGTACAGGTACAGTAGAGGAACAGTACAGTAGATGAAGGTACAGTATAGGTACAGTACAGGCACAGTTTATGTGCAGGAACGGTATATGTACAGTATAGGTACAGTATATATGTACAGTATAGGTACAGATACAGTATAGGTACAGGAACAGGACAGGTACAGTATAGGTACAGATATTATTTCATGATCTGCAAAGATATGAATGTGCCATGGCATGCATAACTCAACTGAGGTTGTCTTATCAATTCCTATTCAATTTCCTCTTATTTAATGCCTTGAATTTGAATTGAGGTGGGAAACCGATTTAAATGCTACCGTAATATTTGTATTTATTTGAAATGTATAACCTGAGGGTGGAAGGACACTACTTTGCTATGTTGAATGTCACTGCATTAGATTTTTTGTTGTTGCCCATTTTCATTAAATTAATATCACTCTAAAGAAATTAATCTAAACTGGAGACAATTCTTCAGTTCTGAATTTTGCACAAACCTAATTAATACAAAAACTTACTTCTATACATACTATATCTAAAAATACAGACAAATAAAATAATTGAGACCTTTCTGCACGACTTTCTGTATCGTCTCTAGATTTCCACAGAATTCAAAGGGCTGTCATTTGTAGCATTTATTCAAAATAATAAGAATAACGTTTTACTTCTAATATTGTACTCTTGGCAAGAAACTAATCTCAATTAAATGTTTAAAACCAGTCCTCCGAATTCTGCTGATTTCCGCACAAAATAAGCAGAGAAATGTGTATAAACATCTGCTCTCATATTGCACATCTTAGATTAGAGTCAAGGAGGATCATAAAAGAAAATATAACAGAACAACTATTTGATTTTTATTGCGTAATTTCAAAGAGCTGAAGTAAAGTAATATTGACAGTGGGCAGTTGAATTATGTAATATAATGTACAGTCTGGTTTCATATCCACAGAGAAACTCACAATGCTTGGTGACTTGTCATATTTCTGAAGTCTATTATAGCAATGCTGTTGATTGGATTACTTGTGTTAATAGTGTAGATGTTTATTTATTTTCTTAGTTTAAATGTGAGCTATTGTTAAAAATGTGCATTGGATTTATTGTTAAATTTATATTACATTATTATGTATATGTTGTTATTAAGCAAAGACAACTGTGATTCTGTGATTGACACCTGAAATAAAACTATTAATTTCTTTAAAAACACTCTACTGACCCCAAGCCTTTGAACATTCGTACTGTACAATGCCTACAAACCAGAACAGTCTCATTTTTAGTCTTATATTATGTTGTCTACGCTTAGGGCAGGTGTGTAAACTCATTGAAGTAAGTTTAAAGGTGGCTACTTTTTATCTAATTCTAATGTCCTTTTGCAAATGTAAAGTGTATTGTGTTATGCACTAATAATATTGTTACTTTATGCCAACACTAGATGGCGCTGTATGGCTGGGAATGGGGAGAGCTGGATTGGTGCAAAAATTGAGGCTTTAGACCCTTCCAGAGCTGAGATATTGAAACTCAAAATTTTGACCAGAAAAAAAATGACAGTGTTATCCCTTACGTTTTTTTTCGGGGTTGAAAAATTAAGTTTCTCCAATCTTCTCAAAACTCTGGATTCTGATAGAGGGCCACGAGACATGGTCCTGGGTGCAAAAATTGAGGCTCCAAACCCTTCCAGAGCTGAGATATTGAAACTCAAAATTTTGACCAGAAAAAAAAATGACAGTGTTACCCCTTACGTTTTTTTTCGAGGGGGTGAAAAATTAAGTTTCTCCAATCTTCTCAAAACTCTGGATTCTGATAGAGGGCCACGAGACATGGTCCTGGGTGCAAAAATTGAGGCTCTAGACCCTTCCAGAGCTGAGATATTGAAACTCAAAATTTTGACCAGAAAAAAAAAGACAGTGTTACCCCTTATGTTTTTTTTCGGGGGGTGAAAAATTAAGTTTCTCCAATCTTCTCGAAACTCTGGATTCTGATAGAGGGTCACGAGACATGGTCCTGGGTGCAAAAATTGAGGCTTCAAACCCTTCCAGAGCTGAGATATTGAAACTCAAAATTTTGACCAGAAAAAAAAATGACAGTGTTACCCCTTATGTTTTTTTTCGGGGGGTGAAAAATTAAGTTTCTCCGATCTTCTCAAAACTCTGGATTCTGATAGAGGGCCACGAGATATGGTCCTGGGTGCAAAAATTGAGGCTCCAAACCCTTCCAGAGCTGAGATATTGAAACTCAAAATTTTGACCAGACAAAAAAAATGACAGTGTTACCCCTTATGTTTTTTTTCGGGGGGTGAAAAATTAAGTTTCTCCGATCTTCTCAAAACTCTGGATTCTGATAGAGGGCCACGAGATATGGTCCTGGGTGCAAAAATTGAGGCTCCAAACCCTTCCAGAGCTGAGATATTGAAACTCAAAATTTTGACCAGAAAAAAAAAATGACAGTGTTACCCCTTATGTTTTTTTTCGGGGTTGAAAAATTAAGTTTCTCCAATCTTCTCAAAACTCTGGATTCTGATAGAGGGCCACGAGATATGGTCTTGGGTGCAAAAATTGAGGCTCCAAACCCTTCCAGAGCTGAGATATTGAAACTCAAAATTTTGACCAGAAAAAAAAATGACAGTGCTACCCCTTATGTTTTTTTTTCGGGGGGGGGGGGGGGGGGTGAAAAATTAAGTTTCTCCTATCTTCTCAAAACTCTGGATTCTGATAAAGGGCCACGAGACATGGTCCTGGGTGCAAAAATTGAGGCTCCAGACCCTTCCAGAGCTGAGATATTGAAACTCAAAATTTTGACCAGAAAAAAAAAATGACAGTGTTACCCCTTATGTTTTTTTTTCGGGGGGTGAAAAATTAAGTTTCTCCGATCTTCTCAAATCTCTGGATTCTGATAGAGGGCCACGAGACATGGTCCTGGGTGCAAAAATTGAGGCTCCAAACCCTTCCAGAGCTGAGATATTGAAACTCAAAATTTTGACCAGAAAAAAAAATGACAGTGCTACCCCTTATGTTTTTTTTTTCAGGGGGTGAAAAATTAAGTTTCTCCGATCTTCTCAAAACTCTGGATTTCAATAGAGGGCCACGAGACATGGTCCTGGGTGCAAAAATTGAGGCTCCAAACCCTTCCAGAGCTGAGATATTGAAACTCAAAATTTTGACCAGAAAAAAAAATGACAGTGTTACCCCTTATGTTTTTTTTCGGGGGGTGAAAAATTAAGTTTCTCCGATCTTCTCAAAACTCTGGATTCTGATAGAGGGCCACGAGACATGGTCCTGGGTGCAAAAATTGAGGCTTCAAACCCTTCCAGAGCTGAGATATTGAAACTCAAAATTTTGACCAGAAAAAAAATGACAGTGTTACCCCTTATGTTTTTTTTCGGGGGGTGAAAAATTAAGTTTCTCCGATCTTCTCAAAACTCTGGATTCTGATAGAGGGCCACGAGACATGGTCCTGGGTGCAAAAATTGAGGCTCCAGACCCTTCCAGAGCTGAGATATTGACACTCGAAATTTTGACCAGAAAAAAAAATGACAGTGTTACCCCTTATGTTTTTTTTCGGGGGGTGAAAAATTAAGTTTCTCCGATCTTCTCAAAACTCTGGATTCTGATAGAGGGCCACGAGATATGGTCTTGGGTGCAAAAATTGAGGCTCCAAACCCTTCCAGAGCTGAGATATTGAAACTCAAAATTTTGACCAGAAAAAAAAATGACAGTGCTACCCCTTATGTTTTTTTTTTTCAGGGGGTGAAAAATTAAGTTTCTCCGATCTTCTCAAAACTCTGGATTTCAATAGAGGGCCACGAGACATGGTCCTGGGTGCAAAAATTGAGGCTCCAAACCCTTCCAGAGCTGAGATATTGAAACTCAAAATTTTGACCAGAAAAAAAAATGACAGTGTTACCCCTTATGTTTTTTTTCGGGGGGTGAAAAATTAAGTTTCTCCGATCTTCTCAAAACTCTGGATTCTGATAGAGGGCCACGAGACATGGTCCTGGGTGCAAAAATTGAGGCTTCAAACCCTTCCAGAGCTGAGATATTGAAACTCAAAATTTTGACCAGAAAAAAAATGACAGTGTTACCCCTTATGTTTTTTTTCGGGGGGTGAAAAATTAAGTTTCTCCGATCTTCTCAAAACTCTGGATTCTGATAGAGGGCCACGAGACATGGTCCTGGGTGCAAAAATTGAGGCTCCAGACCCTTCCAGAGCTGAGATATTGACACTCGAAATTTTGACCAGAAAAAAAATGACAGTGTTACCCCTTATGTTTTTTTTCGGGGGGTGAAAAATTAAGTTTCTCCGATCTTCTCAAAACTCTGGATTCTGATAGAGGGCCACGAGATATGGTCTTGGGTGCAAAAATTGAGGCTCCAAACCCTTCCAGAGCTGAGATATTGAAACTCAAAATTTTGACCAGAAAAAAAAATGACAGTGCTACCCCTTATGTTTTTTTTTTTCAGGGGGTGAAAAATTAAGTTTCTCCGATCTTCTCAAAACTCTGGATTTCAATAGAGGGCCACGAGACATGGTCCTGGGTGCAAAAATTGAGGCTCCAAACCCTTCCAGAGCTGAGATATTGAAACTCAAAATTTTGACCAGAAAAAAAAATGACAGTGTTACCCCTTATGTTTTTTTTCGGGGGGTGAAAAATTAAGTTTCTCCGATCTTCTCAAAACTCTGGATTCTGATAGAGGGCCACGAGACATGGTCCTGGGTGCAAAAATTGAGGCTTCAAACCCTTCCAGAGCTGAGATATTGAAACTCAAAATTTTGACCAGAAAAAAAATGACAGTGTTACCCCTTATGTTTTTTTTCGGGGGGTGAAAAATTAAGTTTCTCCGATCTTCTCAAAACTCTGGATTCTGATAGAGGGCCACGAGACATGGTCCTGGGTGCAAAAATTGAGGCTCCAGACCCTTCCAGAGCTGAGATATTGACACTCGAAATTTTGACCAGAAAAAAAATGACAGTGTTACCCCTTATGTTTTTTTTCGGGGGGTGAAAAATTAAGTTTCTCCGATCTTCTCAAAACTCTGGATTCTGATAGAGGGCCACGAGATATGGTCTTGGGTGCAAAAATTGAGGCTCCAAACCCTTCCAGAGCTGAGATATTGAAACTCAAAATTTTGACCAGAAAAAAAAATGACAGTGCTACCCCTTATGTTTTTTTTTTCAGGGGGTGAAAAATTAAGTTTCTCCGATCTTCTCAAAACTCTGGATTTCAATAGAGGGCCACGAGACATGGTCCTGGGTGCAAAAATTGAGGCTCCAAACCCTTCCAGAGCTGAGATATTGAAACTCAAAATTTTGACCAGAAAAAAAAAATGACAGTGTTACCCCTTATGTTTTTTTTCGGGGGGTGAAAAATTAAGTTTCTCCGATCTTCTCAAAACTCTGGATTCTGATAGAGGGCCACGAGACATGGTCCTGGGTGCAAAAATTGAGGCTCCAAACCCTTCCAGAGCTGAGATATTGAAACTCAAAATTTTGACCAGAAAAAAAAAATGACAGTGTTACCCCTTATGTTTTTTTTCGGGGGGTGAAAAATTAAGTTTCTCCGATCTTCTCAAAACTCTGGATTCTGATAGAGGGCCACGAGACATGGTCCTGGGTGCAAAAATTGAGGCTCCAAACCCTTCCAGAGCTGAGATATTGAAACTCAAAATTTTGACCAGAAAAAAAAATGACAGTGTTACCCCTTATGTTTTTTTCGGGGGGTGAAAAATTAAGTTTCTCCGATCTTCTCAAAACTCTGGATTCTGATAGAGGGCCACGAGACATGGTCCTGGGTGCAAAAATTGAGGCTCCAAACCCTTCCAGAGCTGAGATATTGAAACTCAAAATTTTGACCAGAAAAAAAAATGACAGTGTTACCCCTTATGTTTTTTTTTCGGGGGGTGAAAAATTAAGTTTCTCCGATCTTCTCAAAACTCTGGGTTCTGATAGAGGGCCACGAGACATGGTCCTGGGTGCAAAAATTGAGGCTTCAAACCCTTCCAGAGCTGAGATATTGAAACTCAAAATTTTGACCAAAAAAAAAATGGTTTTGACCCCCTCCGATCTTCTTGAAACTCTGGATTCTGACAGAGGGCCACGAGACTTCGAACAGCGCGCAAAAATGGAGGCTCTAGACCCTTCCAGAGCCGAGATATCGAAGGTAAAAATTTGGACCTGAAAAAAAAAACATAAGGGGTAACACTGTCTTTTTTTTTTTTGGCCGAAATTTTGACCCACTCCGATCTTCTTGAAACTCTGGATTCTGACAGAGGGCCACGAGACTTCGACCAGCGCGCAAAAATTGAGGCTCTAGACCCTTCCAGAGCCGAGATATCGAAGGTCAAAATTTGGACCTGAAAAAAAAACATAAGGGGTAACACTGTCATTTTTTTTTTGGCCGAAATTTTGACCCCCTCCGATCTTCTTTAAACTCTGGATTCTGACAGAGGGCCACGAGACTTCGACCAGCGCGCAAAAATGGAGGCTCTAGACCCTTCCAGAGCCGAGATATCGAAGGTCAAAATTTGGACCTGAAAAAAAAAACATAAGGGGTAACACTGTCATTTTTTTTTTTTGGCCGAAATTTTGACCCCCTCCGATCTTCTTGAAACTCTTGATTCTGACAGAGGGCCACGAGACTTCAACCAGCGCGCAAAAATGGAGGCTCTATACCCTTCCAAAGCCGAGATATCGAAGGTCAAAATTTGGACCTGAAAAAAAAACATAAGGGGTAACACTGTCATTTTTTTTTTTTGGCCGAAATTTTGACCCCCTCCGATCTTCTTGAAACTCTGGATTCTGACAGAGGGCCAAGAGACTTCGCGCAGCGCGCAAAAATGGAGGCTCTAGACCCTTCCAGAGCCGAGATATCGAAGGTCAAAATTTGGACCTGAAAAAAAAACAGAAGGGGTAACACTGTCATTTTTTTTTTGGCCGAAATTTTGACCCCCTCCGATCTTCTTGAAACTCTGCATTCTGACAGAGGGCCACGAGACTTCGCGCAGCGCGCAAAAATGGAGGCTCTAGACCCTTCCAGAGCTGAGATATCGAAGGTCAAAATTTGGACCTGAAAAAAAAACATAAGGGGTAACACTGTCATTTTTTTTTTTTGGCCGAAATTTTGACCCACTCCGATCTTCTTGAAACTCTGGATTCTGACAGAGGGCCAAGAGACTTCGACCAGCGCGCAAAAATGGAGGCTCTAGACCCTTCCAGAGCCGAGATATCGAAGGTCAAAATTTGGACCTGAAAAAAAAACATAAGGGGTAACACTGTCATTTTTTTTTTGGCCGAAATTTTGACCCCCTCCGATCTTCTTGAAACTCTGCATTCTGACAGAGGGCCACGAGACTTCGCGCAGCGCGCAAAAATGGAGGCTCTAGACCCTTCCAGAGCTGAGATATCGAAGGTCAAAATTTGGACCTGAAAAAAAAACATAAGGGGTAACACTGTCATTTTTTTTTTTGGCCGAAATTTTGACCCACTCCGATCTTCTTGAAACTCTGGATTCTGACAGAGGGCCACGAGACTTCGACCAGCGCGCAAAAATGGAGGCTCTAGACCCTTCCAGAGCCGAGATATCGAAGGTCAAAATTTGGACCTGAAAAAAAAAACATAAGGGGTAACACTGTCATTTTTTTTTTGGCCGAAATTTTGACCCCCTCCGATCTTCTTGAAACTCTGGATTCTGACAGAGGGCCACGAGACTTCGACCAGCGCGCAAAAATGGAGGCTCTAGACCCTTCCAGAGCCGAGATATCGAAGGTCAAAATTTGGACCTGAAAAAAAAACATAAGGGGTAACACTGTCTTTTTTTTTTTTGGCCGAAATTTTGACCCACTCCGATCTTCTTGAAACTCTGGATTCTGACAGAGGGCCACGAGACTTCGACCAGCGCGCAAAAATTGAGGCTCTAGACCCTTCCAGAGCCGAGATATCGAAGGTCAAAATTTGGACCTGAAAAAAAAACATAAGGGGTAACACTGTCATTTTTTTTTTTGGCCGAAATTTTGACCCCCTCCGATCTTCTTGAAACTCTGGATTCTGACAGAGGGCCACGAGACTTCGACCAGCGCGCAAAAATGGAGGCTCTAGACCCTTCCAGAGCCGAGATATCGAAGGTCAAAATTTGGACCTGAAAAAAAAACATAAGGGGTAACACTGTCATTTTTTTTTTTGGCCGAAATTTTGACCTCCTCCGATCTTCTTGAAACTCTGGATTCTGACAGAGGGCCACGAGACTTCGACCAGCGCGCAAAAATGGAGGCTCTAGACCCTTCCAGAGCCGAGATATCGAAGGTCAAAATTTGGACCTGAAAAAAAACATAAGGGGTAACACTGTCTTTTTTTTTTTTTGGCCGAAATTTTGACCCACTCCGATCTTCTTGAACCTCTGGATTCTGACAGAGGGCCACGAGACTTCGACCAGCGCGCAAAAATTGAGGCTCTAGACCCTTCCAGAGCCGAGATATCGAAGGTCAAAATTTGGACCTGAAAAAAAAACATAAGGGGTAACACTGTCATTTTTTTTTTTGGCCGAAATTTTGACCCCCTCCGATCTTCTTGAAACTCTTGATTCTGACAGAGGGCCACGAGACTTCAACCAGCGCGCAAAAATGGAGGCTCTATACCCTTCCAAAGCCGAGATATCGAAGGTCAAAATTTGGACCTGAAAAAAAAAACATAAGGGGTAACACTGTCATTTTTTTTTTTGGCCGAAATTTTGACCCCCTCCGATCTTCTTGAAACTCTGGATTCTGACAGAGGGCCAAGAGACTTCGCGCAGCGCGCAAAAATGGAGGCTCTAGACCCTTCCAGAGCCGAGATATCGAAGGTCAAAATTTGGACCTGAAAAAAAAAACATAAGGGGTAACACTGTCATTTTTTTTTTGGCCGAAATTTTGACCCCCTCCGATCTTCTTGAAACTCTGGATTCTGACAGAGGGCCACGAGACTTCGTGCAGCGCGCAAAAATGGAGGCTCTAGACCCTTCCAGAGCCGAGATATTGAAGGTCAAAATTTGGACCTGAAAAAAAAAAACATAAGGGGTAACACTGTCATTTTTTTTTTGGCCGAAATTTTGACCCCCTCCGATCTTCTTGAAACTCTGCATTCTGACAGAGGGCCACGAGACTTCGCGCAGCGCGCAAAAATGGAGGCTCTAGACCCTTCCAGAGCTGAGATATCGAAGGTCAAAATTTGGACCTGAAAAAAAAACATAAGGGGTAACACTGTCATTTTTTTTTTTTGGCCGAAATTTTGACCCACTCCGATCTTCTTGAAACTCTGGATTCTGACAGAGGGCCACGAGACTTCGACCAGCGCGCAAAAATGGAGGCTCTAGACCCTTCCAGAGCCAAGATATCGAAGGTCAAAATTTGGACCTGAAAAAAAAAATCATAAGGGGTAACACTGTCATTTTTTTTTTGGCCGAAATTTTGACCCCCTCCGATCTTCTTGAAACTCTGGATTCTGACAGAGGGCCACGAGACTTCGACCAGCGCGCAAAAATGGAGGCTCTAGACCCTTCCAGAGCCGAGATATCGAAGGTCAAAATTTGGACCTGAAAAAAAAACATAAGGGGTAACACTGTCTTCTTTTTTTTTTGGCCGAAATTTTGACCCACTCCGATCTTCTTGAAACTCTGGATTCTGACAGAGGGCCACGAGACTTCGACCAGCGCGCAAAAATTGAGGCTCTAGACCCTTCCAGAGCCGAGATATCGAAGGTCAAAATTTGGACCTGAAAAAAAAACATAAGGGGTAACACTGTCATTTTTTTTTTTGGCCGAAATTTTGACCCCCTCCGATCTTCTTGAAACTCTGGATTCTGACAGAGGGCCACGAGACTTCGACCAGCGCGCAAAAATGGAGGCTCTAGACCCTTCCAGAGCCGAGATATCGAAGGTCAAAATTTGGACCTGAAAAAAAAAACATAAGGGGTAACACTGTCATTTTTTTTTTTTGGCCGAAATTTTGACCCCCTCCGATCTTCTTGAAACTCTTGATTCTGACAGAGGGCCACGAGACTTCAACCAGCGCGCAAAAATGGAGGCTCTAGACCCTTCCAGAGCCGAGATATCGAAGGTCAAAATTTGGACCTGAAAAAAAACATAAGGGGTAACACTGTCATTTTTTTTTTGGCCGAAATTTTGACCCCCTCTGATCTTCTTGAAACTCTGCATTCTGACAGAGGGCCACGAGACTTCGACCAGCGCGCAAAAGTGGAGGCTCTAGACCCTTCCAAAGCCGAGATATCGAAGGTAAAAATTTGGATCTGAAAAAAAAACGTAAGGGGTAACACTGTCATTTTTTTTTTTTGGCCGAAATTTTGACCCCCTCCGATCTTCTTGAAACTCTGGATTCTGACAGAGGGCCAAGAGACTTCGCGCAGCGCGCAAAAATAGAGGCTCTAGACCCTTCCAGAGCCGAGATATCGAAGATCAAAATTTGGACCTGAAAAAAAAACATAAGGGGTAACACTGTCATTTTTTTTTGGCCGAAATTTTGACCCCCTCCGATCTTCTTGAAACTCTGGATTCTGACAGAGGGCCACGAGACTTCGCGCAGCGCGCAAAAATGGAGGCTCTAGACCCTTCCAGAGCCGAGATATTGAAGGTCAAAATTTGGACCTGAAAAAAAAACATAAGGGGTAACACTGTCATTTTTTTTTTTTGGCCGAAATTTTGACCCCCTCCGATCTTCTTGAAACTCTGCATTCTGACAGAGGGCCACGAGACTTCGCGCAGCGCGCAAAAATGGAGGCTCTAGACCCTTCCAGAGCCGAGATATCGAAGGTCAAAATTTGGACCTGAAAAAAAAAACATAAGGGGTAACACTGTCATTTTTTTTTTTGGCCGAAATTTTGACCCCCTCCAATCTTCTTGAAACTCTGGATTCTGACAGAGGGCCAAGAGACTTCGCGCAGCGCGCAAAAATGGAGGCTCTAGACCCTTCCAGAGCCGAGATATCGAAGGTCAAAATTTGGACCTGAAAAAAAAACATAAGGGGTAACACTGTCATTTTTTTTTTTTGGCCGAAATTTTGACCCCCTCCGATCTTCTTGAAACTCTGGATTCTGACAGAGGGCCAAGAGACTTCGCGCAGCGCGCAAAAATGGAGGCTCTAGACCCTTCCAGAGCCGAGATATCGAAGGTCAAAATTTGGACCTGAAAAAAAAAACATAAGGGGTAACACTGTAATTTTTTTTTTTTGGCCGAAATTTTGACCCCCTCCGATCTTCTTGAAACTCTGCATTCTGACAGAGGGCCACGAGACTTCGCGCAGCGCGCAAAAATGGAGGCTCTAGACCCTTCCAGAGCCGAGATATCGAAGGTCAAAATTTGGACCTGAAAAAAAAACATAAGGGGTAACACTGTCATTTTTTTTTTTGGCCGAAATTTTGACCCCCTCCAATCTTCTTGAAACTCTGGATTCTGACAGAGGGCCAAGAGACTTCGCGCAGCGCGCAAAAATGGAGGCTCTAGACCCTTCCAGAGCCGAGATATCGAAGGTCAAAATTTGGACCTGAAAAAAAAACATAAGGGGTAACACTGTCATTTTTTTTTTTGGCCGAAATTTTGACCCCCTCCGATCTTCTTGAAACTCTGCATTCTGACAGAGGGCCACGAGACTTCGCGCAGCGCGCAAAAATGGAGGCTCTAGACCCTTCCAGAGCCGAGATATCGAAGGTCAAAATTTGGACCTGAAAAAAAAACATAAGGGGTAACACTGTCATTTTTTTTTTTGGCCGAAATTTTGACCCCCTCCGATCTTCTTGAAACTCTGGATTCTGACAGAGGGCCAAGAGACTTCGCGCAGCGCGCAAAAATGGAGGCTCTAGACCCTTCCAGAGCCGAGATATCGAAGGTCAAAATTTGGACCTGAAAAAAAAACATAAGGGGTAACACTGTCATTTTTTTTTTTTGGCCGAAATTTTGACCCCCTCCGATCTTCTTGAAACTCTGCATTCTGACAGAGGGCCACGAGACTTCGCGCAGCGCGCAAAAATGGAGGCTCTAGACCCTTCCAGAGCCGAGATATCGAAGGTCAAAATTTGGACCTGAAAAAAAAACATAAGGGGTAACACTGTCATTTTTTTTTTTTGGCCGAAATTTTGACCCCCTCCGATCTTCTTGAAACTCTGCATTCTGACAGAGGGCCACGAGACTTCGCGCAGCGCGCAAAAATGGAGGCTCTAGACCCTTCCAGAGCCGAGATATCGAAGGTCAAAATTTGGACCTGAAAAAAAACATAAGGGGTAACACTGTCATTTTTTTTTTGGCCGAAATTTTGACCCCCTCCGATCTTCTTGAAACTCTGCATTCTGACAGAGGGCCACGAGACTTCGCGCAGCGCGCAAAAATGGAGGCTCTAGACCCTTCCAGAGCCGAGATATCGAAGGTCAAAATTTGGACCTGAAAAAAAAACATAAGGGGTAACACTGTCATTTTTTTTTTTTGGCCGAAATTTTGACCCCCTCCGATCTTCTTGAAACTCTGCATTCTGACAGAGGGCCACGAGACTTCGCGCAGCGCGCAAAAATGGAGGCTCTAGACCCTTCCAGAGCCGAGATATCGAAGGTCAAAATTTGGACCTGAAAAAAAAACATAAGGGGTAACACTGTCATTTTTTTTTTGGCCGAAATTTTGACCCCCTCCGATCTTCTTGAAACTCTGCATTCTGACAGAGGGCCACGAGACTTCGCGCAGCGCGCAAAAATGGAGGCTCTAGACCCTTCCAGAGCCGAGATATCGAAGGTCAAAATTTGGACCTGAAAAAAAACATAAGGGGTAACACTGTCATTTTTTTTTTTTGGCCGAAATTTTGACCCCCTCCAATCTTCTTGAAACTCTGGATTCTGACAGAGGGCCAAGAGACTTCGCGCAGCGCGCAAAAATGGAGGCTCTAGACCCTTCCAGAGCCGAGATATCGAAGGTCAAAATTTGGACCTGAAAAAAAAACATAAGGGGTAACACTGTCATTTTTTTTTTTGGCCGAAATTTTGACCCCCTCCGATCTTCTTGAAACTCTGGATTCTGACAGAGGGCCAAGAGACTTGGCGCAGCGCGCAAAAATGGAGGCTCTAGACCCTTCCAGAGCCGAGATATCGAAGGTCAAAATTTGGACCTGAAAAAAAAACATAAGGGGTAACACTGTCATTTTTTTTTTGGCCGAAATTTTGACCCCCTCCGATCTTCTTGAAACTCTGCATTCTGACAGAGGGCCACGAGACTTCGCGCAGCGCGCAAAAATGGAGGCTCTAGACCCTTCCAGAGCCGAGATATCGAAGGTCAAAATTTGGACCTGAAAAAAAAAACATAAGGGGTAACACTGTCATTTTTTTCTTTGGCCGAAATTTTGACCCCCTCCGATCTTCTTGAAACTCTGCATTCTGACAGAGGGCCACGAGACTTCGCGCAGCGCGCAAAAATGGAGGCTCTAGACCCTTCCAGAGCCGAGATATCGAAGGTCAAAATTTGGACCTGAAAAAAAAACATAAGGGGTAACACTGTCATTTTTTTTTTGGCCGAAATTTTGACCCCCTCCGATCTTCTTGAAACTCTGCATTCTGACAGAGGGCCACGAGACTTCGCGCAGCGCGCAAAAATGGAGGCTCTAGACCCTTCCAGAGCCGAGATATCGAAGGTCAAAATTTTGACCTGAAAAAAAAATATAAGGGGTAACACTGTCATTTTTTTTTTTTGGCCGAAATTTTGACCCCCTCCGATCTTCTTGAAACTCTATATTCTGACAGAGGGCCACGAGACTTCGCGCAGCACGCAAAAATGGAGGCTCTAGACCCTTCCAGAGCCGAGATATCGAAGGTCAAAATTTGGACCTGAAAAAAAAACATAAGGGGTAACACTGTCATTTTTTTTTTTTGGCCGAAATTTTGACCCCCTCCGATCTTCTTGAAACTCTGCATTCTGACAGAGGGCCACGAGACTTCGCGCAGCGCGCAAAAATGGAGGCTCTAGACCCTTCCAGAGCCGAGATATCGAAGGTCAAAATTTGGACCTGAAAAAAAAAAACATAAGGGGTAACACTGTCATTTTTTTTTTTTGGCCGAAATTTTGACCCCCTCCGATCTTCTTGAAACTCTGCATTCTGACAGAGGGCCACGAGACTTCGCGCAGCGCGCAAAAATGGAGGCTCTAGACCCTTCCAGAGCCGAGATATCGAAGGTCAAAATTTGGACCTGAAAAAAAAACATAAGGGGTAACACTGTAATTTTTTTTTTTGGCCGAAATTTTGACCCCCTCCGATCTTCTTGAAACTCTGCATTCTGACAGAGGGCCACGAGACTTCGCGCAGCGCGCAAAAATGGAGGCTCTAGACCCTTCCAGAGCCGAGATATTGAAGGTCAAAATTTGGACCTGAAAAAAAAAACATAAGGGGTAACACTGTCATTTTTTTTTTTTGGCCGAAATTTTGACCCCCTCCGATCTTCTTGAAACTCTGCATTCTGACAGAGGGCCACGAGACTTCGCGCAGCGCGCAAAAATGGAGGCTCTAGACCCTTCCAGAGCCGAGATATCGAAGGTCAAAATTTGGACCTGAAAAAAAAACATAAGGGGTAACACTGTAATTTTTTTTTTTGGCCGAAATTTTGACCCCCTCCGATCTTCTTGAAACTCTGCATTCTGACAGAGGGCCACGAGACTTCGCGCAGCGCGCAAAAATGGAGGCTCTAGACCCTTCCAGAGCCGAGATATTGAAGGTCAAAATTTGGACCTGAAAAAAAAAACATAAGGGGTAACACTGTCATTTTTTTTTTTTGGCCGAAATTTTGACCCCCTCCGATCTTCTTGAAACTCTGCATTCTGACAGAGGGCCACGAGACTTCGCGCAGCGCGCAAAAATGGAGGCTCTAGACCCTTCCAGAGCCGAGATATCGAAGGTCAAAATTTGGACCTGAAAAAAAAACATAAGGGGTAACACTGTCATTTTTTTTTTTTGGCCTAAATTTTGACACCCTCCGATCTTCTTGAAACTCTGCATTCTGACAGAGGGCCACGAGACTTCGCGCAGCGCGCAAAAATGGAGGCTCTAGACCCTTCCAGAGCCGAGATATCGAAGGTCAAAATTTGGACCTGAAAAAAAAACATAAGGGGTAACACTGTCATTTTTTTTTTTTGGCCGAAATTTTGACCCCCTCCGATCTTCTTGAAACTCTGCATTCTGACAGAGGGCCACGAGACTTCGCGCAGCGCGCAAAAATGGAGGCTCTAGACCCTTCCAGAGCCGAGATATCGAAGGTCAAAATTTGGACCTGAAAAAAAAACATAAGGGGTAACACTGTCATTTTTTTTTTTTGGCCGAAATTTTGACCCCCTCCGATCTTCTTGAAACTCTGCATTCTGACAGAGGGCCACGAGACTTGGCGCAGCGCGCAAAAATGGAGGCTCTAGACCCTTCCAGAGCCGAGATATCGAAGGTCAAAATTTGGACCTGAAAAAAAAACATAAGGGGTAACACTGTCATTTTTTTTTTTGGCCGAAATTTTGACCCCCTCCGATCTTCTTGAAACTCTGCATTCTGACAGAGGGCCACGAGACTTCGCGCAGCGCGCAAAAATGGAGGCTCTAGACCCTTCCAGAGCCGAGATATCGAAGGTCAAAATTTGGACCTGAAAAAAAAACATAAGGGGTAACACTGTCATTTTTTTTTTGGCCGAAATTTTGACCCCCTCCGATCTTCTTGAAACTCTGCATTCTGACAGAGGGCCACGAGACTTCGCGCAGCGCGCAAAAATGGAGGCTCTAGACCCTTCCAGAGCCGAGATATCGAAGGTCAAAATTTGGACCTGAAAAAAAAACATAAGGGGTAACACTGTCATTTTTTTTTTTGGCCGAAATTTTGACCCCCTCCGATCTTCTTGAAACTCTGCATTCTGACAGAGGGCCACGAGACTTCGCGCAGCGCGCAAAAATGGAGGCTCTAGACCCTTCCAGAGCCGAGATATCGAAGGTCAAAATTTGGACCTGAAAAAAAAACATAAGGGGTAACACTGTCATTTTTTTTTTTTGGCCGAAATTTTGACCCCCTCCGATCTTCTTGAAACTCTGCATTCTGACAGAGGGCCACGAGACTTCGCGCAGCGCGCAAAAATGGAGGCTCTAGACCCTTCCAGAGCCGAGATATCGAAGGTCAAAATTTGGACCTGAAAAAAAAACATAAGGGGTAACACTGTCATTTTTTTTTTTTGGCCGAAATTTTGACCCCCTCCGATCTTCTTGAAACTCTGGATTCTGACAGAGGGCCAAGAGACTTCGCGCAGCGCGCAAAAATGGAGGCTCTAGACCCTTCCAGAGCCGAGATATCGAAGGTCAAAATTTGGACCTGAAAAAAAAACATAAGGGGTAACACTGTCATTTTTTTTTTTTGGCCGAAATTTTGACCCCCTCCGATCTTCTTGAAACTCTGCATTCTGACAGAGGGCCACGAGACTTCGCGCAGCGCGCAAAAATGGAGGCTCTAGACCCTTCCAGAGCCGAGATATCGAAGGTCAAAATTTGGACCTGAAAAAAAAACATAAGGGGTAACACTGTCATTTTTTTTTTTTGGCCGAAATTTTGACCCCCTCCGATCTTCTTGAAACTCTGCATTCTGACAGAGGGCCACGAGACTTCGCGCAGCGCGCAAAAATGGAGGCTCTAGACCCTTCCAGAGCCGAGATATCGAAGGTCAAAATTTGGACCTGAAAAAAAAACATAAGGGGTAACACTGTCATTTTTTTCTTGGCCTAAATTTTGACCCCCTCCGATCTTCTTGAAACTCTGCATTCTGACAGAGGGCCACGAGACTTCGCGCAGCGCGCAAAAATGGAGGCTCTAGACCCTTCCAGAGCCGAGATATCGAAGGTCAAAATTTGGACCTGAAAAAAAAACATAAGGGGTAACACTGTCATTTTTTTTTTGGCCGAAATTTTGACCCCCTCCGATCTTCTTGAAACTCTGCATTCTGACAGAGGGCCACGAGACTTCGCGCAGCGCGCAAAAATGGAGGCTCTAGACCCTTCCAGAGCCGAGATATCGAAGGTCAAAATTTGGACCTGAAAAAAAAACATAAGGGGTAACACTGTCATTTTTTTTTTTTGGCCGAAATTTTGACCCCCTCCGATCTTCTTGAAACTCTGCATTCTGACAGAGGGCCACGAGACTTCGCGCAGCGCGCAAAAATGGAGGCTCTAGACCCTTCCAGAGCCGAGATATCGAAGGTCAAAATTTGGACCTGAAAAAAAAACATAAGGGGTAACACTGTCATTTTTTTTTTTGGCCGAAATTTTGACCCCCTCCGATCTTCTTGAAACTCTGCATTCTGACAGAGGGCCACGAGACTTCGCGCAGCGCGCAAAAATGGAGGCTCTAGACCCTTCCAGAGCCGAGATATCGAAGGTCAAAATTTGGACCTGAAAAAAAAACATAAGGGGTAACACTGTCATTTTTTTTTTGGGCCGAAATTTTGACCCCCTCCGATCTTCTTGAAACTCTGGATTCTGACAGAGGGCCAAGAGACTTGGCGCAGCGCGCAAAAATGGAGGCTCTAGACCCTTCCAGAGCCGAGATATCGAAGGTCAAAATTTGGACCTGAAAAAAAAACATAAGGGGTAACACTGTCATTTTTTTTTTTTGGCCGAAATTTTGACCCCCTCCGATCTTCTTGAAACTCTGCATTCTGACAGAGGGCCACGAGACTTCGCGCAGCGCGCAAAAATGGAGGCTCTAGACCCTTCCAGAGCCGAGATATCGAAGGTCAAAATTTGGACCTGAAAAAAAAACATAAGGGGTAACACTGTCATTTTTTTTTTTTTGGCCGAAATTTTGACCCCCTCCGATCTTCTTGAAACTCTGCATTCTGACAGAGGGCCACGAGACTTCGCGCAGCGCGCAAAAATGGAGGCTCTAGACCCTTCCAGAGCCGAGATATCGAAGGTCAAAATTTGGACCTGAAAAAAAAACATAAGGGGTAACACTGTCATTTTTTTTTTTTGGCCGAAATTTTGACCCCCTCCGATCTTCTTGAAACTCTGCATTCTGACAGAGGGCCACGAGACTTCGCGCAGCGCGCAAAAATGGAGGCTCTAGACCCTTCCAGAGCCGAGATATCGAAGGTCAAAATTTGGACCTGAAAAAAAACATAAGGGGTAACACTGTCATTTTTTTTTTTTGGCCGAAATTTTGACCCCCTCCAATCTTCTTGAAACTCTGGATTCTGACAGAGGGCCAAGAGACTTCGCGCAGCGCGCAAAAATGGAGGCTCTAGACCCTTCCAGAGCCGAGATATCGAAGGTCAAAATTTGGACCTGAAAAAAAAACATAAGGGGTAACACTGTCATTTTTTTTTTTGGCCGAAATTTTGACCCCCTCCGATCTTCTTGAAACTCTGCATTCTGACAGAGGGCCACGAGACTTCGCGCAGCGCGCAAAAATGGAGGCTCTAGACCCTTCCAGAGCCGAGATATCGAAGGTCAAAATTTGGACCTGAAAAAAAAACATAAGGGGTAACACTGTCATTTTTTTTTTTTGGCCGAAATTTTGACCCCCTCCGATCTTCTTGAAACTCTGGATTCTGACAGAGGGCCAAGAGACTTCGCGCAGCGCGCAAAAATGGAGGCTCTAGACCCTTCCAGAGCCGAGATATCGAAGGTCAAAATTTGGACCTGAAAAAAAAACATAAGGGGTAACACTGTCATTTTTTTTTTTTGGCCGAAATTTTGACCCCCTCCGATCTTCTTGAAACTCTGCATTCTGACAGAGGGCCAAGAGACTTCGCGCAGCGCGCAAAAATGGAGGCTCTAGACCCTTCCAGAGCCGAGATATCGAAGGTCAAAATTTGGACCTGAAAAAAAAACATAAGGGGTAACACTGTCATTTTTTTTTTTGGCCGAAATTTTGACCCCCTCCGATCTTCTTGAAACTCTGGATTCTGACAGAGGGCCAAGAGACTTGGCGCAGCGCGCAAAAATGGAGGCTCTAGACCCTTCCAGAGCCGAGATATCGAAGGTCAAAATTTGGACCTGAAAAAAAAACATAAGGGGTAACACTGTCATTTTTTTTTTTGGCCGAAATTTTGACCCCCTCCGATCTTCTTGAAACTCTGCATTCTGACAGAGGGCCACGAGACTTCGCGCAGCGCGCAAAAATGGAGGCTCTAGACCCTTCCAGAGCCGAGATATCGAAGGTCAAAATTTGGACCTGAAAAAAAAAACATAAGGGGTAACACTGTCATTTTTTTCTTTGGCCGAAATTTTGACCCCCTCCGATCTTCTTGAAACTCTGCATTCTGACAGAGGGCCACGAGACTTCGCGCAGCGCGCAAAAATGGAGGCTCTAGACCCTTCCAGAGCCGAGATATCGAAGGTCAAAATTTGGACCTGAAAAAAAAACATAAGGGGTAACACTGTCATTTTTTTTTTTGGCCGAAATTTTGACCCCCTCCGATCTTCTTGAAACTCTGGATTCTGACAGAGGGCCAAGAGACTTGGCGCAGCGCGCAAAAATGGAGGCTCTAGACCCTTCCAGAGCCGAGATATCGAAGGTCAAAATTTGGACCTGAAAAAAAAACATAAGGGGTAACACTGTCATTTTTTTTTTTGGCCGAAATTTTGACCCCCTCCGATCTTCTTGAAACTCTGCATTCTGACAGAGGGCCACGAGACTTCGCGCAGCGCGCAAAAATGGAGGCTCTAGACCCTTCCAGAGCCGAGATATCGAAGGTCAAAATTTGGACCTGAAAAAAAAAACATAAGGGGTAACACTGTCATTTTTTTCTTTGGCCGAAATTTTGACCCCCTCCGATCTTCTTGAAACTCTGCATTCTGACAGAGGGCCACGAGACTTCGCGCAGCGCGCAAAAATGGAGGCTCTAGACCCTTCCAGAGCCGAGATATCGAAGGTCAAAATTTGGACCTGAAAAAAAAACATAAGGGGTAACACTGTCATTTTTTTTTTGGCCGAAATTTTGACCCCCTCCGATCTTCTTGAAACTCTGCATTCTGACAGAGGGCCACGAGACTTCGCGCAGCGCGCAAAAATGGAGGCTCTAGACCCTTCCAGAGCCGAGATATCGAAGGTCAAAATTTTGACCTGAAAAAAAAATATAAGGGGTAACACTGTCATTTTTTTTTTTGGCCGAAATTTTGACCCCCTCCGATCTTCTTGAAACTCTATATTCTGACAGAGGGCCACGAGACTTCGCGCAGCACGCAAAAATGGAGGCTCTAGACCCTTCCAGAGCCGAGATATCGAAGGTCAAAATTTGGACCTGAAAAAAAAACATAAGGGGTAACACTGTCATTTTTTTTTTTTGGCCGAAATTTTGACCCCCTCCGATCTTCTTGAAACTCTGCATTCTGACAGAGGGCCACGAGACTTCGCGCAGCGCGCAAAAATGGAGGCTCTAGACCCTTCCAGAGCCGAGATATCGAAGGTCAAAATTTGGACCTGAAAAAAAAAAACATAAGGGGTAACACTGTCATTTTTTTTTTTTGGCCGAAATTTTGACCCCCTCCGATCTTCTTGAAACTCTGCATTCTGACAGAGGGCCACGAGACTTCGCGCAGCGCGCAAAAATGGAGGCTCTAGACCCTTCCAGAGCCGAGATATCGAAGGTCAAAATTTGGACCTGAAAAAAAAACATAAGGGGTAACACTGTAATTTTTTTTTTTGGCCGAAATTTTGACCCCCTCCGATCTTCTTGAAACTCTGCATTCTGACAGAGGGCCACGAGACTTCGCGCAGCGCGCAAAAATGGAGGCTCTAGACCCTTCCAGAGCCGAGATATTGAAGGTCAAAATTTGGACCTGAAAAAAAAAACATAAGGGGTAACACTGTCATTTTTTTTTTTTGGCCGAAATTTTGACCCCCTCCGATCTTCTTGAAACTCTGCATTCTGACAGAGGGCCACGAGACTTCGCGCAGCGCGCAAAAATGGAGGCTCTAGACCCTTCCAGAGCCGAGATATCGAAGGTCAAAATTTGGACCTGAAAAAAAAACATAAGGGGTAACACTGTAATTTTTTTTTTTGGCCGAAATTTTGACCCCCTCCGATCTTCTTGAAACTCTGCATTCTGACAGAGGGCCACGAGACTTCGCGCAGCGCGCAAAAATGGAGGCTCTAGACCCTTCCAGAGCCGAGATATTGAAGGTCAAAATTTGGACCTGAAAAAAAAAACATAAGGGGTAACACTGTCATTTTTTTTTTTTGGCCGAAATTTTGACCCCCTCCGATCTTCTTGAAACTCTGCATTCTGACAGAGGGCCACGAGACTTCGCGCAGCGCGCAAAAATGGAGGCTCTAGACCCTTCCAGAGCCGAGATATCGAAAGGTCAAAATTTGGACCTGAAAAAAAAACATAAGGGGTAACACTGTCATTTTTTTTTTTTGGCCTAAATTTTGACACCCTCCGATCTTCTTGAAACTCTGCATTCTGACAGAGGGCCACGAGACTTCGCGCAGCGCGCAAAAATGGAGGCTCTAGACCCTTCCAGAGCCGAGATATCGAAGGTCAAAATTTGGACCTGAAAAAAAAACATAAGGGGTAACACTGTCATTTTTTTTTTTTTGGCCGAAATTTTGACCCCCTCCGATCTTCTTGAAACTCTGCATTCTGACAGAGGGCCACGAGACTTCGCGCAGCGCGCAAAAATGGAGGCTCTAGACCCTTCCAGAGCCGAGATATCGAAGGTCAAAATTTGGACCTGAAAAAAAAACATAAGGGGTAACACTGTCATTTTTTTTTTTTGGCCGAAATTTTGACCCCCTCCGATCTTCTTGAAACTCTGCATTCTGACAGAGGGCCACGAGACTTGGCGCAGCGCGCAAAAATGGAGGCTCTAGACCCTTCCAGAGCCGAGATATCGAAGGTCAAAATTTGGACCTGAAAAAAAAACATAAGGGGTAACACTGTCATTTTTTTTTTTTGGCCGAAATTTTGACCCCCTCCGATCTTCTTGAAACTCTGCATTCTGACAGAGGGCCACGAGACTTCGCGCAGCGCGCAAAAATGGAGGCTCTAGACCCTTCCAGAGCCGAGATATCGAAGGTCAAAATTTGGACCTGAAAAAAAAACATAAGGGGTAACACTGTCATTTTTTTTTTTTGGCCGAAATTTTGACCCCCTCCGATCTTCTTGAAACTCTGCATTCTGACAGAGGGCCACGAGACTTCGCGCAGCGCGCAAAAATGGAGGCTCTAGACCCTTCCAGAGCCGAGATATCGAAGGTCAAAATTTGGACCTGAAAAAAAAACATAAGGGGTAACACTGTCATTTTTTTTTTTGGCCGAAATTTTGACCCCCTCCGATCTTCTTGAAACTCTGCATTCTGACAGAGGGCCACGAGACTTCGCGCAGCGCGCAAAAATGGAGGCTCTAGACCCTTCCAGAGCCGAGATATCGAAGGTCAAAATTTGGACCTGAAAAAAAAACATAAGGGGTAACACTGTCATTTTTTTTTTTTGGCCGAAATTTTGACCCCCTCCGATCTTCTTGAAACTCTGCATTCTGACAGAGGGCCACGAGACTTCGCGCAGCGCGCAAAAATGGAGGCTCTAGACCCTTCCAGAGCCGAGATATCGAAGGTCAAAATTTGGACCTGAAAAAAAAACATAAGGGGTAACACTGTCATTTTTTTTTTTTGGCCGAAATTTTGACCCCCTCCGATCTTCTTGAAACTCTGGATTCTGACAGAGGGCCAAGAGACTTCGCGCAGCGCGCAAAAATGGAGGCTCTAGACCCTTCCAGAGCCGAGATATCGAAGGTCAAAATTTGGACCTGAAAAAAAAACATAAGGGGTAACACTGTCATTTTTTTTTTTTGGCCGAAATTTTGACCCCCTCCGATCTTCTTGAAACTCTGCATTCTGACAGAGGGCCACGAGACTTCGCGCAGCGCGCAAAAATGGAGGCTCTAGACCCTTCCAGAGCCGAGATATCGAAGGTCAAAATTTGGACCTGAAAAAAAAACATAAGGGGTAACACTGTCATTTTTTTTTTTTGGCCGAAATTTTGACCCCCTCCGATCTTCTTGAAACTCTGCATTCTGACAGAGGGCCACGAGACTTCGCGCAGCGCGCAAAAATGGAGGCTCTAGACCCTTCCAGAGCCGAGATATCGAAGGTCAAAATTTGGACCTGAAAAAAAAACATAAGGGGTAACACTGTCATTTTTTTCTTGGCCTAAATTTTGACCCCCTCCGATCTTCTTGAAACTCTGCATTCTGACAGAGGGCCACGAGACTTCGCGCAGCGCGCAAAAATGGAGGCTCTAGACCCTTCCAGAGCCGAGATATCGAAGGTCAAAATTTGGACCTGAAAAAAAAACATAAGGGGTAACACTGTCATTTTTTTTTTTTGGCCGAAATTTTGACCCCCTCCGATCTTCTTGAAACTCTGCATTCTGACAGAGGGCCACGAGACTTCGCGCAGCGCGCAAAAATGGAGGCTCTAGACCCTTCCAGAGCCGAGATATCGAAGGTCAAAATTTGGACCTGAAAAAAAAACATAAGGGGTAACACTGTCATTTTTTTTTTTTGGCCGAAATTTTGACCCCCTCCGATCTTCTTGAAACTCTGCATTCTGACAGAGGGCCACGAGACTTCGCGCAGCGCGCAAAAATGGAGGCTCTAGACCCTTCCAGAGCCGAGATATCGAAGGTCAAAATTTGGACCTGAAAAAAAAACATAAGGGGTAACACTGTCATTTTTTTTTTTGGCCGAAATTTTGACCCCCTCCGATCTTCTTGAAACTCTGCATTCTGACAGAGGGCCACGAGACTTCGCGCAGCGCGCAAAAATGGAGGCTCTAGACCCTTCCAGAGCCGAGATATCGAAGGTCAAAATTTGGACCTGAAAAAAAAACATAAGGGGTAACACTGTCATTTTTTTTTTGGCCGAAATTTTGACCCCCTCCGATCTTCTTGAAACTCTGGATTCTGACAGAGGGCCAAGAGACTTGGCGCAGCGCGCAAAAATGGAGGCTCTAGACCCTTCCAGAGCCGAGATATCGAAGGTCAAAATTTGGACCTGAAAAAAAAAACATAAGGGGTAACACTGTCATTTTTTTTTTTGGCCGAAATTTTGACCCCCTCCGATCTTCTTGAAACTCTGCATTCTGACAGAGGGCCACGAGACTTCGCGCAGCGCGCAAAAATGGAGGCTCTAGACCCTTCCAGAGCCGAGATATCGAAGGTCAAAATTTGGACCTGAAAAAAAAACATAAGGGGTAACACTGTCATTTTTTTTTTTTTGGCCGAAATTTTGACCCCCTCCGATCTTCTTGAAACTCTGCATTCTGACAGAGGGCCACGAGACTTCGCGCAGCGCGCAAAAATGGAGGCTCTAGACCCTTCCAGAGCCGAGATATCGAAGGTCAAAATTTGGACCTGAAAAAAAAACATAAGGGGTAACACTGTCATTTTTTTTTTTTGGCCGAAATTTTGACCCCCTCCGATCTTCTTGAAACTCTGCATTCTGACAGAGGGCCACGAGACTTCGCGCAGCGCGCAAAAATGGAGGCTCTAGACCCTTCCAGAGCCGAGATATCGAAGGTCAAAATTTGGACCTGAAAAAAAAACATAAGGGGTAACACTGTCATTTTTTTTTTTGGCCGAAATTTTGACCCCCTCCAATCTTCTTGAAACTCTGGATTCTGACAGAGGGCCAAGAGACTTCGCGCAGCGCGCAAAAATGGAGGCTCTAGACCCTTCCAGAGCCGAGATATCGAAGGTCAAAATTTGGACCTGAAAAAAAAAACATAAGGGGTAACACTGTCATTTTTTTTTTTGGCCGAAATTTTGACCCCCTCCGATCTTCTTGAAACTCTGCATTCTGACAGAGGGCCACGAGACTTCGCGCAGCGCGCAAAAATGGAGGCTCTAGACCCTTCCAGAGCCGAGATATCGAAGGTCAAAATTTGGACCTGAAAAAAAAAACATAAGGGGTAACACTGTCATTTTTTTTTTTTGGCCGAAATTTTGACCCCCTCCGATCTTCTTGAAACTCTGGATTCTGACAGAGGGCCAAGAGACTTCGCGCAGCGCGCAAAAATGGAGGCTCTAGACCCTTCCAGAGCCGAGATATCGAAGGTCAAAATTTGGACCTGAAAAAAAAACATAAGGGGTAACACTGTCATTTTTTTTTTTGGCCGAAATTTTGACCCCCCTCCGATCTTCTTGAAACTCTGCATTCTGACAGAGGGCCAAGAGACTTCGCGCAGCGCGCAAAAATGGAGGCTCTAGACCCTTCCAGAGCCGAGATATCGAAGGTCAAAATTTGGACCTGAAAAAAAAACATAAGGGGTAACACTGTCATTTTTTTTTTTGGCCGAAATTTTGACCCCCTCCGATCTTCTTGAAACTCTGGATTCTGACAGAGGGCCAAGAGACTTGGCGCAGCGCGCAAAAATGGAGGCTCTAGACCCTTCCAGAGCCGAGATATCGAAGGTCAAAATTTGGACCTGAAAAAAAAACATAAGGGGTAACACTGTCATTTTTTTTTTTGGCCGAAATTTTGACCCCCTCCGATCTTCTTGAAACTCTGCATTCTGACAGAGGGCCACGAGACTTCGCGCAGCGCGCAAAAATGGAGGCTCTAGACCCTTCCAGAGCCGAGATATCGAAGGTCAAAATTTGGACCTGAAAAAAAAAACATAAGGGGTAACACTGTCATTTTTTTCTTTGGCCGAAATTTTGACCCCCTCCGATCTTCTTGAAACTCTGCATTCTGACAGAGGGCCACGAGACTTCGCGCAGCGCGCAAAAATGGAGGCTCTAGACCCTTCCAGAGCCGAGATATCGAAGGTCAAAATTTGGACCTGAAAAAAAAACATAAGGGGTAACACTGTCATTTTTTTTTTTGGCCGAAATTTTGACCCCCTCCGATCTTCTTGAAACTCTGCATTCTGACAGAGGGCCACGAGACTTCGCGCAGCGCGCAAAAATGGAGGCTCTAGACCCTTCCAGAGCCGAGATATCGAAGGTCAAAATTTTGACCTGAAAAAAAAATATAAGGGGTAACACTGTCATTTTTTTTTTTTGGCCGAAATTTTGACCCCCTCCGATCTTCTTGAAACTCTATATTCTGACAGAGGGCCACGAGACTTCGCGCAGCACGCAAAAATGGAGGCTCTAGACCCTTCCAGAGCCGAGATATCGAAGGTCAAAATTTGGACCTGAAAAAAAAACATAAGGGGTAACACTGTCATTTTTTTTTTTGGCCGAAATTTTGACCCCCTCCGATCTTCTTGAAACTCTGCATTCTGACAGAGGGCCACGAGACTTCGCGCAGCGCGCAAAAATGGAGGCTCTAGACCCTTCCAGAGCCGAGATATCGAAGGTCAAAATTTGGACCTGAAAAAAAAAAACATAAGGGGTAACACTGTCATTTTTTTTTTTTGGCCGAAATTTTGACCCCCTCCGATCTTCTTGAAACTCTGCATTCTGACAGAGGGCCACGAGACTTCGCGCAGCGCGCAAAAATGGAGGCTCTAGACCCTTCCAGAGCCGAGATATCGAAGGTCAAAATTTGGACCTGAAAAAAAAAACATAAGGGGTAACACTGTAATTTTTTTTTTTGGCCGAAATTTTGACCCCCTCCGATCTTCTTGAAACTCTGCATTCTGACAGAGGGCCACGAGACTTCGCGCAGCGCGCAAAAATGGAGGCTCTAGACCCTTCCAGAGCCGAGATATTGAAGGTCAAAATTTGGACCTGAAAAAAAAAACATAAGGGGTAACACTGTCATTTTTTTTTTTTGGCCGAAATTTTGACCCCCTCCGATCTTCTTGAAACTCTGCATTCTGACAGAGGGCCACGAGACTTCGCGCAGCGCGCAAAAATGGAGGCTCTAGACCCTTCCAGAGCCGAGATATCGAAGGTCAAAATTTGGACCTGAAAAAAAAACATAAGGGGTAACACTGTAATTTTTTTTTTTGGCCGAAATTTTGACCCCCTCCGATCTTCTTGAAACTCTGCATTCTGACAGAGGGCCACGAGACTTCGCGCAGCGCGCAAAAATGGAGGCTCTAGACCCTTCCAGAGCCGAGATATTGAAGGTCAAAATTTGGACCTGAAAAAAAAAAACATAAGGGGTAACACTGTCATTTTTTTTTTTTTGGCCGAAATTTTGACCCCCTCCGATCTTCTTGAAACTCTGCATTCTGACAGAGGGCCACGAGACTTCGCGCAGCGCGCAAAAATGGAGGCTCTAGACCCTTCCAGAGCCGAGATATCGAAGGTCAAAATTTGGACCTGAAAAAAAAACATAAGGGGTAACACTGTCATTTTTTTTTTTTGGCCTAAATTTTGACACCCTCCGATCTTCTTGAAACTCTGCATTCTGACAGAGGGCCACGAGACTTCGCGCAGCGCGCAAAAATGGAGGCTCTAGACCCTTCCAGAGCCGAGATATCGAAGGTCAAAATTTGGACCTGAAAAAAAAAACATAAGGGGTAACACTGTCATTTTTTTTTTTGGCCGAAATTTTGACCCCCTCCGATCTTCTTGAAACTCTGCATTCTGACAGAGGGCCACGAGACTTCGCGCAGCGCGCAAAAATGGAGGCTCTAGACCCTTCCAGAGCCGAGATATCGAA
>CM075867.1:950000-1227212 GCA_038021265.1 Cyprinella venusta | reverse complement strand
TCTTGAAACTCTGGATTCTGACAGAGGGCCAAGAGACTTCGCGCAGCGCGCAAAAATTGAGGCTCTAGACCCTTCCAGAGCCGAGATATCGAAGGTCAAAATTTGGACCTGAAAAAAAAAACATAAGGGGTAACACTGTCATTTTTTTTTTTTGGCCGAAATTTTGACCCCCCTCCGATCTTCTTGAAACTCTGCATTCTGACAGAGGGCCAAGAGACTTCGCGCAGCGCGCAAAAATGGAGGCTCTAGACCCTTCCAGAGCCGAGATATCGAAGGTCAAAATTTGGACCTGAAAAAAAAACATAAGGGGTAACACTGTCATTTTTTTTTTTGGCCGAAATTTTGACCCCCTCCGATCTTCTTGAAACTCTGCATTCTGACAGAGGGCCACGAGACTTCGCGCAGCGCGCAAAAATGGAGGCTCTAGACCCTTCCAGAGCCGAGATATCGAAGGTCAAAATTTGGACCTGAAAAAAAAACATAAGGGGTAACACTGTCATTTTTTTTTTTGGCCGAAATTTTGACCCCCTCCGATCTTCTTGAAACTCTGCATTCTGACAGAGGGCCACGAGACTTCGCGCAGCGCGCAAAAATGGAGGCTCTAGACCCTTCCAGAGCCGAGATATCGAAGGTCAAAATTTGGACCTGAAAAAAAAAACATAAGGGGTAACACTGTCATTTTTTTTTTTGGCCGAAATTTTGACCCCCTCCGATCTTCTTGAAACTCTGCATTCTGACAGAGGGCCAAGAGACTTCGCGCAGCGCGCAAAAATGGAGGCTCTAGACCCTTCCAGAGCCGAGATATCGAAGGTCAAAATTTGGACCTGAAAAAAAAACATAAGGGGTAACACTGTCATTTTTTTTTTTGGCCGAAATTTTGACCCCCTCCGATCTTCTTGAAACTCTGCATTCTGACAGAGGGCCAAGAGACTTCGCGCAGCGCGCAAAAATGGAGGCTCTAGACCCTTCCAGAGCCGAGATATCGAAGGTCAAAATTTGGACCTGAAAAAAAAAACATAAGGGGTAACACTGTCATTTTTTTTTTTTGGCCGAAATTTTGACCCCCTCCGATCTTCTTGAAACTCTGCATTCTGACAGAGGGCCACGAGACTTCGCGCAGCGCGCAAAAATGGAGGCTCTAGACCCTTCCAGAGCCGAGATATCGAAGGTCAAAATTTGGACCTGAAAAAAAAAACATAAGGGGTAACACTGTCATTTTTTTTTTTTGGCCGAAATTTTGACCCCCTCCGATCTTCTTGAAACTCTGCATTCTGACAGAGGGCCACGAGACTTCGCGCAGCGCGCAAAAATGGAGGCTCTAGACCCTTCCAGAGCCGAGATATCGAAGGTCAAAATTTGGACCTGAAAAAAAAAACATAAGGGGTAACACTGTCATTTTTTTTTTTTGGCCGAAATTTTGACCCCCTCCGATCTTCTTGAAACTCTGCATTCTGACAGAGGGCCACGAGACTTCGCGCAGCGCGCAAAAATGGAGGCTCTAGACCCTTCCAGAGCCGAGATATCGAAGGTCAAAATTTGGACCTGAAAAAAAAAACATAAGGGGTAACACTGTCATTTTTTTTTTTGGCCGAAATTTTGACCCCCTCCGATCTTCTTGAAACTCTGCATTCTGACAGAGGGCCACGAGACTTCGCGCAGCGCGCAAAAATGGAGGCTCTAGACCCTTCCAGAGCCGAGATATCGAAGGTCAAAATTTGGACCTGAAAAAAAAAACATAAGGGGTAACACTGTCATTTTTTTTTTTGGCCGAAATTTTGACCCCCTCCGATCTTCTTGAAACTCTGCATTCTGACAGAGGGCCACGAGACTTCGCGCAGCGCGCAAAAATGGAGGCTCTAGACCCTTCCAGAGCCGAGATATCGAAGGTCAAAATTTGGACCTGAAAAAAAAAACATAAGGGGTAACACTGTCATTTTTTTTTTTTGGCCGAAATTTTGACCCCCTCCGATCTTCTTGAAACTCTGCATTCTGACAGAGGGCCACGAGACTTCGCGCAGCGCGCAAAAATGGAGGCTCTAGACCCTTCCAGAGCCGAGATATCGAAGGTCAAAATTTGGACCTGAAAAAAAAAACATAAGGGGTAACACTGTCATTTTTTTTTTTTGGCCGAAATTTTGACCCCCTCCGATCTTCTTGAAACTCTGCATTCTGACAGAGGGCCACGAGACTTCGCGCAGCGCGCAAAAATGGAGGCTCTAGACCCTTCCAGAGCCGAGATATCGAAGGTCAAAATTTGGACCTGAAAAAAAAACATAAGGGGTAACACTGTCATTTTTTTTTTTGGCCGAAATTTTGACCCCCTCCGATCTTCTTGAAACTCTGCATTCTGACAGAGGGCCACGAGACTTCGCGCAGCGCGCAAAAATGGAGGCTCTAGACCCTTCCAGAGCCGAGATATCGAAGGTCAAAATTTGGACCTGAAAAAAAAAACATAAGGGGTAACACTGTCATTTTTTTTTTTTTGGCCGAAATTTTGACCCCCTCCGATCTTCTTGAAACTCTGCATTCTGACAGAGGGCCACGAGACTTCGCGCAGCGCGCAAAAATGGAGGCTCTAGACCCTTCCAGAGCCGAGATATCGAAGGTCAAAATTTGGACCTGAAAAAAAAAACATAAGGGGTAACACTGTCATTTTTTTTTTTTGGCCGAAATTTTGACCCCCTCCGATCTTCTTGAAACTCTGCATTCTGACAGAGGGCCACGAGACTTCGCGCAGCGCGCAAAAATGGAGGCTCTAGACCCTTCCAGAGCCGAGATATCGAAGGTCAAAATTTGGACCTGAAAAAAAAAACATAAGGGGTAACACTGTCATTTTTTTTTTTTGGCCGAAATTTTGACCCCCTCCGATCTTCTTGAAACTCTGCATTCTGACAGAGGGCCACGAGACTTCGCGCAGCGCGCAAAAATGGAGGCTCTAGACCCTTCCAGAGCCGAGATATCGAAGGTCAAAATTTGGACCTGAAAAAAAAAACATAAGGGGTAACACTGTCATTTTTTTTTTTTGGCCGAAATTTTGACCCCCTCCGATCTTCTTGAAACTCTGCATTCTGACAGAGGGCCACGAGACTTCGCGCAGCGCGCAAAAATGGAGGCTCTAGACCCTTCCAGAGCCGAGATATCGAAGGTCAAAATTTGGACCTGAAAAAAAAACATAAGGGGTAACACTGTCATTTTTTTTTTTTGGCCGAAATTTTGACCCCCTCCGATCTTCTTGAAACTCTGCATTCTGACAGAGGGCCAAGAGACTTCGCGCAGCGCGCAAAAATGGAGGCTCTAGACCCTTCCAGAGCCGAGATATCGAAGGTCAAAATTTGGACCTGAAAAAAAAAACATAAGGGGTAACACTGTCATTTTTTTTTTGGCCGAAATTTTGACCCCCTCCGATCTTCTTGAAACTCTGCATTCTGACAGAGGGCCACGAGACTTCGCGCAGCGCGCAAAAATGGAGGCTCTAGACCCTTCCAGAGCCGAGATATCGAAGGTCAAAATTTGGACCTGAAAAAAAAAACATAAGGGGTAACACTGTCATTTTTTTTTTTTGGCCGAAATTTTGACCCCCTCCGATCTTCTTGAAACTCTGCATTCTGACAGAGGGCCACGAGACTTCGCGCAGCGCGCAAAAATGGAGGCTCTAGACCCTTCCAGAGCCGAGATATCGAAGGTCAAAATTTGGACCTGAAAAAAAAACATAAGGGGTAACACTGTCATTTTTTTTTTTTGGCCGAAATTTTGACCCCCTCCGATCTTCTTGAAACTCTGCATTCTGACAGAGGGCCACGAGACTTTGCGCAGCGCGCAAAAATGGAGGCTCTAGACCCTTCCAGAGCCGAGATATCGAAGGTCAAAATTTGGACCTGAAAAAAAAAAACATAAGGGGTAACACTGTCATTTTTTTTTTTTGGCCGAAATTTTGACCCCCTCCGATCTTCTTGAAACTCTGCATTCTGACAGAGGGCCACGAGACTTCGCGCAGCGCGCAAAAATGGAGGCTCTAGACCCTTCCAGAGCCGAGATATCGAAGGTCAAAATTTGGACCTGAAAAAAAAACATAAGGGGTAACACTGTCATTTTTTTTTTTGGCCGAAATTTTGACCCCCTCCAATCTTCTTGAAACTCTGGATTCTGACAGAGGGCCAAGAGACTTCGCGCAGCGCGCAAAAATGGAGGCTCTAGACCCTTCCAGAGCCGAGATATCGAAGGTCAAAATTTGGACCTGAAAAAAAAAACATAAGGGGTAACACTGTCATTTTTTTTTTTGGCCGAAATTTTGACCCCCTCCGATCTTCTTGAAACTCTGCATTCTGACAGAGGGCCACGAGACTTCGCGCAGCGCGCAAAAATGGAGGCTCTAGACCCTTCCAGAGCCGAGATATCGAAGGTCAAAATTTGGACCTGAAAAAAAAAACATAAGGGGTAACACTGTCATTTTTTTTTTTTGGCCGAAATTTTGACCCCCTCCGATCTTCTTGAAACTCTGGATTCTGACAGAGGGCTAAGAGACTTCGCGCAGCGCGCAAAAATGGAGGCTCTAGACCCTTCCAGAGCCGAGATATCGAAGGTCAAAATTTGGACCTGAAAAAAAAACATAAGGGGTAACACTGTCATTTTTTTTTTTTGGCCGAAATTTTGACCCCCTCCGATCTTCTTGAAACTCTGCATTCTGACAGAGGGCCACGAGACTTCGCGCAGCGTGCAAAAATGGAGGCTCTAGACCCTTCCAGAGCCGAGATATCGAAGGTCAAAATTTGGACCTGAAAAAAAAAACATAAGGGGTAACACTGTCATTTTTTTTTTTTGGCCGAAATTTTGACCCCCTCCAATCTTCTTGAAACTCTGGATTCTGACAGAGGGCCAAGAGACTTCGCGCAGCGCGCAAAAGTGGAGGCTCTAGACCCTTCCAGAGCCGAGATATCGAAGGTCAAAATTTGGACCTGAAAAAAAAACATAAGGGGTAACACTGTCATTTTTTTTTTTTGGCCGAAATTTAGACCCCCTCCGATCTTCTTGAAACTCTGCATTCTGACAGAGGGCCACGAGACTTCGCGCAGCGCGCAAAAATGGAGGCTCTAGACCCTTCCAGAGCCGAGATATCGAAGGTCAAAATTTGGACCTGAAAAAAAAAACATAAGGGGTAACACTGTCATTTTTTTTTTTTTGGCCGAAATTTTGACCCCCTCCGATCTTCTTGAAACTCTGCATTCTGACAGAGGGCCACGAGACTTCGCGCAGCGCGCAAAAATGGAGGCTCTAGACCCTTCCAGAGCCGAGATATCGAAGGTCAAAATTTGGACCTGAAAAAAAAAACATAAGGGGTAACACTGTCATTTTTTTTTTTTGGCCGAAATTTTGACCCCCTCCGATCTTCTTGAAACTCTGGATTCTGACAGAGGGCCAAGAGACTTCGCGCAGCGCGCAAAAATGGAGGCTCTAGACCCTTCCAGAGCCGAGATATCGAAGGTCAAAATTTGGACCTGAAAAAAAAAACATAAGGGGTAACACTGTCATTTTTTTTTTTGGCCGAAATTTTGACCCCCTCCGATCTTCTTGAAACTCTGCATTCTGACAGAGGGCCACGAGACTTCGCGCAGCGCGCAAAAATGGAGGCTCTAGACCCTTCCAGAGCCGAGATATCGAAGGTCAAAATTTGGACCTGAAAAAAAAACATAAGGGGTAACACTGTCATTTTTTTTTTTTGGCCGAAATTTTGACCCCCTCCGATCTTCTTGAAACTCTGCATTCTGACAGAGGGCCACGAGACTTCGCGCAGCGCGCAAAAATTGAGGCTCTAGACCCTTCCAGAGCCGAGATATCGAAGGTCAAAATTTGGACCTGAAAAAAAAACATAAGGGGTAACACTGTCATTTTTTTTTTTTGGCCGAAATTTTGACCCCCTCCGATCTTCTTGAAACTCTGCATTCTGACAGAGGGCCACGAGACTTCGCGCAGCGCGCAAAAATGGAGGCTCTAGACCCTTCCAGAGCTGAGATATCGAAGGTCAAAATTTGGACCTGAAAAAAAAACATAAGGGGTAACACTGTCATTTTTTTTTTTGGCCGAAATTTTGACCCCCTCCGATCTTCTTGAAACTCTGCATTCTGACAGAGGGCCACGAGACTTCGCGCAGCGCGCAAAAATGGGGGCTCTAGACCCTTCCAGAGCCGAGATATCGAAGGTCAAAATTTGGACCTGAAAAAAAAACATAAGGGGTAACACTGTCATTTTTTTTTTTTGGCCGAAATTTTGACCCCCTCCGATCTTCTTGAAACTCTGCATTCTGACAGAGGGCCACGAGACTTCGCGCAGCGCGCAAAAATGGAGGCTCTAGACCCTTCCAGAGCCGAGATATCGAAGGTCAAAATTTGGACCTGAAAAAAAAACATAAGGGGTAACACTGTCATTTTTTTTTTTTGGCCGAAATTTTGACCCCCTCCAATCTTCTTGAAACTCTGGATTCTGACAGAGGGCCAAGAGACTTCGCGCAGCGCGCAAAAATGGAGGCTCTAGACCCTTCCAGAGCCGAGATATCGAAGGTCAAAATTTGGACCTGAAAAAAAAAACATAAGGGGTAACACTGTCATTTTTTTTTTTTGGCCGAAATTTTGACCCCCTCCGATCTTCTTGAAACTCTGCATTCTGACAGAGGGCCACGAGACTTCGCGCAGCGCGCAAAAATGGAGGCTCTAGACCCTTCCAGAGCCGAGATATCGAAGGTCAAAATTTGGACCTGAAAAAAAAAACATAAGGGGTAACACTGTCATTTTTTTTTTTTGGCCGAAATTTTGACCCCCTCCGATCTTCTTGAAACTCTGCATTCTGACAGAGGGCCACGAGACTTCGCGCAGCGCGCAAAAATTGAGGCTCTAGACCCTTCCAGAGCCGAGATATCGAAGGTCAAAATTTGGACCTGAAAAAAAAACATAAGGGGTAACACTGTCATTTTTTTTTTTTTGGCCGAAATTTTGACCCCCTCCGATCTTCTTGAAACTCTGCATTCTGACAGAGGGCCACGAGACTTCGCGCAGCGCGCAAAAATGGAGGCTCTAGACCCTTCCAGAGCTGAGATATCGAAGGTCAAAATTTGGACCTGAAAAAAAAAACATAAGGGGTAACACTGTCATTTTTTTTTTGGCCGAAATTTTGACCCCCTCCGATCTTCTTGAAACTCTGCATTCTGACAGAGGGCCACGAGACTTCGCGCAGCGCGCAAAAATGGGGGCTCTAGACCCTTCCAGAGCCGAGATATCGAAGGTCAAAATTTGGACCTGAAAAAAAAAACATAAGGGGTAACACTGTCATTTTTTTTTTTGGCCGAAATTTTGACCCCCTCCGATCTTCTTGAAACTCTGCATTCTGACAGAGGGCCACGAGACTTCGCGCAGCGCGCAAAAATGGAGGCTCTAGACCCTTCCAGAGCCGAGATATCGAAGGTCAAAATTTGGACCTGAAAAAAAAAACATAAGGGGTAACACTGTCATTTTTTTTTTTGGCCGAAATTTTGACCCCCTCCAATCTTCTTGAAACTCTGGATTCTGACAGAGGGCCAAGAGACTTCGCGCAGCGCGCAAAAATGGAGGCTCTAGACCCTTCCAGAGCTGAGATATCGAAGGTCAAAATTTGGACCTGAAAAAAAAACATAAGGGGTAACACTGTCATTTTTTTTTTGGCCGAAATTTTGACCCCCTCCGATCTTCTTGAAACTCTGCATTCTGACAGAGGGCCACGAGACTTCGCGCAGCGCGCAAAAATGGGGGCTCTAGACCCTTCCAGAGCCGAGATATCGAAGGTCAAAATTTGGACCTGAAAAAAAAAACATAAGGGGTAACACTGTCATTTTTTTTTTTTGGCCGAAATTTTGACCCCCTCCGATCTTCTTGAAACTCTGCATTCTGACAGAGGGCCACGAGACTTCGCGCAGCGCGCAAAAATGGAGGCTCTAGACCCTTCCAGAGCCGAGATATCGAAGGTCAAAATTTGGACCTGAAAAAAAAAACATAAGGGGTAACACTGTCATTTTTTTTTTTGGCCGAAATTTTGACCCCCTCCAATCTTCTTGAAACTCTGGATTCTGACAGAGGGCCAAGAGACTTCGCGCAGCGCGCAAAAATGGAGGCTCTAGACCCTTCCAGAGCCGAGATATCGAAGGTCAAAATTTGGACCTGAAAAAAAAAACATAAGGGGTAACACTGTCATTTTTTTTTTTTGGCCGAAATTTTGACCCCCTCCGATCTTCTTGAAACTCTGCATTCTGACAGAGGGCCACGAGACTTCGCGCAGCGCGCAAAAATGGAGGCTCTAGACCCTTCCAGAGCCGAGATATCGAAGGTCAAAATTTGGACCTGAAAAAAAAAACATAAGGGGTAACACTGTCATTTTTTTTTTTTGGCCGAAATTTTGACCCCCTCCGATCTTCTTGAAACTCTGCATTCTGACAGAGGGCCACGAGACTTCGCGCAGCGCGCAAAAATTGAGGCTCTAGACCCTTCCAGAGCCGAGATATCGAAGGTCAAAATTTGGACCTGAAAAAAAAACATAAGGGGTAACACTGTCATTTTTTTTTTTTGGCCGAAATTTTGACCCCCTCCGATCTTCTTGAAACTCTGCATTCTGACAGAGGGCCACGAGACTTCGCGCAGCGCGCAAAAATGGAGGCTCTAGACCCTTCCAGAGCTGAGATATCGAAGGTCAAAATTTGGACCTGAAAAAAAAACATAAGGGGTAACACTGTCATTTTTTTTTTGGCCGAAATTTTGACCCCCTCCGATCTTCTTGAAACTCTGCATTCTGACAGAGGGCCACGAGACTTCGCGCAGCGCGCAAAAATGGGGGCTCTAGACCCTTCCAGAGCCGAGATATCGAAGGTCAAAATTTGGACCTGAAAAAAAAAACATAAGGGGTAACACTGTCATTTTTTTTTTTTGGCCGAAATTTTGACCCCCTCCGATCTTCTTGAAACTCTGCATTCTGACAGAGGGCCACGAGACTTCGCGCAGCGCAAAAATGGAGGCTCTAGACCCTTCCAGAGCCGAGATATCGAAGGTCAAAATTTGGACCTGAAAAAAAAACATAAGGGGTAACACTGTCATTTTTTTTTTTGGCCGAAATTTTGACCCCCTCCAATCTTCTTGAAACTCTGGATTCTGACAGAGGGCCAAGAGACTTCGCGCAGCGCGCAAAAATGGAGGCTCTAGACCCTTCCAGAGCCGAGATATCGAAGGTCAAAATTTGGACCTGAAAAAAAAACATAAGGGGTAACACTGTCATTTTTTTTTTTTGGCCGAAATTTTGACCCCCTCCGATCTTCTTGAAACTCTGCATTCTGACAGAGGGCCACGAGACTTCGCGCAGCGCGCAAAAATGGAGGCTCTAGACCCTTCCAGAGCCGAGATATCGAAGGTCAAAATTTGGACCTGAAAAAAAAAACATAAGGGGTAACACTGTCATTTTTTTTTTTGGCCGAAATTTTGACCCCCTCCGATCTTCTTGAAACTCTGCATTCTGACAGAGGGCCACGAGACTTCGCGCAGCGCGCAAAAATGGAGGCTCTAGACCCTTCCAGAGCCGAGATATCGAAGGTCAAAATTTGGACCTGAAAAAAAAACATAAGGGGTAACACTGTCATTTTTTTTTTTTGGCCGAAATTTTGACCCCCTCCGATCTTCTTGAAACTCTGCATTCTGACAGAGGGCCACGAGACTTCGCGCAGCGCGCAAAAATGGAGGCTCTAGACCCTTCCAGAGCGATATCGAAGGTCAAAATTTGGACCTGAAAAAAAAACATAAGGGGTAACACTGTCATTTTTTTTTTTGGCCGAAATTTTGACCCCCTCCAATCTTCTTGAAACTCTGGATTCTGACAGAGGGCCAAGAGACTTCGCGCAGCGCGCAAAAATGGAGGCTCTAGACCCTTCCAGAGCCGAGATATCGAAGGTCAAAATTTGGACCTGAAAAAAAAACATAAGGGGTAACACTGTCATTTTTTTTTTTTGGCCGAAATTTTGACCCCCTCCGATCTTCTTGAAACTCTGCATTCTGACAGAGGGCCACGAGACTTCGCGCAGCGCGCAAAAATGGAGGCTCTAGACCCTTCCAGAGCCGAGATATCGAAGGTCAAAATTTGGACCTGAAAAAAAAACATAAGGGGTAACACTGTCATTTTTTTTTTGGCCGAAATTTTGACCCCCTCCGATCTTCTTGAAACTCTGCATTCTGACAGAGGGCCACGAGACTTCGCGCAGCGCGCAAAAATGGAGGCTCTAGACCCTTCCAGAGCCGAGATATCGAAGGTCAAAATTTGGACCTGAAAAAAAAACATAAGGGGTAACACTGTCATTTTATTTTTTTTGGCCGAAATTTTGACCCCCTCCGATCTTCTTGAAACTCTGGATTCTGACAGAGGGCCAAGAGACTTCGTGCAGCGCGCAAAAATGGAGGCTCTAAACCCTTCCAGAGCCGAGATATCGAAGGTCAAAATTTGGACCTGAAAAAAAAACATAAGGGGTAACACTGTCATTTTTTTTTTGGCCGAAATTTTGACACCCTCCGATCTTCTTGAAACTCTGCATTCTGACAGAGGGCCACGAGACTTCGCGCAGCGCGCAAAAATGGAGGCTCTAGACCCTTCCAGAGCCGAGATATCGAAGGTCAAAATTTGGACCTGAAAAAAAACATAAGGGGTAACACTGTCATTTTTTTTTTTTGGCCGAAATTTTGACCCCCTCCGATCTTCTTGAAACTCTGCATTCTGACAGAGGGCCACGAGACTTCGCGCAGCGCGCAAAAATGGAGGCTCTAGACCCTTCCAGAGCCGAGATATCGAAGGTCAAAATTTGGACCTGAAAAAAAAACATAAGGGGTAACACTGTCATTTTTTTTTTTTGGCCGAAATTTTGACCCCCTCCGATCTTCTTGAAACTCTGCATTCTGACAGAGGGCCACGAGACTTTGCGCAGCGCGCAAAAATGGAGGCTCTAGACCCTTCCAGAGCCGAGATATCGAAGGTCAAAATTTGGACCTGAAAAAAAAAACATAAGGGGTAACACTGTCATTTTTTTTTTGGCCGAAATTTTGACCCCCTCCGATCTTCTTGAAACTCTGCATTCTGACAGAGGGCCACGAGACTTCGCGCAGCGCGCAAAAATGGAGGCTCTAGACCCTTCCAGAGCCGAGATATCGAAGGTCAAAATTTGGACCTGAAAAAAAAAACATAAGGGGTAACACTGTCATTTTTTTTTTTTGGCCGAAATTTTGACCCCCTCCGATCTTCTTGAAACTCTGGATTCTGACAGAGGGCCAAGAGACTTCGCGCAGCGCGCAAAAATGGAGGCTCTAGACCCTTCCAGAGCCGAGATATCGAAGGTCAAAATTTGGACCTGAAAAAAAAACATAAGGGGTAACACTGTCATTTTTTTTTTTGGCCGAAATTTTGACCCCCTCCGATCTTCTTGAAACTCTGCATTCTGACAGAGGGCCACGAGACTTCGCGCAGCGCGCAAAAATGGAGGCTCTAGACCCTTCCAGAGCCGAGATATCGAAGGTCAAAATTTGGACCTGAAAAAAAAACATAAGGGGTAACACTGTCATTTTTTTTTTTGGCCGAAATTTTGACCCCCTCCGATCTTCTTGAAACTCTGCATTCTGACAGAGGGCCACGAGACTTCGCGCAGCGCGCAAAAATGGAGGCTCTAGACCCTTCCAGAGCCGAGATATCGAAGGTCAAAATTTGGACCTGAAAAAAAAACATAAGGGGTAACACTGTCATTTTTTTTTTTTGCCGAAATTTTGACCCCCTCCAATCTTCTTGAAACTCTGGATTCTGACAGAGGGCCAAGAGACTTCGCGCAGCGCGCAAAAATTGAGGCTCTAGACCCTTCCAGAGCCGAGATATCGAAGGTCAAAATTTGGACCTGAAAAAAAAACATAAGGGGTAACACTGTCATTTTTTTTTTTTGGCCGAAATTTTGACCCCCTCCGATCTTCTTGAAACTCTGCATTCTGACAGAGGGCCACGAGACTTCGCGCAGCGCGCAAAAATGGAGGCTCTAGACCCTTCCAGAGCCGAGATATCGAAGGTCAAAATTTGGACCTGAAAAAAAAACATAAGGGGTAACACTGTCATTTTTTTTTTTGGCCGAAATTTTGACCCCCTCCGATCTTCTTGAAACTCTGCATTCTGACAGAGGGCCACGAGACTTCGCGCAGCGCGCAAAAATGGAGGCTCTAGACCCTTCCAGAGCCGAGATATCGAAGGTCAAAATTTGGACCTGAAAAAAAAACATAAGGGGTAACACTGTCATTTTTTTTTTTTGGCCGAAATTTTGACCCCCTCCGATCTTCTTGAAACTCTGGATTCTGACAGAGGGCCAAGAGACTTCGCGCAGCGCGCAAAAATGGAGGCTCTAAACCCTTCCAGAGCCGAGATATCGAAGGTCAAAATTTGGACCTGAAAAAAAAACATAAGGGGTAACACTGTCATTTTTTTTTTTGGCCGAAATTTTGACCCCCTCCGATCTTCTTGAAACTCTGCATTCTGACAGAGGGCCACGAGACTTCGCGCAGCGCGCAAAAATGGAGGCTCTAGACCCTTCCAGAGCCGAGATATCGAAGGTCAAAATTTGGACCTGAAAAAAAAACATAAGGGGTAACACTGTCATTTTTTTTTTTTGGCCGAAATTTTGACCCCCTCCGATCTTCTTGAAACTCTGCATTCTGACAGAGGGCCACGAGACTTCGCGCAGCGCGCAAAAATGGAGGCTCTAGACCCTTCCAGAGCCGAGATATCGAAGGTCAAAATTTGGACCTGAAAAAAAAACATAAGGGGTAACACTGTCATTTTTTTTTTTTGGCCGAAATTTTGACCCCCTCCGATCTTCTTGAAACTCTGGATTGTGACAGAGGGCCAAGAGACTTCAAGCAGCGCGCAAAAATGGAGGCTCTAGACCCTTCCAGAGCCGAGATATCGAAGGTCAAAATTTGGACCTGAAAAAAAAACATAAGGGGTAACACTGTCATTTTTTTTTTTGGCCGAAATTTTGACCCCCTCCGATCTTCTTGAAACTCTGCATTCTGACAGAGGGCCACGAGACTTCGCGCAGCGCGCAAAAATGGAGGCTCTAGACCCTTCCAGAGCCGAGATATCGAAGGTCAAAATTTGGACCTGAAAAAAAAACATAAGGGGTAACACTGTCATTTTTTTTTTTGGCCGAAATTTTGACCCCCTCCGATCTTCTTGAAACTCTGCATTCTGACAGAGGGCCACGAGACTTCGCGCAGCGCGCAAAAATGGAGGCTCTAGACCCTTCCAGAGCCGAGATATCGAAGGTCAAAATTTGGACCTGAAAAAAAAACATAAGGGGTAACACTGTCATTTTTTTTTTTTGGCCGAAATTTTGACCCCCTCCGATCTTCTTGAAACTCTGCATTCTGACAGAGGGCCACGAGACTTCGCGCAGTGCGCAAAAATGGAGGCTCTAGACCCTTCCAGAGCCGAGATATCGAAGGTCAAAATTTGGACCTAAGAAAAAAAAACATAAGGGGTAACACTGTCATTTTTTTTTTGGCCGAAATTTTGACCCCCTCCAATCTTCTTGAAACTCTGGATTCTGACAGAGGGCCAAGAGACTTCGCGCAGCGCGCAAAAATGGAGGCTCTAGACCCTTCCATAGCCGAGATATCGAAGGTCAAAATTTGGACCTGAAAAAAAAACATAAGGGGTAACACTGTCATTTTTTTTTTTTGGCCGAAATTTTGACCCCCTCCGATCTTCTTGAAACTCTGCATTCTGACAGAGGGCCACGAGACTTCGCGCAGCGTGCAAAAATGGAGGCTCTAGACCCTTCCAGAGCCGAGATATCGAAGGTCAAAATTTGGACCTGAAAAAAAAACATAAGGGGTAACACTGTCATTTTTTTTTTTTGGCCGAAATTTTGACCCCCTCCGATCTTCTTGAAACTCTGCATTCTGACAGAGGGCCACGAGACTTCGCGCAGCGCGCAAAAATGGAGGCTCTAGACCCTTCCAGAGCCGAGATATCGAAGGTCAAAATTTGGACCTGAAAAAAAAACATAAGGGGTAACACTGTCATTTTTTTTTTTTGGCCGAAATTTTGACCCCCTCCGATCTTCTTGAAACTCTGCATTCTGACAGAGGGCCAAGAGACTTCGCGCAGCGCGCAAAAATGGAGGCTCTAAACCCTTCCAGAGCCGAGATATCGAAGGTCAACATTTGGACCTGAAAAAAAAACATAAGGGGTAACACTGTCATTTTTTTTTTTGGCCGAAATTTTGACCCCCTCCGATCTTCTTGAAACTCTGCATTCTGACAGAGGGCCACGAGACTTCGCGCAGCGCGCAAAAATGGAGGCTCTAGACCCTTCCAGAGCCGAGATATCGAAGGTCAAAATTTGGACCTGAAAAAAAAACATAAGGGGTAACACTGTCATTTTTTTTTTTTTGGCCGAAATTTTGACCCCCTCCGATCTTCTTGAAACTCTGCATTCTGACAGAGGGCCACGAGACTTCGCGCAGCGCGCAAAAATGGAGGCTCTAGACCCTTCCAGAGCCGAGATATCGAAGGTCAAAATTTGGACCTGAAAAAAAAACATAAGGGGTAACACTGTCATTTTTTTTTTTTGGCCGAAATTTTGACCCCCTCCGATCTTCTTGAAACTCTGCATTCTGACAGAGGGCCACGAGACTTTGCGCAGCGCGCAAAAATGGAGGCTCTAGACCCTTCCAGAGCCGAGATATCGAAGGTCAAAATTTGGACCTGAAAAAAAAAACATAAGGGGTAACACTGTCATTTTTTTTTTTTGGCCGAAATTTGACCCCCTCCGATCTTCTTGAAACTCTGCATTCTGACAGAGGGCCACGAGACTTCGCGCAGCGCGCAAAAATGGAGGCTCTAGACCCTTCCAGAGCCGAGATATCGAAGGTCAAAATTTGGACCTGAAAAAAAAACATAAGGGGTAACACTGTCATTTTTTTTTTTTGGCCGAAATTTTGACCCCCTCCGATCTTCTTGAAACTCTGCATTCTGACAGAGGGCCACGAGACTTCACGCAGCACGCAAAAATGGAGGCTCTAGACCCTTCCAGAGCCGAGATATCGAAGGTCAAAATTTGGACCTGAAAAAAAAACATAAGGGGTAACACTGTCATTTTTTTTTTTTGGCCGAAATTTTGACCCCCTCCGATCTTCTTGAAACTCTGCATTCTGACAGAGGGCCACGAGACTTCGCGCAGCGCGCAAAAATGGAGGCTCTAGACCCTTCCAGAGCCGAGATATCGAAGGTCAAAATTTGGACCTGAAAAAAAAAACATAAGGGGTAACACTGTCATTTTTTTTTTTTGGCCGAAATTTTGACCCCCTCCGATCTTCTTGAAACTCTGCATTCTGACAGAGGGCCACGAGACTTCGCGCAGCGCGCAAAAATGGAGGCTCTAGACCCTTCCAGAGCCGAGATATCGAAGGTCAAAATTTGGACCTGAAAAAAAAACATAAGGGGTAACACTGTCATTTTTTTTTTTGGCCGAAATTTTGACCCCCTCCGATCTTCTTGAAACTCTGCATTCTGACAGAGGGCCACGAGACTTCGCGCAGCGCGCAAAAATGGAGGCTCTAGACCCTTCCAGAGCCGAGATATCGAAGGTCAAAATTTGGACCTGAAAAAAAAACATAAGGGGTAACACTGTCATTTTTTTTTTTTGGCCGAAATTTTGACCCCCTCCGATCTTCTTGAAACTCTGCATTCTGACAGAGGGCCACGAGACTTCGCGCAGCGCGCAAAAATGGAGGCTCTAGACCCTTCCAGAGCCGAGATATCGAAGGTCAAAATTTGGACCTGAAAAAAAAACATAAGGGGTAACACTGTCATTTTTTTTTTTGGCCGAAATTTTGACCCCCTCCAATCTTCTTGAAACTCTGGATTCTGACAGAGGGCCAAGAGACTTCGCGCAGCGCGCAAAAATGGAGGCTCTAGACCCTTCCAGAGCCGAGATATCGAAGGTCAAAATTTGGACCTGAAAAAAAAACATAAGGGGTAACACTGTCATTTTTTTTTTTTGGCCGAAATTTTGACCCCCTCCGATCTTCTTGAAACTCTGCATTCTGACAGAGGGCCACGAGACTTCGCGCAGCGCGCAAAAATGGAGGCTCTAGACCCTTCCAGAGCCGAGATATCGAAGGTCAAAATTTGGACCTGAAAAAAAAACATAAGGGGTAACACTGTCATTTTTTTTTTTGGCCGAAATTTTGACCCCCTCCGATCTTCTTGAAACTCTGCATTCTGACAGAGGGCCACGAGACTTCGCGCAGCGCGCAAAAATGGAGGCTCTAGACCCTTCCAGAGCCGAGATATCGAAGGTCAAAATTTGGACCTGAAAAAAAAACATAAGGGGTAACACTGTCATTTTTATTTTTTTTGGCCGAAATTTTGACCCCCTCCGATCTTCTTGAAACTCTGGATTCTGACAGAGGGCCAAGAGACTTCGTGCAGCGCGCAAAAATGGAGGCTCTAAACCCTTCCAGAGCCGAGATATCGAAGGTCAAAATTTGGACCTGAAAAAAAAACATAAGGGGTAACACTGTCATTTTTTTTTTGGCCGAAATTTTGACACCCTCCGATCTTCTTGAAACTCTGCATTCTGACAGAGGGCCACGAGACTTCGCGCAGCGCGCAAAAATGGAGGCTCTAGACCCTTCCAGAGCCGAGATATCGAAGGTCAAAATTTGGACCTGAAAAAAAACATAAGGGGTAACACTGTCATTTTTTTTTTTTGGCCGAAATTTTGACCCCCTCCGATCTTCTTGAAACTCTGCATTCTGACAGAGGGCCACGAGACTTCGCGCAGCGCGCAAAAATGGAGGCTCTAGACCCTTCCAGAGCCGAGATATCGAAGGTCAAAATTTGGACCTGAAAAAAAAACATAAGGGGTAACACTGTCATTTTTTTTTTTTGGCCGAAATTTTGACCCCCTCCGATCTTCTTGAAACTCTGCATTCTGACAGAGGGCCACGAGACTTTGCGCAGCGCGCAAAAATGGAGGCTCTAGACCCTTCCAGAGCCGAGATATCGAAGGTCAAAATTTGGACCTGAAAAAAAAAACATAAGGGGTAACACTGTCATTTTTTTTTTGGCCGAAATTTTGACCCCCTCCGATCTTCTTGAAACTCTGCATTCTGACAGAGGGCCACGAGACTTCGCGCAGCGCGCAAAAATGGAGGCTCTAGACCCTTCCAGAGCCGAGATATCGAAGGTCAAAATTTGGACCTGAAAAAAAAAACATAAGGGGTAACACTGTCATTTTTTTTTTTTGGCCGAAATTTTGACCCCCTCCGATCTTCTTGAAACTCTGGATTCTGACAGAGGGCCAAGAGACTTCGCGCAGCGCGCAAAAATGGAGGCTCTAGACCCTTCCAGAGCCGAGATATCGAAGGTCAAAATTTGGACCTGAAAAAAAAACATAAGGGGTAACACTGTCATTTTTTTTTTTGGCCGAAATTTTGACCCCCTCCGATCTTCTTGAAACTCTGCATTCTGACAGAGGGCCACGAGACTTCGCGCAGCGCGCAAAAATGGAGGCTCTAGACCCTTCCAGAGCCGAGATATCGAAGGTCAAAATTTGGACCTGAAAAAAAAACATAAGGGGTAACACTGTCATTTTTTTTTTTGGCCGAAATTTTGACCCCCTCCGATCTTCTTGAAACTCTGCATTCTGACAGAGGGCCACGAGACTTCGCGCAGCGCGCAAAAATGGAGGCTCTAGACCCTTCCAGAGCCGAGATATCGAAGGTCAAAATTTGGACCTGAAAAAAAAACATAAGGGGTAACACTGTCATTTTTTTTTTTTGCCGAAATTTTGACCCCCTCCAATCTTCTTGAAACTCTGGATTCTGACAGAGGGCCAAGAGACTTCGCGCAGCGCGCAAAAATTGAGGCTCTAGACCCTTCCAGAGCCGAGATATCGAAGGTCAAAATTTGGACCTGAAAAAAAAACATAAGGGGTAACACTGTCATTTTTTTTTTTTGGCCGAAATTTTGACCCCCTCCGATCTTCTTGAAACTCTGCATTCTGACAGAGGGCCACGAGACTTCGCGCAGCGCGCAAAAATGGAGGCTCTAGACCCTTCCAGAGCCGAGATATCGAAGGTCAAAATTTGGACCTGAAAAAAAAACATAAGGGGTAACACTGTCATTTTTTTTTTTGGCCGAAATTTTGACCCCCTCCGATCTTCTTGAAACTCTGCATTCTGACAGAGGGCCACGAGACTTCGCGCAGCGCGCAAAAATGGAGGCTCTAGACCCTTCCAGAGCCGAGATATCGAAGGTCAAAATTTGGACCTGAAAAAAAAACATAAGGGGTAACACTGTCATTTTTTTTTTTTGGCCGAAATTTTGACCCCCTCCGATCTTCTTGAAACTCTGGATTCTGACAGAGGGCCAAGAGACTTCGCGCAGCGCGCAAAAATGGAGGCTCTAAACCCTTCCAGAGCCGAGATATCGAAGGTCAAAATTTGGACCTGAAAAAAAAACATAAGGGGTAACACTGTCATTTTTTTTTTTGGCCGAAATTTTGACCCCCTCCGATCTTCTTGAAACTCTGCATTCTGACAGAGGGCCACGAGACTTCGCGCAGCGCGCAAAAATGGAGGCTCTAGACCCTTCCAGAGCCGAGATATCGAAGGTCAAAATTTGGACCTGAAAAAAAAACATAAGGGGTAACACTGTCATTTTTTTTTTTTGGCCGAAATTTTGACCCCCTCCGATCTTCTTGAAACTCTGCATTCTGACAGAGGGCCACGAGACTTCGCGCAGCGCGCAAAAATGGAGGCTCTAGACCCTTCCAGAGCCGAGATATCGAAGGTCAAAATTTGGACCTGAAAAAAAAACATAAGGGGTAACACTGTCATTTTTTTTTTTTGGCCGAAATTTTGACCCCCTCCGATCTTCTTGAAACTCTGGATTGTGACAGAGGGCCAAGAGACTTCAAGCAGCGCGCAAAAATGGAGGCTCTAGACCCTTCCAGAGCCGAGATATCGAAGGTCAAAATTTGGACCTGAAAAAAAAACATAAGGGGTAACACTGTCATTTTTTTTTTTGGCCGAAATTTTGACCCCCTCCGATCTTCTTGAAACTCTGCATTCTGACAGAGGGCCACGAGACTTCGCGCAGCGCGCAAAAATGGAGGCTCTAGACCCTTCCAGAGCCGAGATATCGAAGGTCAAAATTTGGACCTGAAAAAAAAACATAAGGGGTAACACTGTCATTTTTTTTTTTGGCCGAAATTTTGACCCCCTCCGATCTTCTTGAAACTCTGCATTCTGACAGAGGGCCACGAGACTTCGCGCAGCGCGCAAAAATGGAGGCTCTAGACCCTTCCAGAGCCGAGATATCGAAGGTCAAAATTTGGACCTGAAAAAAAAACATAAGGGGTAACACTGTCATTTTTTTTTTTTGGCCGAAATTTTGACCCCCTCCGATCTTCTTGAAACTCTGCATTCTGACAGAGGGCCACGAGACTTCGCGCAGTGCGCAAAAATGGAGGCTCTAGACCCTTCCAGAGCCGAGATATCGAAGGTCAAAATTTGGACCTAAGAAAAAAAAACATAAGGGGTAACACTGTCATTTTTTTTTTGGCCGAAATTTTGACCCCCTCCAATCTTCTTGAAACTCTGGATTCTGACAGAGGGCCAAGAGACTTCGCGCAGCGCGCAAAAATGGAGGCTCTAGACCCTTCCATAGCCGAGATATCGAAGGTCAAAATTTGGACCTGAAAAAAAAACATAAGGGGTAACACTGTCATTTTTTTTTTTTGGCCGAAATTTTGACCCCCTCCGATCTTCTTGAAACTCTGCATTCTGACAGAGGGCCACGAGACTTCGCGCAGCGTGCAAAAATGGAGGCTCTAGACCCTTCCAGAGCCGAGATATCGAAGGTCAAAATTTGGACCTGAAAAAAAAACATAAGGGGTAACACTGTCATTTTTTTTTTTTGGCCGAAATTTTGACCCCCTCCGATCTTCTTGAAACTCTGCATTCTGACAGAGGGCCACGAGACTTCGCGCAGCGCGCAAAAATGGAGGCTCTAGACCCTTCCAGAGCCGAGATATCGAAGGTCAAAATTTGGACCTGAAAAAAAAACATAAGGGGTAACACTGTCATTTTTTTTTTTTGGCCGAAATTTTGACCCCCTCCGATCTTCTTGAAACTCTGCATTCTGACAGAGGGCCAAGAGACTTCGCGCAGCGCGCAAAAATGGAGGCTCTAAACCCTTCCAGAGCCGAGATATCGAAGGTCAACATTTGGACCTGAAAAAAAAACATAAGGGGTAACACTGTCATTTTTTTTTTTGGCCGAAATTTTGACCCCCTCCGATCTTCTTGAAACTCTGCATTCTGACAGAGGGCCACGAGACTTCGCGCAGCGCGCAAAAATGGAGGCTCTAGACCCTTCCAGAGCCGAGATATCGAAGGTCAAAATTTGGACCTGAAAAAAAAACATAAGGGGTAACACTGTCATTTTTTTTTTTTTGGCCGAAATTTTGACCCCCTCCGATCTTCTTGAAACTCTGCATTCTGACAGAGGGCCACGAGACTTCGCGCAGCGCGCAAAAATGGAGGCTCTAGACCCTTCCAGAGCCGAGATATCGAAGGTCAAAATTTGGACCTGAAAAAAAAACATAAGGGGTAACACTGTCATTTTTTTTTTTTGGCCGAAATTTTGACCCCCTCCGATCTTCTTGAAACTCTGCATTCTGACAGAGGGCCACGAGACTTTGCGCAGCGCGCAAAAATGGAGGCTCTAGACCCTTCCAGAGCCGAGATATCGAAGGTCAAAATTTGGACCTGAAAAAAAAAACATAAGGGGTAACACTGTCATTTTTTTTTTTTGGCCGAAATTTGACCCCCTCCGATCTTCTTGAAACTCTGCATTCTGACAGAGGGCCACGAGACTTCGCGCAGCGCGCAAAAATGGAGGCTCTAGACCCTTCCAGAGCCGAGATATCGAAGGTCAAAATTTGGACCTGAAAAAAAAACATAAGGGGTAACACTGTCATTTTTTTTTTTTGGCCGAAATTTTGACCCCCTCCGATCTTCTTGAAACTCTGCATTCTGACAGAGGGCCACGAGACTTCACGCAGCACGCAAAAATGGAGGCTCTAGACCCTTCCAGAGCCGAGATATCGAAGGTCAAAATTTGGACCTGAAAAAAAAACATAAGGGGTAACACTGTCATTTTTTTTTTTTGGCCGAAATTTTGACCCCCTCCGATCTTCTTGAAACTCTGCATTCTGACAGAGGGCCACGAGACTTCGCGCAGCGCGCAAAAATGGAGGCTCTAGACCCTTCCAGAGCCGAGATATCGAAGGTCAAAATTTGGACCTGAAAAAAAAAACATAAGGGGTAACACTGTCATTTTTTTTTTTTGGCCGAAATTTTGACCCCCTCCGATCTTCTTGAAACTCTGCATTCTGACAGAGGGCCACGAGACTTCGCGCAGCGCGCAAAAATGGAGGCTCTAGACCCTTCCAGAGCCGAGATATCGAAGGTCAAAATTTGGACCTGAAAAAAAAACATAAGGGGTAACACTGTCATTTTTTTTTTTTGGCCGAAATTTTGACCCCCTCCGATCTTCTTGAAACTCTGCATTCTGACAGAGGGCCACGAGACTTCGCGCAGCGCGCAAAAATGGAGGCTCTAGACCCTTCCAGAGCCGAGATATCGAAGGTCAAAATTTGGACCTGAAAAAAAAACATAAGGGGTAACACTGTCATTTTTTTTTTTTTGGCCGAAATTTTGACCCCCTCCGATCTTCTTGAAACTCTGCATTCTGACAGAGGGCCACGAGACTTCGCGCAGCGCGCAAAAATGGAGGCTTAGACCCTTCCAGAGCCGAGATATCGAAGGTCAAAATTTGGACCTGAAAAAAAAACATAAGGGGTAACACTGTCATTTTTTTTTTTTGGCCGAAATTTTGACCCCCTCCGATCTTCTTGAAACTCTGCATTCTGACAGAGGGCCACGAGACTTCGCGCAGCGCGCAAAAATGGAGGCTCTAGACCCTTCCAGAGCCGAGATATCGAAGGTCAAAATTTGGACCTGAAAAAAAAACATAAGGGGTAACACTGTCATTTTTTTTTTTTTGGCCGAAATTTTGACCCCCTCCGATCTTCTTGAAACTCTGCATTCTGACAGAGGGCCACGAGACTTCGCGCAGCGCGCAAAAATGGAGGCTCTAGACCCTTCCAGAGCCGAGATATTGAAGGTCAAAATTTGGACCTGAAAAAAAAACATAAGGGGTAACACTGTCATTTTTTTTTTTTGGCCGAAATTTTGACCCCCTCCGATCTTCTTGAAACTCTGCATTCTGACAGAGGGCCACGAGACTTCGCGCAGCGCGCAAAAATGGAGGCTCTAGACCCTTCCAGAGCCGAGATATCGAAGGTCAAAATTTGGACCTGAAAAAAAAACATAAGGGGTAACACTGTCATTTTTTTTTTTGGCCGAAATTTTGACCCCCTCCGATCTTCTTGAAACTCTGCATTCTGACAGAGGGCCACGAGACTTCGCGCAGCGCGCAAAAATGGAGGCTCTAGACCCTTCCAGAGCCGAGATATCGAAGGTCAAAATTTGGACCTGAAAAAAAAACATAAGGGGTAACACTGTCATTTTTTTTTTTTGGCCGAAATTTTGACCCCCTCCGATCTTCTTGAAACTCTGCATTCTGACAGAGGGCCACGAGACTTCGCGCAGCGCGCAAAAATGGAGGCTCTAGACCCTTCCAGAGCCGAGATATCGAAGGTCAAAATTTGGACCTGAAAAAAAAACATAAGGGGTAACACTGCCATTTTTTTTTTTTGGCCGAAATTTTGACCCCCTCCGATCTTCTTGAAACTCTGCATTCTGACAGAGGGCCACGAGACTTCGCGCAGCGCGCAAAAATGGAGGCTCTAGACCCTTCCAGAGCCGAGATATCGAAGGTCAAAATTTGGACCTGAAAAAAAAACATAAGGGGTAACACTGTCTTTTTTTTTTTTGGCCGAAATTTTGACCCCCTCCGATCTTCTTGAAACTCTGCATTCTGAAAGAGGGCCACGAGACTTCGCGCAGCGCGCAAAAATGGAGGCTCTAGACCCTTCCAGAGCCGAGATATCGAAGGTCAAAATTTGGACCTGAAAAAAAAACATAAGGGGTAACACTGTCATTTTTTTTTTTTGGCCGAAATTTTGACCCCCTCCGATCTTCTTGAAACTCTGCATTCTGACAGAGGGCCACGAGACTTCGCGCAGCGCGCAAAAATGGAGGCTCTAGACCCTTCCAGAGCCGAGATATCGAAGGTCAAAATTTGGACCTGAAAAAAAAACATAAGGGGTAACACTGTCATTTTTTTTTTTGGCCGAAATTTTGACCCCCTCCGATCTTCTTGAAACTCTGCATTCTGACAGAGGGCCACGAGACTTCGCGCAGCGCGCAAAAATGGAGGCTCTAGACCCTTCCAGAGCCGAGATATCGAAGGTCAAAATTTGGACCTGAAAAAAAAACATAAGGGGTAACACTGTCATTTTTTTTTTTTGGCCGAAATTTTGACCCCCTCCGATCTTCTTGAAACTCTGCATTCTGACAGAGGGCCACGAGACTTCGCGCAGCGCGCAAAAATGGAGGCTCTAGACCCTTCCAGAGCCGAGATATCGAAGGTCAAAATTTGGACCTGAAAAAAAACATAAGGGGTAACACTGTCATTTTTTTTTGGCCGAAATTTTGACCCCCTCCAATCTTCTTGAAACTCTGGATTCTGACAGAGGGCCAAGAGACTTCGCGCAGCGCGCAAAAATGGAGGCTCTAGACCCTTCCAGAGCCGAGATATCGAAGGTCAAAATTTGGACCTGAAAAAAAAACATAAGGGGTAACACTGCCATTTTTTTTTTTTGGCCGAAATTTTGACCCCCTCCGATCTTCTTGAAACTCTGCATTCTGACAGAGGGCCACGAGACTTCGCGCAGCGCGCAAAAATGGAGGCTCTAGACCCTTCCAGAGCCGAGATATCGAAGGTCAAAATTTGGACCTGAAAAAAAAACATAAGGGGTAACACTGTCTTTTTTTTTTTTGGCCGAAATTTTGACCCCCTCCGATCTTCTTGAAACTCTGCATTCTGAAAGAGGGCCACGAGACTTCGCGCAGCGCGCAAAAATGGAGGCTCTAGACCCTTCCAGAGCCGAGATATCGAAGGTCAAAATTTGGACCTGAAAAAAAAACATAAGGGGTAACACTGTCATTTTTTTTTTTTGGCCGAAATTTTGACCCCCTCCGATCTTCTTGAAACTCTGCATTCTGACAGAGGGCCACGAGACTTCGCGCAGCGCGCAAAAATGGAGGCTCTAGACCCTTCCAGAGCCGAGATATCGAAGGTCAAAATTTGGACCTGAAAAAAAACATAAGGGGTAACACTGTCATTTTTTTTTGGCCGAAATTTTGACCCCCTCCAATCTTCTTGAAACTCTGGATTCTGACAGAGGGCCAAGAGACTTCGCGCAGCGCGCAAAAATGGAGGCTCTAGACCCTTCCAGAGCCGAGATATCGAAGGTCAAAATTTGGACCTGAAAAAAAAACATAAGGGGTAACACTGCCATTTTTTTTTTTTGGCCGAAATTTTGACCCCCTCCGATCTTCTTGAAACTCTGCATTCTGAAAGAGGGCCACGAGACTTCGCGCAGCGCGCAAAAATGGAGGCTCTAGACCCTTCCAGAGCCGAGATATCGAAGGTCAAAATTTGGACCTGAAAAAAAAACATAAGGGGTAACACTGTCATTTTTTTTTTTTGGCCGAAATTTTGACCCCCTCCGATCTTCTTGAAACTCTGCATTCTGACAGAGGGCCACGAGACTTCGCGCAGCGCGCAAAAATGGAGGCTCTAGACCCTTCCAGAGCCGAGATATCGAAGGTCAAAATTTGGACCTGAAAAAAAAACATAAGGGGTAACACTGTCATTTTTTTTTTTGGCCGAAATTTTGACCCCCTCCGATCTTCTTGAAACTCTGCATTCTGACAGAGGGCCACGAGACTTCGCGCAGCGCGCAAAAATGGAGGCTCTAGACCCTTCCAGAGCCGAGATATCGAAGGTCAAAATTTGGACCTGAAAAAAAAACATAAGGGGTAACACTGTCATTTTTTTTTTTTGGCCGAAATTTTGACCCCCTCCGATCTTCTTGAAACTCTGCATTCTGACAGAGGGCCACGAGACTTCGCGCAGCGCGCAAAAATGGAGGCTCTAGACCCTTCCAGAGCCGAGATATCGAAGGTCAAAATTTGGACCTGAAAAAAAAACATAAGGGGTAACACTGTCATTTTTTTTTTTGGCCGAAATTTTGACCCCCTCCGATCTTCTTGAAACTCTGCATTCTGACAGAGGGCCACGAGACTTCGCGCAGCGCGCAAAAATGGAGGCTCTAGACCCTTCCAGAGCCGAGATATCGAAGGTCAAAATTTGGACCTGAAAAAAAAACATAAGGGGTAACACTGTCATTTTTTTTTTGGCCGAAATTTTGACCCCCTCCAATCTTCTTGAAACTCTGGATTCTGACAGAGGGCCAAGAGACTTCGCGCAGCGCGCAAAAATGGAGGCTCTAGACCCTTCCAGAGCCGAGATATCGAAGGTCAAAATTTGGACCTGAAAAAAAAACATAAGGGGTAACACTGTCATTTTTTTTTTTTGGCCGAAATTTTGACCCCCTCCGATCTTCTTGAAACTCTGCATTCTGACAGAGGGCCACGAGACTTCGCGCAGCGCGCAAAAATGGAGGCTCTAGACCCTTCCAGAGCCGAGATATCGAAGGTCAAAATTTGGACCTGAAAAAAAAACATAAGGGGTAACACTGTCATTTTTTTTTTTTGGCCGAAATTTTGACCCCCTCCGATCTTCTTGAAACTCTGGATTCTGACAGAGGGCCAAGAGACTTCGCGCAGCGCGCAAAAATGGAGGCTCTAGACCCTTCCAGAGCCGAGATATCGAAGGTCAAAATTTGGACCTGAAAAAAAAACATAAGGGGTAACACTGTCATTTTTTTTTTTTGGCCGAAATTTTGACCCCCTCCGATCTTCTTGAAACTCTGCATTCTGACAGAGGGCCACGAGACTTCGCGCAGCGCGCAAAAATGGAGGCTCTAGACCCTTCCAGAGCCGAGATATCGAAGGTCAAAATTTGGACCTGAAAAAAAAACATAAGGGGTAACACTGTCATTTTTTTTTTTTGGCCGAAATTTTGACCCCCTCCAATCTTCTTGAAACTCTGGATTCTGACAGAGGGCCAAGAGACTTCGCGCAGCGCGCAAAAATGGAGGCTCTAGACCCTTCCAGAGCCGAGATATCGAAGGTCAAAATTTGGACCTGAAAAAAAAACATAAGGGGTAACACTGTCATTTTTTTTTTTGGCCGAAATTTTGACCCCCTCCGATCTTCTTGAAACTCTGGATTCTGACAGAGGGCCAAGAGACTTCGCGCAGCGCGCAAAAATGGAGGCTCTAGACCCTTCCAGAGCCGAGATATCGAAGGTCAAAATTTGGACCTGAAAAAAAAACATAAGGGGTAACACTGTCATTTTTTTTTTTTTGGCCGAAATTTTGACCCCCTCCGATCTTCTTGAAACTCTGCATTCTGACAGAGGGCCACGAGACTTCGCGCAGCGCGCAAAAATGGAGGCTCTAGACCCTTCCAGAGCCGAGATATCGAAGGTCAAAATTTGGACCTGAAAAAAAAAACATAAGGGGTAACACTGTCATTTTTTTTTTTTGGCCGAAATTTTGACCCCCTCCGATCTTCTTGAAACTCTGGATTCTGACAGAGGGCCAAGAGACTTCGCGCAGCGCGCAAAAATGGAGGCTCTAGACCCTTCCAGAGCCGAGATATCGAAGGTCAAAATTTGGACCTGAAAAAAAAAACATAAGGGGTAACACTGTCATTTTTTTTTTTTGGCCGAAATTTTGACCCCCTCCGATCTTCTTGAAACTCTGCATTCTGACAGAGGGCCACGAGACTTCGCGCAGCGCGCAAAAATGGAGGCTCTAGACCCTTCCAGAGCCGAGATATCGAAGGTCAAAATTTGGACCTGAAAAAAAAAACATAAGGGGTAACACTGTCATTTTTTTTTTTTGGCCGAAATTTTGACCCCCTCCGATCTTCTTGAAACTCTGCATTCTGACAGAGGGCCAAGAGACTTCGCGCAGCGCGCAAAAGTGGAGGCTCTAGACCCTTCCAGAGCCGAGATATCGAAGGTCAAAATTTGGACCTGAAAAAAAAACATAAGGGGTAACACTGTCATTTTTTTTTTTTTGGCCGAAATTTTGACCCCCTCCGATCTTCTTGAAACTCTGCATTCTGACAGAGGGCCACGAGACTTCGCGCAGCGCGCAAAAATGGAGGCTCTAGATCCTTCCAGAGCCGAGATATCGAAGGTCAAAATTTGGACCTGAAAAAAAAACATAAGGGGTAACACTGTCATTTTTTTTTTTTGGCCGAAATTTTGACCCCCTCCGATCTTCTTGAAACTCTGCATTCTGACAGAGGGCCACGAGACTTCGCGCAGCGCGCAAAAATGGAGGCTCTAGACCCTTCCAGAGCCGAGATATCGAAGGTCAAAATTTGGACCTGAAAAAAAAACATAAGGGGTAACACTGTCATTTTTTTTTTTTGGCCGAAATTTTGACCCCCTCCGATCTTCTTGAAACTCTGGATTCTGACAGAGGGCCAAGAGACTTCGCGCAGCGCGCAAAAATGGAGGCTCTAGACCCTTCCAGAGCCGAGATATCGAAGGTCAAAATTTGGACCTGAAAAAAAAACATAAGGGGTAACACTGTCATTTTTTTTTTTTTGGCCGAAATTTTGACCCCCTCCGATCTTCTTGAAACTCTGCATTCTGACAGAGGGCCACGAGACTTCGCGCAGCGCGCAAAAATGGAGGCTCTAGACCCTTCCAGAGCCGAGATATCGAAGGTCAAAATTTGGACCTGAAAAAAAAACATAAGGGGTAACACTGTCATTTTTTTTTTTTGGCCGAAATTTTGACCCCCTCCGATCTTCTTGAAACTCTGCATTCTGACAGAGGGCCACGAGACTTCGCGCAGCGCGCAAAAATGGAGGCTCTAGACCCTTCCAGAGCCGAGATATCGAAGGTCAAAATTTGGACCTGAAAAAAAAACATAAGGGGTAACACTGTCATTTTTTTTTTTTGGCCGAAATTTTGACCCCCTCCGATCTTCTTGAAACTCTGCATTCTGACAGAGGGCCACGAGACTTCGCGCAGCGCGCAAAAATGGAGGCTCTAGACCCTTCCAGAGCCGAGATATCGAAGGTCAAAATTTGGACCTGAAAAAAAAAACATAAGGGGTAACACTGTCATTTTTTTTTTTTGGCCGAAATTTTGACCCCCTCCGATCTTCTTGAAACTCTGCATTCTGACAGAGGGCCACGAGACTTCGCGCAGCGCGCAAAAATGGAGGCTCTAGACCCTTCCAGAGCCGAGATATCGAAGGTCAAAATTTGGACCTGAAAAAAAAAACATAAGGGGTAACACTGTCATTTTTTTTTTGGCCGAAATTTTGACCCCCTCCGATCTTCTTGAAACTCTGGATTCTGACAGAGGGCCAAGAGACTTCGCGCAGCGCGCAAAAATGGAGGCTCTAGACCCTTCCAGAGCCGAGATATCGAAGGTCAAAATTTGGACCTGAAAAAAAAAACATAAGGGGTAACACTGTCATTTTTTTTTTTTGGCCGAAATTTTGACCCCCTCCGATCTTCTTGAAACTCTGCATTCTGACAGAGGGCCACGAGACTTCGTGCAGCGCGCAAAAATGGAGGCTCTAGACCCTTCCAGAGCCGAGATATCGAAGGTCAAAATTTGGACCTGAAAAAAAAACATAAGGGGTAACACTGTCATTTTTTTTTTTTGGCCGAAATTTTGACCCCCTCCGATCTTCTTGAAACTCTGCATTCTGACAGAGGGCCACGAGACTTCGCGCAGCGCGCAAAAATGGAGGCTCTAGACCCTTCCAGAGCCGAGATATCGAAGGTCAAAATTTGGACCTGAAAAAAAAACATAAGGGGTAACACTGTCATTTTTTTTTTTTGGCCGAAATTTTGACCCCCTCCGATCTTCTTGAAACTCTGCATTCTGACAGAGGGCCACGAGACTTCGCGCAGCGCGCAAAAATGGAGGCTCTAGACCCTTCCAGAGCCGAGATATCGAAGGTCAAAATTTGGACCTGAAAAAAAAAACATAAGGGGTAACACTGTCATTTTTTTTTTGGCCGAAATTTTGACCCCCTCCGATCTTCTTGAAACTCTGCATTCTGACAGAGGGCCACGAGACTTCGCGCAGCGCGCAAAAATGGAGGCTCTAGACCCTTCCAGAGCCGAGATATCGAAGGTCAAAATTTGGACCTGAAAAAAAAAACATAAGGGGTAACACTGTCATTTTTTTTTTTTGGCCGAAATTTTGACCCCCTCCGATCTTCTTGAAACTCTGCATTCTGACAGAGGGCCACGAGACTTCGCGCAGCGCGCAAAAATGGAGGCTCTAGACCCTTCCAGAGCCGAGATATCGAAGGTCAAAATTTGGACCTGAAAAAAAAACATAAGGGGTAACACTGTCATTTTTTTTTTTGGCCGAAATTTTGACCCCCTCCGATCTTCTTGAAACTCTGCATTCTGACAGAGGGCCACGAGACTTCGCGCAGCGCGCAAAAATGGAGGCTCTAGACCCTTCCAGAGCCGAGATATCGAAGGTCAAAATTTGGACCTGAAAAAAAAACATAAGGGGTAACACTGTCATTTTTTTTTTTGGCCGAAATTTTGACCCCCTCCGATCTTCTTGAAACTCTGCATTCTGACAGAGGGCCACGAGACTTCGCGCAGCGCGCAAAAATGGAGGCTCTAGACCCTTCCAGAGCCGAGATATCGAAGGTCAAAATTTGGACCTGAAAAAAAAACATAAGGGGTAACACTGTCATTTTTTTTTTGGCCGAAATTTTGACCCCCTCCGATCTTCTTGAAACTCTGCATTCTGACAGAGGGCCACGAGACTTCGCGCAGCGCGCAAAAATGGAGGCTCTAGACCCTTCCAGAGCCGAGATATCGAAGGTCAAAATTTGGACCTGAAAAAAAAACATAAGGGGTAACACTGTCATTTTTTTTTGGCCGAAATTTTGACCCCCTCCAATCTTCTTGAAACTCTGGATTCTGACAGAGGGCCAAGAGACTTCGCGCAGCGCGCAAAAATGGAGGCTCTAGACCCTTCCAGAGCCGAGATATCGAAGGTCAAAATTTGGACCTGAAAAAAAAACATAAGGGGTAACACTGTCATTTTTTTTTTTTGGCCGAAATTTTGACCCCCTCCGATCTTCTTGAAACTCTGCATTCTGACAGAGGGCCACGAGACTTCGCGCAGCGCACAAAAATGGAGGCTCTAGACCCTTCCAGAGCCGAGATATCGAAGGTCAAAATTTGGACCTGAAAAAAAAACATAAGGGGTAACACTGTCATTTTTTTTTTTGGCCGAAATTTTGACCCCCTCCGATCTTCTTGAAACTCTGGATTCTGACAGAGGGCCACGAGACTTCGCGCAGCGCGCAAAAATGGAGGCTCTAGACTCTTCCAGAGCCGAGATATCGAAGGTCAAAATTTGGACCTGAAAAAAAATCATAAGGGGTAACACTGTCATTTTTTTTTTTGGCCAAAATTTTGACCCCCTCCGATCTTCTTGAAACTCTGCATTCTCACAGAGGGCCACGAGACTTCGCGCAGCGCGCAAAAATGGAGGCTCGAGACCCTTCCAGAGCCGAGATATCGAAGGTCAAAATTTGGACCTGAAAAAAAAACATAAGGGGTAACACTGTCATTTTTTTTTTTGGCCGAAATTTTGACCCCCTCCGATCTTCTTGAAACTCTGCATTCTGAAAGAGGGCCACGAGACTTCGCGCAGCGCGCAAAAATGGAGGCTCTAGACCCTTCCAGAGCCGAGATATCGAAGGTCAAAATTTGGACCTGAAAAAAAAACATAAGGGGTAACACTGTCATTTTTTTTTTTTTGGCCGAAATTTTGACCCCCTCCGATCTTCTTGAAACTCTGCATTCTGACAGAGGCCCACGAGACTTCGCACAGCGCGCAAAAATGGAGGCTCTAGACCCTTCCAGAGCCGAGATATCGAAGGTCAAAATTTGGACCTGAAAAAAAACATAAGGGGTAACACTGTCATTTTTTTTTTTTGCCAAAATTTTGACCCCCTCCGATCTTCTTGAAACTCTGGATTCTGACAGAGGCCCACGAGACTTCGCGCAGCGCGCAAAAATGGAGGCTCTAGACCCTTCCAGAGCCGAGATATCGAAGGTCAAAATTTGGACCTGAAAAAAAAACATAAGGGGTAACACTGTCATTTTTTTTTTTGGCCGAAATTTTGACCCCCTCCGATCTTCTTGAAACTCTGGATTCTGACAGAGGCCCACGAGACTTCGCGCAGCGCGCAAAAATGGAGGCTCTAGACCCTTCCAGAGCCGAGATATCGAAGGTCAAAATTTGGACCTGAAAAAAAAACATAAGGGGTAACACTGTCATTTTTTTTTTTGGCCGAAATTTTGACCCCCTCCGATCTTCTTGAAACTCTGGATTCTGACAGAGGGCCACGAGACTTCGCACAGCGCGCAAAAATGGAGGCTCTAGACCCTTCCAGAGCCGAGATATCGAAGGTCAAAATTTGGACCTGAAAAAAAAACATAAGGGGTAACACTGTCATTTTTTTTTTTTTGGCCGAAATTTTGACCCCCTCCGATCTTCTTGAAACTCTGCATTCTGACAGAGGGCCACGAGACTTCGCGCAGCGCGCAAAAATGGAGGCTCTAGACTCTTCCAGAGCCGAGATATCGAAGGTCAAAATTTGGACCTGAAAAAAAAACATAAGGGGTAACACTGTCATTTTTTTTTTTGGCCAAAATTTTGACCCCCTCCGATCTTCTTGAAACTCTGCATTCTGACAGAGGGCCACGAGACTTCGCGCAGCGCGCAAAAATGGAGGCTCGAGACCCTTCCAGAGCCGAGATATCGAAGGTCAAAATTTGGACCTGAAAAAAAAACATAAGGGGTAACACTGTCATTTTTTTTTTTTTGGCCGAAATTTTGACCCCCTCCGATCTTCTTGAAACTCTGCATTCTGAAAGAGGGCCACGAGACTTCGCGCAGCGCGCAAAAATGGAGGCTCTAGACCCTTCCAGAGCCGAGATATCGAAGGTCAAAATTTGGACCTGAAAAAAAACATAAGGGGTAACACTGTCATTTTCTTTTTTTGGCCGAAATTTTGACCCCCTCCGATCTTCTTGAAACTCTGGATTCTGACAGAGGGCCACAAGACTTCGCACAGCGCGCAAAAATGGAGGCTCTAGACCCTTCCAGAGCCGAGATATCGAAGGTCAAAATTTGGACCTGAAAAAAAAACATAAGGGGTAACACTGTCATTTTTTTTTTTGGCCGAAATTTTGACCCCCTCCGATCTTCTTGAAACTCTGCATTCTGAAAGAGGGCCACGAGACTTCGCGCAGCGCGCAAAAATGGAGGCTCTAGACCCTTCCAGAGCCGAGATATCGAAGGTCAAAATTTGGACCTGAAAAAAAAACATAAGGGGTAACACTGTCATTTTCTTTTTTTGGCCGAAATTTTGACCCCCTCCGATCTTCTTGAAACTCTGGATTCTGACAGAGGGCCACGAGACTTCGCACAGCGCGCAAAAATGGAGGCTCTAGACCCTTCCAGAGCCGAGATATCGAAGGTCAAAATTTGGACCTGAAAAAAAAACATAAGGGGTAACACTGTCATTTTCTTTTTTTGGCCAAAATTTTGACCCCCTCCGATCTTCTTGAAACTCTGCATTCTGACAGAGGGCCACGAGACTTCGCGCAGCGCGCAAAAATGGAGGCTCTAGACCCTTCCAGAGCCGAGATATCGAAGGTCAAAATTTGGACCTGAAAAAAAAACATAAGGGGTAACACTGTCATTTTTTTTTGGCCAAAATTTTGACCCCCTCCGATCTTTTTGAAACTCTGAATTCTGACAGAGGGCCACGAGACTTCGCGCAGCGCGCAAAAATGGAGGATCTAGACCCTTCCAGAGCCGAGATATCGAAGGTCAAAATTTGGACCTGAAAAAAAAACATAAGGGGTAACACTGTCATTTTTTTTTTTTTTGGCCGAAATTTTGACCCCCTCCGATCTTCTTGAAACTCTGCATTCTGAAAGAGGGCCACGAGACTTCGCGCAGCGCGCAAAAATGGAGGCTCTAGACCCTTCCAGAGCCGATATATCGAAGGTCAAAATTTGGACCTGAAAAAAAACATAAGGGGTAACACTGTCATTTTCTTTTTTTGGCCGAAATTTTGACCCCCTCCGATCTTCTTGAAACTCTGGATTCTGACAGAGGGCCACGAGACTTCGCACAGCGCGCAAAAATGGAGGCTCTAGACCCTTCCAGAGCCGAGATATCGAAGGTCAAAATTTGGACCTGAGAAAAAAACATAAGGGGTAACACTGTCATTTTTTTTTTGGCCAAAATTTTGACCCCCTCCGATCTTCTTGAAACTCTGCATTCTGACAGAGGGCCACGAGACTTCGCGCAGCGCGCAAAAATGGAGGCTCTAGACCCTTCCAGAGCCGAGATATCGAAGGTCAAAATTTGGACCTGAAAAAAAAACATAAGGGGTAACACTGTCATTTTTTTTTTTGGCCGAAATTTTGACCCCCTCCGATCTTCTTGAAACTCTGGATTCTGACAGAGGCCCACGAGACTTCGCGCAGCGCGCAAAAATGGAGGCTCTAGACCCTTCCAGAGCCGAGATATCGAAGGTCAAAATTTGGACCTGAAAAAAAAAACATAAGGGGTAACACTGTCATTTTCTTTTTTTGGCCGAAATTTTGACCCCCTCCGATCTTCTTGAAACTCTGGATTCTGACAGAGGGCCACGAGACTTCGCACAGCGCGCAAAAATGGAGGCTCTAGACCCTTCCAGAGCCGAGATATCGAAGGTCAAAATTTGGACCTGAAAAAAAAACATAAGGGGTAACACTGTCATTTTCTTTTTTTGGCCGAAATTTTGACCCCCTCCGATCTTCTTGAAACTCTGGATTCTGACAGAGGCCCACGAGACTTCGCGCAGCGCGCAAAAATGGAGGCTCTAGACCCTTCCAGAGCCGAGATATCGAAGGTCAAAATTTGGACCTGAAAAAAAAACATAAGGGGTAACACTGTCATTTTCTTTTTTTGGCCGAAATTTTGACCCCCTCCGATCTTCTTGAAACTCTGGATTCTGACAGAGGGCCACGAGACTTCGCACAGCGCGCAAAAATGGAGGCTCTAGACCCTTCCAGAGCCGAGATATCGAAGGTCAATATTTGGACCTGAAAAAAAACATAAGGGGTAACACTGTCATTTTTTTTTTTGGCCAAAATTTCGACTCCCTCCGATCTTCTTGAAACTCTGCATTCTGACAGAGGGCCACGAGACTTCGACCAGCGCGCAAAAATGGAGGCTTTTTTTCAGGTCCAAATTTTGACCTTCGATATCTCGGCTCTAGACCCTTCCAGAGCCGAGATATCGAAGGTCAAAATTTGGACCTGAAAAAAAACATAAGGGGTAACACTGTCATTTTTTTTTTTTGGCCGAAATTTTGACCCCCTCCGATCTTCTTGAAACTCTGCATTCTGACAGAGGGCCACGAGACTTCGCACAGCGCGCAAAAATGGAGGCTCTAGACCCTTCCAGAGCCGAGATATCGAAGGTCAAAATTTGGACCTGAAAAAAAAACATAAGGGGTAACACTGTCATTTTTTTTTCTGGTCAAAATTTTGAGTTTCAATATTTCAGCTCTGGAAGGGTTTGGAGCCTCAATTTTTGCACCCAGGACCATGTCTCGTGGCCCTCTATCAGAATCCAGAGTTTTGAGAAGATCGGAGAAACTTAATTTTTCACCCCCCGAAAAAAAACATAAGGGGTAACACTGTCATTTTTTTTTCTGGTCAAAATTTTGAGTTTCAATATCTCAGCTCTGGAAGAGTTTGGAGCCTCAATTTTTGCACCCAGGACCATGTCTCGTGGCCTTCTATCAGAATCCAGAGTTTTGAGAAGATCGGAGAAACTTAATTTTTCACCCCCCGAAAAAAAACATAAGGGGTAACACTGTCATTTTTTTTTTCTGGTCAAAATTTTGAGTTTCAATATCTCAGCTCTGGAAGGGTTTGGAGCCTCAATTTTTGCACCCAGGACTATGTCTCGTGGCCCTCTATCAGAATCCAGAGATTTGAGAAGATCGGAGAAACTTAATTTTTCACCCCCCGAAAAAAAACATAAGGGGTAACACTGTCATTTTTTTTTTCTGGTCAAAATTTTGAGTTTCAATATCTCAGCTCTGGAAGGGTTTGGAGCCTCAATTTTTGCACCCAGGACCATGTCTCGTGGCCCTCTATCAGAATACAGAGTTTTGAGAAGATCGGAGAAACTTAATTTTTCACCCCCCGAAAAAAAACATAAGGGGTAACACTGTCATTTTTTTTTTCTGGTCAAAATTTTGAGTCTCAATATCTCAGCTCTGGAAGGGTTTGGCGCCTCAATTTTTGCACCCAGGACCATGTCTCGTGGCCCTCTATCAGAATCCAGAGTTTTGAGAAGATCGGAGAAACTTAATTTTTCACCCCCCGAAAAAAAAACATAAGGGGTAACACTGTCATTTTTTTTTCTGGTCAAAATTTTGAGTTTCAATATCTCAGCTCTGGAAGGGTTTGGAGCCTCAATTTTTGCACCCAGGACCATGTCTCGTGGCCCTCTATCAGAATCCAGAGTTTTGAGAAGATCGGAGAAACTTAATTTTTCACCCCCCGAAAAAAAACATAAGGGGTAACACTGTCATTTTTTTTTTCTGGTCAAAATTTTGAGTTTCAATATCTCAGCTCTGGAAGGGTTTGGAGCCTCAATTTTTGCACCCAGGACCATGTCTAGTGGCCCTCTATCAGAATCCAGAGTTTTGAGAAGATCGGAGAAACTTAATTTTTCACCCCCCGAAAAAAAAACATAAGGGGTAACACTGTCATTTTTTTTTCTGGTCAAAATTTTGAGTTTCAATATCTCAGCTCTGGAAAGGTTTGGAGCCTCAATTTTTGCACCCAGGACCATGTCTCTTGGCCTTCTATCAGAATCCAGAGTTTTGAGAAGATCCCTTCCAGAGCTGAGATATTGAAACTCAAAATTTTGACCAGAAAAAAAAATGACAGTGTTACCCCTTATGTTTTTTTTCGGGGGGTGAAAAATTAAGTTTCTCCAATCTTCTCGAAACTCTGGATTCTGATAGAGGGTCACGAGACATGGACCTGGGTGCAAAAATTGAGGCTCTAGACCCTTCCAGATCTGAGATATTGAAACTCAAAATTTTGACCAGAAAAAAAATGACAGTGTTACCCCTTATGTTTTTTTTCGGGGGGTGAAAAATTAAAGGGGCACTATACGACAATGCTGTCAAACAGTGACCCCTAGAGTAACTGTGGAGTACTTGTTTTTAACATTACTGTTGTAAATACCACTCACGGAGGGCATGACGTGTTACATAGTATACTACATTGTGTTTATTTTGTTGTTTAATGAGATCTAATATATGTTGTTAGTGGTGAGAATTTTCACGTGATTAAATACATATCCCCATGAACTTTAGTGGTCCAGAGGATGCTTTTGCCCTGTGTGTCACAGGTTCTGGGTTCTAATACTTACTGATTGTATAGTTTATTTTCCTCATCAACACCGATTATATATTAGTGGCTGTATTTCAAGTAGGGACATGTTTTCTGTGCATTGGGTTTTTTAATTTCACGTAATGAGTCTCTCAGTCCCCGCAATGGATTGAGCAATGAGCGCGCGACCGTTTGAATATCACAACAGAACACTGAATCCACTGAAACTGATCGCAGCGGCAACGATCACTTGGATCACTTTGGTCACTTGAATTCAAAAACAACACATTTCAGATCGCCTCTTATTTAACAAACAAAATAAATGAATCTACTAGAGTTACCTGGAGATGTTTTATTTGTTTGTATTGGTACATCCGTGCTGCAAGATGCTTCAATGGGGACATATCACATGCGCATTACGGCTATTCTCGCGTCTGACTCCTCGCTCGGTCAGTCTGCTTTTTCCTCTTTCTCTGTTCCACCGACAATGCTTTCCTAGCTTTCTATATCTTATATGCCGGCTCCGCCATGACGATAGTGTGACAAACTCCATCCTTGTCGACCTTGTTCCTGGATATGTGCGGTGTTGTCGCAAGATTCGCAGGAATATGTTACATCGCGAGAGATGATATCACGCGATACTTCAGGGCGGCGGGCCGCCGGTCTGAAACTGCAAGTGAGATTTTTCCGCTCACAGGCACCAGGGGCGGTCGAGACACCCACCATTCAACCCGAAAGAACTCATATAACCATTTCAATAACTCTGAAGCTGTTAAATCAAGCTAAAATAACTGCCTTGTGTCCCTTTAAGTTTCTCCGATCTTCTCAAAACTCTGGATTCTGATAGAAGGCCAAGAGACATGGTCCTGGGTGCAAAAATTGAGGCTCCAAACCCTTCCAGAGCTGAGATATTGAAACTCAAAATTTTGACCAGAAAAAAAAATGACAGTGTTACCCCTTATGTTTTTTTTCGGGGGGTGAAAAATTAAGTTTCTCCGATCTTCTCAAAACTCTGGATTCTGATAGAGGGTCACGAGACATGGACCTGGGTGCAAAAATTGAGGCTCTAGACCCTTCCAGAGCTGAGATATCGAAACTCACAATTTCAACCCGAAAAAAAACGAAAGGGCAACCACTGTCGTTTTTTTTTTTTTTGTTTGTTTGTTTGTTTGTTTGTTTGGGTTTTTTTTTTTGGGTGGGGGGATTGCACCACTATAACAATTGAGAGTAACTCCAGATCGGAACTATTGAAAATAATACATTTGAACAGGTTTTGCTGAAGTTAACAGTTGAAACAGCATTTCTCTTTGCACATCAGACAAAATATATGAAATTAAACTCAAATGACTAAATCGACCTACTAAACATAGTGAATAGTGAATGCAGAGAGCAAAAGCTGAACATGGTCATTTTGAGCAATCCCGAAATCCAGACGACATGTCCAGGAAAAGGAGGACGTTGTATGGTCACACTGGATCCATCAATACGTGCTTTACATATACTGTCTTTTATTTGTTGCTGACAATAGCAAATAAATCCCCAGTACCAACGACATAAACATACTTGTAGACAGCATCTTGAAAGTTTGGAGAAGTTTGTGATACACTTGTTGCAACGGGTAACACAGACGCCAGTTAAGGAGGGTGTAAGGTGACGTAACCGAGTGGTGTCTCATTTCATAAGGATATGAAGAGTTCAGATGCAAAAGCCTCTAAATGCCATTTGAAATTTTCTTCTAAAATGATCATTTTGATCAAGCTTGTGTATTTAAGTTCAGTAATTTCACTTAAATGGCAATTAATAGGTAATCTTCATTGCCATTTAAGTGAAATTACTGAACTTAAATATAAGTCACTGTTTTTCCAGAGCTTCTTTACAACAGGACTGAACGTCACTGAACTCACTGAAGCGGGACTGTGGACATGTTTCGTTCTGGATACTGCAGAAACAAACACACTCTGTTGCATTATTCTCCTGTTATCTCTGTAAAGCTACTTTGAAAAAGGTGACTTTATTTGACATACAATGCAACCTTATATTTATATGTATATTTTTGAATGACTCACAGAGTCTCTGCATATAACTCAGAAGAAAGTAACACTAAATATAAGTGGGAAGTGAGAAATGTGGTTATGTAGAGATCTTTCAACAGTGTGTGCGTGCGTGCATGTCTGTCTTTGTGTGTGTGTGTGTGTGTGTAAATAACCTGCAGAGATATATGAAAAGTTGTTTCCTCTTACAACATTTGAGGCCATAGGAACTTTTGGGGGGCAGCAGGTAAAGGTCATATAACATCTATCAATTAGACTTTGAAATTTTTGACTTTTGAATTTTAAACCACAAAAACCACCTCATTTTTTTTTTTTTTTTTTTTTTTTTTGTCTTGGGAAAATATAAGTAGCTTACACCTCATCATTTAGGACCTGTATGGCCCTCTTCATTAAAAATACCTTCTTACTATGTGTTTCTTATGATATGTTTATTTTATATTTGAAATTGTCTATCTATGTGGACTGTTGAATCCATCTTTAATTTGCAATATCACTGTTTTAACTGTATATGTGATCAAATAACTGTTATGTTGATGGTGAAGTTATAAATTTGCGGTGTAGAGAGAGGAAGAACGGCACTCCCATACATGAATAATAAACCATAAATTGACTTTTCCCAAATACAAAGTTTCCATATAACCATTTTAGTAGACTAATGTCTTTTAGTGGTTTCAGTCATGCAATGCATTTTTGCAAAGAAAGCGTTTCCTCTGTGCCTTCATTGTGAGAACAGCCTAACTTAAGCAACAAACACCACATCCACCCCACGGTGATTGTCAAACAGATCTCAGAGCATTTAGACTTCCTGTCTCACATGGAGATGTCTAAACCGTGTGTGTTGTGACCTCAATCCGTAACCACATGTGCTGTTAACAATGAACGTCGCTAAACTAAATGAGTACATTTAATTAACTTACTAAAAATGAAAAATTTGATATTCACTCAAAAACTGCAATGCATTAGGTAGAACTTAAACCAAATAAGTTATGAACTACCCATTTATTAATTTAGCTCTAAACATTTAAGTTGAATGTTTATGTTTTGCAAGTAAAATAATATTAAATGTAACTTAGAAACCAGCGGGTGGGTTTCTAATTTCTTTGAAATTTTATTCAAATATTATTTATTTGTCAAGAAATCACTTTTGTACAAGGCCTATGTTTTCATAGCTCATGAAATAAACATAGGGGTCCTAGGGGGTCCACAAAGGGGTCCTTGAACTATCTATCACGAGCCTCACCGAAGAGTACAAGTGCTCCAAAGTGAGACAGTGTACAGTTTGTAAGTGTACAGACCGTTTCATAAGAAGATACATTATAAAGACAGTTCACTTCATGTATACACAGCAGGAGCCATCTTAGAAAATAGTCTCGATAAGTCGATCCCCGAACGCCGTTCATACAGTTCAGAAGTTGGCTGAACTTCATAAAGTTCAGATCACTCAGCACGACGTTCGTGGTTTGACTTATCGAGACTATTTTCTAAGATGGCTTCTGAATGTATACGCGAAGTGAACTGTCTTCATAACGTATCTTCAACGGTCTGTACACTTACATTTATGGAGCCTCATTATTACTGCGTTAGTGTGGGGTAACCTTGTTAGTGGTATAAACTAGCGATTTCTTTTTACTTAGTAAATGCCCCCAGTACTAATATTATACGCTAAACTGTTTTTAGAGATAAAACTCTTTACATTCGATTATCATGAAAACAAATCTCAGAGAACGGTCGACTAGGTACCGATATTTTATTAGACCAAAGGTTCATTGTACGCCGTGGGTCTCCTTTAAGTTATCCCTTAAGAGTCTTCGTAGCGCGCTTAGAGACAACGGTATCGGGAAAACTAAGCCTAGACTATCAGCAATGCCGTTCTACCTCTGTTAAAGGACAAGTTCGGTATTTTACAATAAAGCCCTGTTTTAAGATCATCCCTGATGAAATAGAATCGTTAAGATTGTTTTTGAGACAAATGCTCCTGTCACGAGAATTTTAGGTTTCTGTGTTAGCACCCCACCCCCCCACCTTTATAATGAACGCATAGGTGCACTCGAACAATCATTCATAAAAACGCATAAAACTTTAGTTTACAAAGACGTGAAACTCACCGAGTGGTCTGGGGTGTGTTTTTGCCGCAAAAATTGCCGCAAAAGATGCTTTTCCAACAGGTTTTATCGTAGTTTTTGTCCAAGTCTATTTTCTTCCTGTTTTTGGTTGAAGTCCATATTAGTCAATTGTCGAGTTTGCGTGCACGATCCTTAGTTATCTAGTTACCAATGATCGCGCACGTGAACTCGACAATTGACTAATATGGACTTCAACCAAACACAGGAAGAAAATAGACTTGGACAAAAACTATGATAAAACCTGTTGGAAAAGCATCTTTCCGGCGATTTTTGTGTGAGCATATCAGTGAACACCCCAGACCACTCGGTGAGTTTCACGTTTGTAAACTAAAGTTTTATGCGTTTTTATGAATGATTGTTCGAGTGCACCTATGCTTTCATTACAAAGGTGGGGGGGTGCTAACACAAAATCCAAAAATTCTCGTGACAGGAGCATTTGACTCAAAAACAATCTCAACGATTCTATTTCATCAGGGATGATCTTAAAACAGGGCTTTAATTGTAAAATACCGAACTTGTCCTTTAACTAGACAGAAATGGACACCATCTGACGTGGTCATCCCTGAGGCACAGCAACATTACATTGCAGCGCATTCAGTTGGGAAGAGGAGGCCTTGGCCTTATGACAAGTAAGCCAGCTTGGTGTCAGGCCTCAACATCAGAGAGGAGGAAAATGGGGGTCCAGGAGGAACGCCATCAGGAGGAGTGCAAAGGCCTGGAGAGGAGAAAGCTTAGCTGGAGGGAGCTCTGGGAAATGGAGGCAAGGACTATCAGCTTCATCATCAGAGCGACCTATGATGTGCTCCCATCTCCAAAAAACCTCCACCAGTGGTATGGCGAGGACCCACCCTTTGCCCTCTGCCCAACTCCAGCGACTCTTAGTCTGTTGTAAGACTAGCCTCACACAAGGTTGTTACACCTGGAGACACAACCAGGTCCCCAAGAGTCTGGCAGCAGCTCTTGAGAGGCAGGGGAATACCACTAACTCCTTGCCCCTGAGAGCAATCAAGTCCATCACAGCCCCAACCTTCATCTGTGAGGGACAGAAAAAGCCCAACCATCCCCCTACCAAACCAGGGGCTGGCCCGGGACAGGAAGATGCTAGGCGATATTGGCCAGTAACCAATCTTTCCACCTGTGATTGCAGACACCACGCTTAGGCAAGACTTGGTTCTCTGGACCCCTTCATTGAAGTCTGTTTACATCACTGAGCTCACAGTCCCATGGGAGAATTCAACGGATGAGGCTTATGAACGCAAGAAACTGCACTATATAGAACTGCAGAGGCTCAACAACGAGGATGGAAAGCGGAAATCTATCCAGTTGAAGTGGGATGCAGAGATCGTGTGGCTTCGTCTACCATCAGACTGCTGAAAGACCTTGGCATCCGTGGACCGGCTCTAAGACAAACAATAAGATCAGCTCCTTCCCTCCTTCCTGGTTTAGATGTGTTTTGAGTTTAATCAACTTGTTAAATGGTTTGAAGCAATCAGCTTGAGTTGAGTTAACTTATTGGACCATAAAGAAAGGATTGGAGAGAAAAAGCCAATGATTTTTATTTGAAAATATAGCATCATCATAACAGTAACAATTGACAGATGTGGTTACAATGCACAATTCCAATGTGAACACTATAATACTGTGCAGTACAACTGCAAATTATGCAATTACAAATGGAAAATATGTCATAGGATCCGTTCTGACAGTTATCAACTGTGCATGCAGACAAACTATTGGCCGTTTGGTTAAAAAATCATCTTTCACAGAGGCATGGGCAGGCTGTTCATCCCCATAAACCATGAGCACGAGGTGCAATACAATTGAACCTAGACTGCATAACATATGATTAAATATGGTTTGTGCCCACCATGTAATATTTGCAGTGAATTAATAGCTGCAAAGAGAATACGTCTAATATCTAGTTCAACAAAAACATTTTAAATTATAAAGACAAGCCTGTTACATCCATCATGGTGGTCATCATAACAAATACCAGTAATAGATTATTATTTAAAAGAATACATTTCGATGCGTAGTTTGAGGACATGATTTTGATTCTGTTTTAGCCCAGGGTCAGTTCGGTTCGCTTTGAATCCACGTGTGCCGGATGTGGGCCGACACTAGTTGCTGTCTGGGTGGCCGACACTGACCGACATGTGAATGTAAAATAAAGAAATCCTGAAACACCAGCTGAGTATGTATATTCTATTTATCTGGGCTATTGAATTTATTTAGAGTAATGCTAATCACATAATACAAATGACGCAGTCGGGTTAGCATTATCCTTAAATGTATGAGTAAATAAACTTGTAGCTGAGTTCAAATCGACGACCCTCAGTGACAGTGCGTTGAGTCTGATTGATACTGTGACTGTGGTGATCAGGAAAGGTCCGCTTCAGGAGAACTGACCTCCGGCACAGGGGTGAGAGGGTTGTTTTCAGCCCACAGACACGCTTTCTTTTTCTTCAGATCACAATTCCTCTTGTGCTCTCTTCTCAACAACAGGATAATAACCAACACAAGAACACAAATCAGAGGAATAGTGATTCCCAGTGCTGGTCCTAACGGGTTAGTCTGTTCCACAGGAACACCTGAGAAAACAAATCAAATGTTAGATTTTACTTTTTTTTTAATTAAGGTTTTTGATGAAAACATTCCAAGATTTTTCTCCATATAATGGACTTCAATGGGAACCAAGCGGTTCAAGGTCCAAAAGGGCTTTAAATGATTCCAGACGATGAATAAGGGTCTTATCAAGCGAAAAGATCGCTCATTTAATAAATAAATAACATATTTCAAGTTTTATAAGCTCAAATGCTCGCCTTGCTCTGTTTCGTGACTCTCCTGTTCAAATCTTTTTCCGAGTCAATTTGTTCATTTCGTTCGTTGCGAACCAGATTTACAAATTTACAAACCAAACAATCCAATTATAAAGACAAGCCTGTTACATCCATCATGGTCATAACATAACATAAATAATTTAAAAGAACACATTTCGATGCGTAGCTTGAGGACATTCTTATTTACTTTAGCATGATTTTGATTCTGTTTTAGCCACGGGTTCTGTTTTGGTACGCGATGTAGCTCTGTAGCTTTGAAGCATTGAAAATACACTTTAGTCCAAAAATAACAAAAACTGCGACTTAATTCAGCATTGTCAGCAGCGTCTTACGTTACCAGCGTCACTGAATGCTGATCCACAACAGAAGCGGAAAACAACACAATGCTGAGTAAAGTCTTAGTTTTTGTTATTTTTGGACCAAAATGTATTTGACTACTTTGATGATGTCTTAATTTCCTTTCTGGACAAGGACACTCTACCGTACACACATTTACAATGGAGGGACGGAAAGCTCTCGGACTAAATCTAAAATATCTTAAACTGTGAGATGAAGATGAACGGAGGTCTGATGGGGTTGGGACGACACGAGGGCAAGTCATTAATGACATCATTTTCATTTTTGGGTGAACTAACCCTTTAGAGTATCTTTAGTATAAAGACAAGTCAGTTTGTAGATAGTTACCTTCAGTGTGGACATGGACGGAGAGCTCTCCAGATGTATCTGAAACCAGTTTCCTCCAGTTGTCAGCGGTGGGAAGCCACTCCTCCACCTGACAGTAGTATTGCCCCGCATCAGTGGGCTGGATCTGCAGCACCGTCAGTTTGTAGCGTGTGGCAAGTGGTCGTCCAAACACCAGTTGTTTATCACCGATTGCACTGTGTAAAGTACCATCACGCCTGGCAGTGAATATAGCGAGTGGTCCTTCCTCCTGAACCTTGAACCAGGTGACCTCGAAGGTAGACTTATCACTGGACTGAGAGTCAATGTCACAGTCAACGGTGAACCCAGCCTGATGATTGGTGATGTTGAGCATTCGGTTCTCCTTCTTAACATGCAGTTTACTCTCTGTTTAAAAGAAACACAACTGGTCAAACAGTGACACCATTAAAGACTAGGGTTGGGTATCGTTTGAATTTGAACGATTCTGATTCCGATTCCTTGTTTCGATTCCGGTTCCTAACGATTCTCGATTCCGATTCTTTTAAGAGGCAGGGTCAAAAAAGTTTAGCTAACCTTGCCAACCAACAGTCTTTCTGAAGGAAATACTCCTTTCTGAGAGAAATACTCCTGTCAAATACTCCTTTTGTCACATGTTTTGGATTTTGCCGAGATTTCGTTATTTTTAGAGAAGTGAAGCCACACTTTGAACCGCCGACGTAAGCTACTCATGTTCGACTCGCGCGGTTATGCCAACACTTCCGGTAGACGCTTCTTTGTTGGTGTTGTTCAGCGGTTTCTTCTTCCGGTCGGCGGACTGTGAATATCGAAACTAGGAAACGAAATTTTAACTTTTGAATGGTTCCAGGAAAAACTAAAAGTTAGTCCCGGTTCCAATCGATACTCAATTCTCGATACCCAACCCTATTAAAGACAGTCCTATGTTGATTGCCATAAGCAATATGACAGGGTTTGGTAAGTTATTAATAAGACTACTAATTGAGGAAAACTGGATAAGGTGTAAATGGATGTATTACCAATATTGTGAACTTTGACGTTCGTTGAGCCTGATTGGGCTTGTGCCGTCAGTTTCCACTGGCCCTCACACTCGAGCTGGTGCTGCTCAACTCGGCACTGGTAGCTTCCACTGTCAGCTGGATCTGAGTTCAATACAACCAGATTGAAAGTACTAGAAGTGGGTCTAGAGAAGCGTAACCTGTCCTTAAGTTGCGTGTTTTCTGTAAGGTACTGTAGACGACCATTATAAGAGTATGACAATAAAGTTATCCCGCTGGTAGATTCCAGACTATTAAACACCCATTTGAGAGTGTAGTGACGTGTAGGATCCTCTTTTTCTACTTTCAAAGAGCATTCAAGCTCAAACTGCTCTCCTTCTTTGATGACAAGATACTCTTCAGTCCTGTCCATGGTAAAGCTGTCTGTTTTTTTGCTCTCTCCAGTGTCCACATGGACGGATAGCTCTCCAGACTTGTCTGCGCCAATCTTTCTCCACTTGTTCGCAGCTGTCTGAAGCCATTCAGCAACCTCACAATAGTAGAGGCCAGTGTCAGTGGGGTTGATGTTTGGCACAGTCAGCTTATAGTGCATGGCACTTGGGCGTCTAAACACCAGATCTTTGTCATCGATTGCACTGTGTAAGGTTCCGTCAGGGCTGGCTTTGAAGATGATGATGGGTCGTTCGTTTCTCGGACCCCTGGACCAAGTCACCTCAAACACGGATACGTCACTGGACCGTGAGTCAATGATGCAGTCGACGGTGACCCCCTCTTGCAGATTGGTGAAATTGAGGCTTTTGTCCTCCTTGTGCACACGCAGCTTGTTCTCTGTTTTAATTTAAGAAAATAAAAATCAGCATAAATGATCTTCTAAATTATTTTTTTGATGATTTCAGAAAGTATAGAATACTCACCTATAAGCTGAACACTAACATCTGTGTAACCTGACTTGTCGCTCGCCTTAGATGACCATTGACCTTTACAGTCCAGCTGGTACTGTTGAACTTGACAGTAGTAGCGCCCCTTGTCCTCCTGGATGGCTCTATGTATAGCCAACTGAAAGACACCCACCGCTGGGCTGGAGAAGTGGAGTCGTCCCCCGAACTCGGAGTCAGAGCTGATAAATTTCAGACGCCCATCATAACTATAGGTCAGAAGTGCCATACTGGAGGACTGTTCCCGGTTAAATAACCAGGTAAGGGAGTAGTGAAGTGTGGAATCAGACCCAATACCCTCCACTGAGCAATTCAACACAAGCTGCTCTCCCTCTTCAACCTTCAGCTGAGCGTTAGCTTTATTCATTCTGAAATCACTGGCTGAAACAAATATAAAAGACAAATATTGGAAACACATTTTTTAGACTTTTATTTGAGCTAAATAAAGAGGAGTTTTTTAAGCATTGTAAGAATATTGTAGCTCAAACAGTAAAGCAATGGTGCTTGCAACACCAAGGTCATGGGTTCGATTCCCAGAGAATGCAAGAATTGATATGAATGTAAATGTGTTTATTTTGGATAAAGATTGTGTGTGTGTGTTCTTCACCTTTCTCATTGACAACAAGCTCTGTGGAACCAGACATTTTCTTGAGGGAATACCAGTCACCAAGAGGATCCTGAAGCCACTCTTCCACCTCACAGCGATACTCTCCACTGTCAGATGTTCTGGCCTGACGGACTGTCAGCTGGAAGGTCTGTTTCTTTCTTACTTCCATGCGGATTCTCTGGTCCATCTCTAGCCCAGCTGCGGGGCCAAACTTGATAACAGCATCTAGGTCCATAGTTAAGAGCATCTGGGTCCCAATCATCCATGTTATGGTGAAACGAGAAGTAGTTGCGGTTGTCGTCAAGACTGAGCATTCAATCTTAGCATCAGTGTTGACCGTGGTTTCTAGGCGAGACTTGAGTGTGGACAGGCTCATTTTGCTGACTGTTGGTAAACATTGCAAAGTGAGGAGAGAAATGTTCAGTAAATTGCTGAATCTGAAGTTACCTAAATACTTTATAAAAGCAGTAGGAAATGGTAAATTTCAGCTCTGGGAAAGGACAAGTACAAATGCCATGTTATATCATTTACATGCTTGAAACACACACACACAAAGCTGGCATATGTGGTCACGTGTGTTTGTTCTGTCTTAGCCGTGGTTAAGTTTCCAGTTCTCCTTTTCAACTGATATCTCTCGTTTTCAATTTGTCTTCACATTGTAAAAGCTTTATGTCCTGAAGTGACAATATAAAATACAGTTTAAACCATTCTAAATATATTGTGAGAATTCTGTCCTACTGGTATGCCAACCAGTCTTTGTTTATAAAATGGGGCCACTGTGTTTCTGCCCCTTTTGGGGTCAGGAATGGGGTCAGACAACGTGGAATCATCTCCCCTATTCTTTTTAATTTGTATGTTGATGATTTGTGTAACACTGGGTGTATGATAGGTAACACTTTAGTGAATCATATCATGTATACAGATGACCTTGTGGTCTTCGGTCCTAGCAGTGCTGGTCTTCAACAGCTTCTTAATGTTTGCTCTGACTACGGAGCTATTCATGACATGAAATTTATTACAGACAAGAGTGCGGTGATGATTTGCTGAACAAAGGAGGATAAATGTCAGATGTTTCCTCCTTTTAATTGGCAGGTAATACCTTGATAGTTTTGAGCAAATATAAGTATCTTGGACATCTCATTACAGACCAGTTGAAGGATGACCTTGACGTTTATAGGCAATGCCGCTCTATATATGCTCAGGCGAACAGTTTGGCTCGTACGTTTGGTGGGTGCACAGAGTGAAAGTCGCTTTGCTCAGAGCTTATTGCACTCCTCTCCACAACGCCCACTTTTGGTCTAGTTTCAGCAAAGCTAGCTTGTATAAACTTCAGGTAGCTTACAATGATGAACTGAGAATTTTGCTGAGAAAACCGCGCTGGTGTAGTGCTTGTGAGATGTTTGAGGCTGCTGGTGTTGATACTCTACAAGCCACATATTTATATGTCGGCTGCATAACTCAGAGAATAATATAATTGTGGCTTTGACCAAAATCAAGTTTAGCACGACACGGTATAAGTCCGAGTTATGGAAGCATTGGTATAGTTGTCTCATTTGAAGTTGTATTTGTTTTTTAATATATTGTTTTGTATTGTGATTAGTGTCTTGTTTGTCTGTTTTGTTTTCGGACCGGTGAGTCTGCAATAAAGTTTCATCCAATTTCAGAAGGCCAAGGAACAGGGTTTTGCCTTTGTATGGAAAAACAGCATCTCCAAGGCATGGTGGCGATACTACAATTCACTAAATCCTCATCTTCTTTCTTTGTGGATGCTTTTGGTCGGGCATTATGCTAATATTTCACTTTGTGATATAGATGTTTGCTGAAGTAATATATGGATGGTGTAATATCAAGGTGTTTTAGGTAGGTCTGTGTCACGGGTTGCTGCTCCTTCAAATGAAGTAGAATACCAGGAAATAGTCTTTAATCCAACAATGATAGCCACAAAAATCAGCCTTTTAATACTAACAAGATCGGACAAAGAACTGAACAAAACTGTGAGTTCTTATACCAGAACTAAACACGGTAAATAACGAGTTAATTAACAGAACAGGTGAACGGAATCATTAATCAGACACACTGGGAAACTGGGTCAAATGGTAGACACTTTTAGAAAGGCGCGTCCTAGCCCCGTACAAGGTCCAACCGAGAAGGGAAGGAGGGGGATCTGAAAGAGAACATGAAAGAAGAGAGGGACAAAAACGGTCAGCGGCCAGGAGCAGGAGAGGCCATCCAGGGACCCAGGCCACATCCAGCAAGGTGGGGTTGCAGAAGGAAGGAGCCATGGTGGAGCGGGGATCAGGGATGCAATCTCCTGCAAGGGAGCCAGTTGTGGTGGAGACCCAGACGGAGCCAAGGACACATGTAGTTAGGGTGACACCACAGGTCTGGAAGGTCAAGGTGGAGCTTTGGAGCTTAGTCTTGAAATTGAGGCAGAGACCCAGAAAACTGAGGCGGAGTCGGAGTGACTGAAGACAATGGGGGTGCCGGAGCCTGGTGAAGCCAAAGGCATGAAGGGTGGAGTCACAGCCAGAAGACAGGAATCCAGTGGTGGAAATCCAGCTGACCAGGGCTGAGGTAGGGGACGAGGGACTGTGGTGAAACTGGTGGGATGAAAGACCATGGTGGACCTGAGGGAGCATTGAGCCAAATCCGAGCCAATAGGTTGGAGGACCAGGGTGGAGTACGGGGCTCTCTGAGGCAGAGACAGAGTTGGGTTCTGAAAGACCTAATGGCTTGTAGCAATCTCGCGCACCTGGTCAGACAGGTCCATGGGTTCAGACTCTGAAGCTAGGTGTGGCTCAGCTTGATGTACTGGTTTGTTGTCCACGGCAGGCTCTGGCTCCATGTCTGCAGTGAAGTTTTGCTGTAGCTCCATCAGGCAGGGTGAAGGCTGACTGAAAGTATAGCCTCCCTCTGGTTCGTTGATGGATCCTTCCTTACTCAATACAATCACACAAGGGCTTCAACAGATGAAATTGAAGAAGGGGGAATGTGAGGAATATACCTGCACAAGTAAAGGGTTTTGTTGGGAAGCTGTTGCGCTGGAGCAACCCCACCCTCTTGGCTGCTGAAGCCCAGTGAAGTCAAGTGGCACGACAATTCAGGTTGTCCAATGCCTTCCTGACCATTGAACCATAGTGGTTTCATTTGCCTGTTCAGTGTAGACTTCACATGCAACTGTCCCTAAATCTAACTCTAACCTAAATTAATAGTAAGTAAATATTGTCAATAGTAGTGTGACCAGGTTGGGATATGTTGGGATAGTTATTTACTCCTAATGTAACATCAGACTTAACAACTTATATTTGTCTACAAAATAAATTTTAAGCAGTTCAGCATAGGCCTTAAGATCAAAAGATATGAGAGTATAAGGACTAATGTGTGTTCAAATGTTTGATGTAGATTGTACCTTCTTAATAAAAAATGCTGTATTTACCAGGTTTTTGTATAGTCACTGCCAACAGGTTGGAGTTCTTCATGGCTTTCTGTAAATTATTTTGATAGGCATCGGCTTGGCACTGGTATTGTCCTTCTTGCTGCTTGCTGGCTTGTGGGACTATAAGTAAAAAATGTGTGGCTGACGGCTGTGTCTGAATGGACAGCTGATAGTTTCTCCGATCTGCTCCCCAGACGATTTCTCCAGTGTGGTGTATGGATAAAATATTCCTCTGTACAGTTGAATTGGGCGGCTGAAACATCCAGCGTACAGCCAGAGACACTTTAGGCCCTTTGACTACACATAGTAATTCTACTGAAGAATTTATAGGCACATTTGCTGTACGACTTTTCAAGGTCACCTTCATTAGAGATTCTGAAACGAAATGTCTGCAGTGATTATTCATACTCTGGTATCAGTAACATGCAGTAGAAATAACGAATAAGTAACGACAAAGAATGTGTGATTATATAGCAGCCTTACCAACAGAATTAACTAAAATGGCTCTTTGCTGAGACTGGGTGTTGGCTTTCGTCATCTCTCCGTTGCTCTGTACGGTCCATTCAGACACAGTGCACCTGTATTCGCCTCTGTCAGATGTTGCAGATGCTCCGATCTCCAGGGTAAAGTTTCCAGCTGGAGATTGGAGTGTTCGAACATTTCTGCTCTGATACTTTGTCCCAATATCTTTCATCACGCCCTCATGGGTCAGACTAATGACATCACTGAAGGAATCCCCGGAGTCTTTCTTGTGTTGCCATGACACTGATAAAGGACCTTTGGATCCCGACACCGAGCAGGAGACCTGTAGCGCATCTCCCTCAGTCACAGCATCCTCCGTCACCATGACCAGCTTCAGATCACTCTCTGACCAGATGGGCAAATAAACAGGCAATGTCAGTGTCTTGTGATCCAATAACATATAATTGAGTTGTTTATTTGTATCTCTTTACATGGTAGATGCCCAGGATGTACTTTACAACAAGAAAATGTACACAATTTGACCGTGATAATGACCAGAACACCTCAGCAACTGAATTGCAATAAAGTCCACTTGACTGTAGCATTATTTACCTTTGGCCATGATGTTCACAGTCTCTGGACTGGACAGTTGTTTTTGTATTTTTCTGAAGGTGCCATCATCGTTCATCTCTTCCTGCCAGACTTCACACTGGTATTCGCCCTGGTCTTCAGCCCGAGCCGAACGGATGGTCAGCAAGTAGTCCGTGCGACTGGTTTTCACTGCTCTCATCTCTGCTGCATTCTCTCTCTCTTTATAACTGTCAAACACGGTGAGCATCCCAGAAGAGCCGATCTGAGCCACGCTCTTCTGGTTCTTCAGCCAGGTCACAGAAAACAAATGACCAGGAAGACTCTGTGCCTTCACACTGCAGTGGATGTCCAGTGCATCTCCCACCTGTAGGGACCCCAATGAGGCCTTCATGTAGACACTGAACGAACCTTCATCAGGGGCCACTTATGAAAGACAGGAGAAATCATGAGATGTACAAGGTTCTCTTACATAGTTACACAATTTCAGAACTAGGTGTAAAGTCTGGGTACTGAAGCAAAACCATTTGAGAAACTCTCCAATCTTACCAACTTGTTTGACCTCCACGTTACATGTTGTGCTGGTTTTGTGGGCAATCTGTGTCCAGGAACGGTCTGGGTCTTGGATCCACTCACTGGCTCTGCAGTAGATGTTCCCCTGGTCAGACTGCTGCACTTGCGACATCTTCAGTCTGTAGGTTGTGTCCTCCACCTTATCCATACTGATAAGACCTGCGTGGTAGCGATCCTCAAATCCAGCTCCTGGCTTTACAGTCAGATCTTTGTCCAGAGTGATGATTGGTCGGGGGTTCTCATCGGTTCCACTGTGGAGAAACCAGCTGACCGACAGATGGGTGTGCTGATAAGTCTCGCTGGAGACCTGGCACTCAAGCTGAAGAGGATCACCTTCAGACAAGCTCTGAGAGGAAGAGCCAGAGTACGATGCCTTCAGGGTGTCCTCGATCACTGTGGATTATGTATTGAAAACATTAGTCACAACGAGGGGTTGGACCAATATGTGTTTGTCAATGAAAATACCAATATCTAGAGAGTAACTGATGGATGATATAATAGTGATTCACATAAAAAGAAATATCCAACTTTAGCTTATAGCTGATCATCTACTGTTGGGATGAATGGAAATGTTGATAGATGCTAACAGATGGATTTCTCTAGATATAGATCTGCCTATGACATTTCAGTAATCTCAAAATGGCCAAATCATCTGATTAATCACCAAAACAATCAAGAAGATAAAGAAAAATCTTACCATTAAGTTTTGTTTCCGCTTCATAACTTCCAAAATATATGGGATCAGTGTTTGGGGTTTCACAGAAGATATCACCCGCATCCCCTTCAAGCAAATTTTTGATCCTCAAGAGAACTGCAGATCCTGACAACCTCTCAATCTCAATATCTTTTACACTTACTCTATGGGAGAATATTGCATAGGCAAAGTCTGTCTCACTAGTACTGATGATATTTATAGGCATGTTTGATTTCTTGACCTTAAATTCAAAATCCTGCTGAGATGGGCCTTTAAACCCACTAACATTACAGGATATGGAGATGGGATATCCTTTCACCCTATACAGAGGACCTTCCTGGATCTGGACCAGACGCTGACCGTAGCACAGATCTGTGTGGAGACATGCATTAGACAGGCAAACCTTAAACATTTTACCCAAAATGTGGATTTTGTCATTATTTACTCTCCTTGGTGTTGTTCCAAACATGTATGACTAACTTTCATTTTTTGCATGGCGCACATAGCGCTTTTTAAAGTGGATTGGCCCAAAGCGGCTTTACAGTGATAATACGAAATTGAAGTAACAGAGATTCTTTTGGTTTTACAGTAGCTAATTTTTCAGCTGAAGTTAGTTTTGATTGGTCATACAATAACGTGAATGGGGGCTTGCTAAATAAGGAAGACAAGCCAATGCATTCGCTGGAAGGGGCAGCACTTTCCATAGGGATCCACATCAGTTCAGTCTGACGAAGCGTTGAACGTGACTGACTAATAGGGAACGTCTAGGTTACTAGTGTAAACACTATTCCCTGAAGGGGTAAACGGAGACATTAATGATCCTTGCACTATATATCCATAGGCGTAGCCACGGGTGTGCCGGTGCCAATCGACAGTGGCAGCTGACACCCCTGAAAATGGATGCAGAGTCTTGATTAAAAATGTTTTTCTAAACTTGGCCTTTTGTTGTTTAAGTACAATATTTTTTCATTTAAAATTTTTGAATTTTTATTGTTGTTAAAAAAATATCTGCAGACATTTGGACTGCTAACCAATACGGTTGGGCTGTTGAGGCTCGAGTCTTATGAGGAGAAACGGAAACAATTGAAACACACAGAAACTCAATGAACATACAGCGGTAAAAACTCATGTGGAGTTTTTATAACATACGATATGATACAGTTAAGCAACATCACACGACCAAAACTTATATTTTATATAGTATTATGGTTATGTGGCGAGCATGAGTATAGTTTTACACATCAGCCCAATCTATTCTGAAAAGTTAGTGATACACAGAGTCTGTTTTTTTTTTTGTTTGTTTGTTTTTTGCACACTAATCTGACAAAAAAAATCTAATGCACACCCAGACTCTTTTCTATACATTAGTGGTGTGACAGCATTAGTTCTCTCTCATTTTGTCACACAGGAAGTCTGAATATGTAGAACTGAAAACTAAGATTCAAGAAAGTTTTTTTGTAAATATCACTTAAATAGCACAAAGCTATTGTTTAGATTCAGAACAGATTAGCTACCCGTATCCCACCTCGATAGCTGCGCAAGCAACCACAAGCTTTATGCCATTAAGCTGTGTAACTCTATGGTTTCATTTGTCATTTTTAGACTTGTAAGTCATCACCATCCACGTTCATTCTATTAAAAAAGTACAGCTTGGATGTTTGGAAATGTTTCGCGTACCACATACTTATGTTGATTTGTATTGCAATGCACTTGTGCTTATCGAGGTGGGATACGGGTAAGGTTAGGACAGAGGTTTAAGTGTAATTATTGATGTAAATATAGATATTAATTACAGCTGTAATTACATTTAGATATTTTTTTAAATATAATTACCATGTAAAACATCTATGGAAATGATAAATTGATAAATAAAGCAAACTGGCTTGTATAATGAGGTGGTATTCAGTCTTACCCCCCTGCAGGAGTCCTGTGAGACACACGAACAGAGTCAGGTGCCACAGCCGGCACCCGAAGTCCAACATCCTTAAACTGATCGATCCTTTCGCCTTCTCCCTCATCTCCTCAGTTCAAGTTAACACAGGTTTCAGCAAGAGAACCTAAACCTGATATACGTTCTCTGACGCAAGTGACTGTGACACATCAGACATAGAGGAAGAAGGACTGATTATTGGTTTGCTGTTGTCTCGCGCCACTCTTCACAATTGCCTCATTTCCCTCGTTGCATATGTGAACAGTGCATTATAACAGATCAGCAGTCTATATGGAGCAAGGCTGATATTACACACTGACTGAAAATATGCAAAATATGAAAATATTTTTTAAAGTGGTGCATAGAGAGGAGAGTCAAACTTATCTGTGTAAATTGCTGTCATTTGTTTATTACTGCGATTGTTTCATGCGAGGTACAGGTTGCTGGGAGAGAGGGACATTGACAACCTGATTGCCAAAAACAGCAAAAAATGGCATACTTGTATAACCATGTATACAGGCAGCGCGCATACACATGCAATCATAATATTTGTATAGACCATAAATTGAATTGGATTTGCATGTAAAATGTGCTAGTGTCACAATTATGTTTAGTTTTCTTTATTTTTTTTTATTACCCGTCCCATGTTTTCCTAGTTTCTTGTTGTTAGTTTGTTGCTAGAGTTACCCACCTGTTTCTTGTTCCGTTAATTATCCCTGTGTGTATTTAAACGCTCAGTTCCCTATCAGTCAGTCACGTCAGACTGAACTGACATATTGGGATCTTGCCTGAGAATCACCTTCGAGTGGTACAAAACAAGCCCAACATGACATCATGACTTTTGCGTAAACATACACGCCACTTTCGAGTCAAGTGGCGTGTTCTCTCTACGCATTTTGAGCTATCCGCGTGCATGCGTGTATGTCTACGCCACTAACGTTCACGTCATTCCGTGTGTCCGCACAACCCGTCAAATGTCCAGTCATAAATGGCATTAACCCCAGTGACGGTTAAGTTTAGGGACGGGGTTGAGGTAAGTCCTATATTTATATAACGTTAAGTCAACGGCGTTCATAAACACGCTAAAAAGCGATTATGCGTCTTAAAAGCACGCCGAAAATGGAAATACGAACTGGCGTGTCATACACACGCTACTTCATGAGATCAGTCTGACAAGCCAATGCACTCGCTGGAAGTGGGCAGCACTTTCCATAGGGATCCCAATACATCAGTTCAGTCCGACGAAGCGTTGAACGTGACTGACTGATAGGGAACGTCTAGGTTACTAACGTAACCACCGTTTCCTGAAAGGGTGAACAGAGACATTGGTCCTTTACCTCTGCCTCAGTCTCAGCTCCTCAGCGAGAAACTTAATGTGAGTATTTGCGCGCTGCAACTCTCAGGTGAGATCCCAATGTCAGTCCGACGCAACGTCTCTGTTCCTTCAGGTTATATTAGTTACTGAGACGTTCTTTCTGGTTATTTGTCAGTGCCGCATAGTTTATGAACACTGTTATTTTTTGAAGATATGAAGACTGTTCATTATGCTCCTACTTTGTCGTGGAGACCTCTCATGACAGAGCACTGAACCCGAAGAAAGAGGAGAAGAGAAAAACATGGACTTCCCAGCTGATTCCAAGAATCAGGCCGATCTCATGAAAGACTTTTTAGACCTAGCGTGCCTTACTCACTTCTCGCTCCTTCTGTGTGTTTATCCAGACCAGTTTGAATGAGCGGAATAAGGGGTGCCTAACTGAAGACAACAGGTCCGGGTCCAGTGTGGATCTTCCTTTACCATGTTCAGTAATGAAGTGAACACCGCCAACCCCACCGGACCCAGAGCCCTGCCAGACGCCAGCCATGCCCACCACGGAGCAAGAGCCGGGATCCACAGTATACTGGGAGACCGAGCCCACGACGGCAGCAGTGCCAGAGAGTACTGAGGCCCCACAGGCAGAATGACCAGAGAACGCCCGTCGAGGTGGAGTATGAAGGCATGGAGTGGAGCACCTTTGTCCGTCATAAAAAAAATAATCTGGTTCGATTTTCTGTGTTTTTCGCCAGTGTTGTGCACTCGAGACTTGGACTCGGTCTCGAGTCCTTATTTTAATGGACTCGGTCTTGTTATGGACTCGTGTGCATTTTGACTCGGAATTGACTCTTACTCGAACATATTGGGAGTCGGGACTCGGACTTATTCCCGAGTCTACTCGAGTCCCATTCAAAATATGTCATGATTGTGCAACTGCGCATGTCTTGAGACTATAACGTTCGCGGTGCACAAATGCAGCAGGACCCAGGTCAGATGTGATGTGGAGCCTCTAGCTCAACTATGTATCGAAAAAAATTTCTGCCTTATCATCCATAATTCAGTTTGCATATAAGAGCCACACAGAATTCGTGTGCAGTAATGTTCTGTGAAAGAGCACTTACTGATTGTAATAATTGTAAGTCATAGAATAAAATTACCTTTACACCACTATGTGGCCTTTTTACCATTACAGTGTACATGATTCCATGGTATATATTTGGTTTACTGTTTGAGTATGGTGCCAATTTTATTGTTACCACCAAATATTTTACATATTGTTAAAGATTTCTTTAAGTCTGGTTTGAGACCCAACCTTAGGTTATCTAACCTCTCTGGTCTCAGTCCCGACTTGGACTCGAATGTCTTTGGTCTCGTTCTCGACTTGGACTCAACTCTCTATAGTCTCAGTCTCGACCCTCTCTGGTCTCGGTCTCGACTTGGACTCGACTGTCTTTGGTCTCGGTCTCGACTCGGACTCGATTCTCTATGGTCTCGGTCTCGACTCGGACTTGATTCTCTTTGGTCTCAGACTCGACTCGGACTCTACTGTCTTTGGTCTCGGTCTCGACTTGGACTCGACTGTCTTTGGTCTCAGTCTCGACTCGGACTCGATTCTCTATGGTCTCGGTCTCGACTCGGACTTGATTCTCTTTGGTCTCAGACTCGACTCGGACTCGATTCTCTTTGGTCTCAGACTCGACTCAGACTCGACTGTCTTTGGTCTCAGACTTGACTCGGACTCGATTCTCTTTGGTCTCGGACTCGACTCGGACTCGATTTTCCTTGGTCTTGGACTTGACTGTTTTTGGTCTCGGACTCGACTCTCTCTGGTCTCGGTCTCAACTCGGACTCGATTCTCTTTGGTCTCGGACTCGGACTCGATTCTCTTTGGTCTCGGACTCGACTGTCTTTGGTCTCGGACTCGACTCGGACTCGACTGTCTTTGGTCTCAGACTCGACTCAGACTCGACTGTCTTTGGTCTCGGACTTGACTCGGGCTTGATTCTCTTTGGTCTCGGACTCGATTCTCTTTGGTCTCGGACTCGACTGTCTTTGGTCTCGGACTCGACTCGGACTCGATTCTCTTTGGTCTCGGACTCGACTCTGACTCGATTTTCTTTGGTCTCGGACTCGACTGTCTTTGGTCTCGGTCTCGACTCGGACTCGACCCTCTATGGTCTCGGTCTCGATTCTCTTTGGTCTCGGACTCGACTCGGACTCAATTCTTTATGGTCTCGGTCTCGACTCTGACTCGATTCTCTATGGTCTCGGTCTCGACTCGGACTCGATTCTCTTTGGTCTCGGTCTCGACTTGGACTCAACTCTCTTTGGTCTCGGTCTCGATTCGCACTCGACTCTCTATGGTCTCGGTCTCGACCCTCTATGGTCTCGGTCTCGACTACAACACTGTTTTTCGCATCTGTAGTGAGCAGATTGAATGGTCTTTTGACAATTCAGAGCCACTGAATCATGAATACGAAAAAACGCTTATGAAAACTTCAGACTTCAGGTGTCCAAGTAGTTTGAATGTTTGAAAAACACGCTAAAAAGGTTGAACATCAAATCTGGTTTAAATCATTTCCCAGTGGATTGAAATGACAGAACATCACTGGTGAGGGTTTGACTGTTTCCAACATGACATCATGACTTTTGCGTAAACATACACGCCACTTTCAAGTCAACTGGAATGTTATCTATACGCATTTTGCGCTATCTGTGTGTATGCGTGTAGGTCTACGCCGTTACTTGTCCAAGCCAAACTAAGCAAAATGTAGGAAAAATGTTTTATTAACCCCAGTGACGGGTAGATTTAGGGACGGGGTTGAGGTAGGTCATATATTTATATATACAGTAGTATAACGTTAAGTCAACGGCGCTCATAAACACGCTAAAAAGCGATTATGCGTGTTGATAGCATGCCAAAAATTTAAATACGAATTGCTGTGCCATACATATGCCATTTCATGAGATCATTCTGCTGTTTCAGATATTCACTTCCCTGTGGAGAGCCTTAAAGTGCGTGAGTAAGCATATCTGTGCCGCTGTGTGTAAGACACTGGTCAGTTTACAATCGAATAAAATAACCACAGACAAGCAGACGCCAGTGTCTCTTACTCTATTATTTTAGTGAATTTAGCTTTGCCTAGAGCCTGGTGTCTATTTTGGCAAAAGTAGGCAACACCAGATGCATATGTACAGTATGGATGAATGTGACAAACTAAGACACCCACAGTAGAAATGTTTCACAAAAAAAGAGTCAGAAAAGTTTGAGACACATTTACTTCGGCCAAAATAGACACCAGGCAAAGCTGAAATTTAATTCACTAAAATTATAAAGAGACACTGGCGTCTGCTTGTCTGTGGTTATTTAATTCAATTATAAACTGACCAGTGTCTTACACACAGCGGCACAGATATGCTTTGAGCAGGACTGAAGTGAATATCTGAAACAGTCAAAACCTCACAAATGATGTTCAACCAAGTTCAATTTCACAGTGTTTTTCAAATATTAAAACTACCCATGCTTATACTTTGATATATTAGAGAAATGTTGGAAATCAATCATATCTTTAGTTAACAAAACACATTTACTGTACGAAATCCTCACATTTCTGCCTGCGTCTCATGAACAGAAACTGCTGTGTTGAGCTAATATAGATTGTGTGATCTCAGACTGTGCTGAGCTTGACCACAATGTAAATGTGAATATAAATATAACCAGGAAATGCTGATAAGAAAACCTGCAGCTGTGTATCTGCATACTGTGCTCACCCCAGCCATTACACTAACCTTACTTTCCACAATAAATCTATTGTTCTGGTGTCACTACACCTAGCATGGGTGTTGAAGCGGTGAATGAAACATTGAAGGAATCACTCTCTCCAATGAGATATTGTTAGGACGCCCTCTTGTGGCCCAAACACTTCCAAACTGATTTTAAAAACAGTCAGAATAAATCAATGAATCAAGTCTGTCAATATGTGTAACAGTGTCTTTCCTGGTCTCACACACACCATTTCCAGCCCTGATCATTCATTCACACAATAGCTAAAATATTTTATATTCATAATTTTGTAAGTTTTACAAAACATAACATGATCCATCTTAAAATAATCATAAATTAATTCTTACAACGATCAATATTCAACCCCCCTGATCTAGAGAACAAAATTTTATGAAAACCCATAAACTTAGCATAATACACATATTGTTGGAAATTTGAATAGATATTTCCAGAGGGATAAAGCTGGAGACTGCTGGTGTTACCTGAGCTTGGTAGATTTGGATCATTGTTCTGCTGGAAAGTCCAATGATCCTCAAGCTTCAGTTTTCACAATAAAAGCATCCCAATTTTGGCCAAAAATGGCCTGATACTTCAAAGAATCCATCATGCTGGTCACGATTTTCAAATAGGGCTAGGGGTAAGAATCAAGACAAACAATTAGCAGATATAGACATCAAACAATAATACAGTAACATAATAAATATTTTTACAGAGGAACATAAAGTTCTATTTTGTTTTTTAAAGATATTTGTGCCAGGCACACTGATGATCAATCAGACCAAAACGTTCCCAATGGCTTAATTATGTTTTATTACATCATATATTGACATTATTCCTTTAAGTATGCTGCTTAACTGATATGTATTGTATGAATAAATAAATAAATACATTTGGCCACTCAAGCCTTCATTAAAGCTTCCATCTGTAAATTGTTACACTTTTAAATCCTCAAGCATTGAAAACAGCGCCATCTGTTGGCTTGTAAAATGGCTTTTTTGGCACGTCAATTCTTAAATAAGCCTTAGTAAAAATGGTCACTAAACATCAAAACTCCAAAAAGTTGAAAACCGTAACTGAAAAGTTAGACTTATACCATAAACTTTAGAAGTATACTTCACTCGTCACATTTCAACCAATCAGAAGTGTGCAAATTTAAGTAGGCTAGATATAACACGCAAATCAAAACTGCTGTGGAGTCATTCAAGTCAAGGTCGTTTTTTCCCTTAATTGTTTCAATTAGATTCAGTGGGAACAACAGGACAATCCTGACTGAGGGAAAAGCAGATCTGATGTCAGTTTGTTTACACTGTTGCTATGGCGAGCACGCCCCTATTTACCCTCTCTCAAATAACCCTAATGTTTGCCAGAGCTGTTCTTAACTACTCGAAACATCAGTGCTTTAGTAAGTATGTACTGTAGGGTCTGGGCTGAAATCAAGAAGTGCATATGATGTACAGCACAAGAATGAGCCTTCTCAGATAGTCAAGTGTGTGGGATTAAAAGACATCAAAGTTCATAAACCAGTTGGTTCAAATGAAGGATAGATGACTTGCACATCAGGAACATGAAAGCACGGCTCAGGGTCGAAGGTCAAGGCTAGGCTGTTTACGTTAAACAGGTTCAGACGCTCTGGAAATAAACTCTGCCTGACGTCACACAATGACGTGTGACTGAAAACTTTCATTAGCATTCAAGAGAAGAGACGGGGATTTCCCATGTTGAGACTTGTTGAGGGAGTTACGCAAGTAACACAGAAGTATTTGTTGAACTGACAATGACAAATACATGATTACATAAATTAACTTCAAAATGGTATGTCATGTATAAATGGGTGAAAGCCTCTTTCACAATGTACCACTCTTCAGAAGATGAAACTCATAACATGAGTGATTATTAGATACACTCCCTGCAAACAGACCCGATAGAAGAGGAAGATGATCGGTGTATAAATTAGACTTAAAAAACAAAACATCATCTCAACTACTTTAAAGACGCTTTTATAGTGGGCTTGGTCCCTCAATTTTTATATTATTTTAATTAATAAAATAAAAGAAATTAAGTTGTAAAGAAGAGTCAATGAGGGAAAGAGGACAACGGCCGTAAGAAGAGTCGATGAAGGAAAGAGGACAACGGCCGGAAGAAGAGTCGATGAAGGAAAGAGGACAATGGCCGGAAGAAGAGTCGATGAAGGAAAGAGGACAACGGCCGGAAGAAGATTCGATGAAGGAAAGAGTCGATGAAGGAAAGAGGACAACGGCCGGAAGAAGAGTCGATGAAGGAAAGAGGACAACGGCCAGAAGAAGAGTCGATGAAGGAAAGAGGACAACGGCCGGAAGAAGAGTCGATGAAGGAAAGAGGACAACGGCCAGAAGAAGAGTCGTTGAAGGAAAGAGGACAACGACCGGAAGAAGAGAAGATGAAGGAAACAGGACAATGGCCAGAAGAAGAGTCGTTGAAGGAAAGGACAACGGCCGGAAGAAGAGTCGATGAAGGAAAGAGGACAACGGCCGGAAGAAGAGTCGATGAAGGAAAGAGGACAACGGCCGGAAGAAGAGTCGATGAAGGAAAGAGTCGATGAAGGAAAGAGGACAACGGCCGGAAGAAGAGTCGATGAAGGAAAGAGGACAACGGCCAGAAGAAGAGTCGATGAAGGAAAGAGGACAACGACCGGAAGAAGAGTCGATGAAGGAAAGAGGACAACGGCCGGAAGAAGAGTCGATGAAGGAAAGAGGACAACGGCCAGAAGAAGAGTCGTTGAAGGAAAGAGGACAACGACCGGAAGAAGAGAAGATGAAGGAAACAGGACAATGGCCAGAAGAAGAGTCGTTGAAGGAAAGGACAACGGCCGGAAGAGTAGATGAAGGAAACAGGACAATGGCCGGAAGAAGAGTCGTTGAAGGAAAGAGGACAACGACCGGAAGAAGAGTCGATGAAGGAAAGAGGACAACGACCAGAAGAGTAGATGAAGGAAAGAGGACAACGACCAGAAGAAGAGTCGATGAAGGAAAGCACAACTGAAATAAAAAATGAGAAAGTGCTAGTCGCCAGGAAAGGAAAGAAATGTGACTGCATTTTATGCATATAAAACAAAACTTCATTAATATTCAAAAACGAGACAGAGGCATTTCCCAGACGCTTCTTGACAGATTTGAGACAAACAGAGCTCAAGCCAACACAGTGTTATTGTTCTGTTTTATTAAGAAATACATTTTTGTCGGTTTGCCATTGAAAACTGGGGTCACTGATCAACAGAAAATAAAAAAGATGGTGAAAGCACATTTAATTCCACACAATTTAAAATAAAGCAACAAAAAAAACCCATTTTAATATTCATAACAGAAATACTGTATATAAAAGTAAACCATCTTGGAGCCATTGGTTTATAAATTAGTCTCTGAAGAGCTGGAAACTCTCCACACACACTTCCCTTCTCAGAAAACACACCGCTGACCACATGCTGGAGAAAGACAGAAGGATCCAACATAAGAGTGGCAGTGCGGGTCAGCAGCGCGAGAATCGGCATAAGATACGGATACTGATAATTCTCATTGTTTGTGGGCAGGAAAGAGGGAGTGAGGAAACAGTTAATGCCAACAGTGTGTTGGTATCAGCTATCAGAGCCTTTGAAATGCCAGACAAGCGTTCTTTAGGGAAGACGAGGGGTCAAGTTGGGCCCTTTCCCTTGAGTGCTCCCTTCTGGATCCCAGACAGATGCAGCCATCCATCAGCCATCCCGTGGATCAACGCTACGCTACGCCGCTGAGAGGAAAGGTCAGTCGTGTTAGGTTCATAACTCTGACAGGCAGGGTCACAGTGGACGTGACAACAATCCTCTGGGACTGCAGTGGTTTAAAACATCAGTCTTAACTGAGAGATTCCTGGCTCTTTCCTTAGAGTCCTTCCTATTAATTGCTCAAATCAACTGTACAAACTCTAACATTGCTGGTTTGGTCATAGTGCAGTCACGTGTTTGGATAGGATGAGAGCATCAGGAATGAAATCTGTCGTTCGGTACAATCAGAATGTGTTATAAGTTAAAAGGGGGTAAAAAACCTTGGATGGGGCCGTCAGTGCTTTATTCCTGAGAATAATAAGTGTATTGCTCTCGAGTTGGAACATAGAGGCGTGGCTCAATCCTCGGAGTGCATGTTATCAGGTTCCCCGTCTCGTGTTAAGCAATGTGCATATCCACATCCAGTCCCAGAGGTGGTTGAAGTGTTTTTGGGCAGGGTCGGGGACGGAGGCCTGGTTCAGTCCATCTCCAGGTCCATGAGCTTGTTTCGGGGGCGAGGCGTGTGCATGGGGTTCCTGGAGAAACAGCAGTGTGCGACGAATAGACCCAGCAGCACTGAGAGCACCCCAGCGATCACAGCAGCAAACACACCGTATCCCACCGGCATCTTCAGAGACTCCCACACTGCAGGACAACACACAATCAGCACGGTCAAACACCAATCCTCATGATGACAAACACATACAAGATTCTTCGTCATTAAATGCACATATTCTGAGCCTTCAAAAGTAGGCATTGTTTTCGACAGCATATGAGGATGCGAGTTCAGCTATGGACGCAATGTCTGGGAGGAGCGACTGGGGATGTTGATTTCTGAAGATATGTCGTCGTTTTAAGGCCAATTCACATCGCAAAGACCCGCCCCCTTTAGTTATGGTTGCTATGTCCGGCAAGCTACGCCGCTCTCATGGCCTACCATCTTCTCACGCAGTGAACAATATATCGTGGACACTAACAACACACTGCCAGACAGACAGACCAGCTTACTTTTGATATGAAACAAAGTCTCAACTTTCAAATTTGGAATATTTTTAGGGAAACTTAAACAATAAATAGTATTTTGCGGCTGTTTAATGTGTCTGACAGATCGCTAGAGCCTCAGTTGAAGCTGCTCGTGAAGCGATCATCTCTTCCTTCTAGTTCATTAATAGCATCAGATAAACGTGAATGAACATCAGAAGGAATGTTGTTTTAACCACGGAAAAACGTCAATACACACCGTTTCTCAAGTTCAAATCCACTGACGTTAATCTAACCATCCTGACTGCTTTGTCGGACAAAAATGGGGGATTTGGCGGATGGGGGATTATGATTGGTCAGATCGCCTGTCAATCAAGCTCAATGCGAAGGGTCAATTCCCATCGCAAAGACAGACACCAACATCATACATGTCTGTCAGAGTTTGTCCGATCAGTGTGTTACCCCTTACCCCTATAAATAAATAAATAATAATATATTTTATATTATATATATATATATAATACTATAAATAAAATAAAATTTCTTCAAGTATGCACACTTTTGGACTAAAAGTCACGAACGCACATCACAGAACAGAGCAAGGCGACCATTTGAGCTTATAAAACTTAAACTTTGTTATTTATTTATTAAACGAGCGATTGTTTCGCTTGATAAGACCCTTATTCATCGTCTGGTGTCGTTTAAAGCCCTTTGAACAGTTTGCACTGAAACTGTATTTTGGACCTTGAACCGTTTGGTTCCCATTGAAGTCCATTATATGGAGAAAAATCCTGGAATGTTTTCATCAAAAACCTTCATTTCTTTTCGACTGAAGAAAGAAAGACATGGACATCTCGGATGACATGGGGGTGAGTAAATTACCAGCAAAAGTTTTTTCAAAAGTGAACTACTCCTTTAAGAGGAAGTGTGTGGCAGAGAAAACAAGGATGGACAATTACCATTCTTAAATTTAGTAAACTAACCTCCATAATTGTAATACAATATCTGAAAATGCATTTTATGCATTATGACCAGATTCCCTTTAGGATCTTACATTGCATCTGTACGGAGAGGAACGTGGACGTCGAGGTGAGGTCTTCCTCGCGGCCCCAGGCTCCAGTGGCGGGGGACAGGAGCCAGGGAGTTGCGCTGCAGCGGTATTCTCCCGCATCCCTGTCCTGAGTCTTGTGCAGGCTGAGGACAAACGTGTGGCGGTCGGTACGCTCCAGGCTGCTGTGGTTGGAGCTCTTCTTCACCACCCCCCAGCGGTCCATGCTGACGAGCGGCACTCCTCCGTTATCCACGGCCCAGCCAGAGTCCTGGAACCAGCGCACGTCAAACGCCACATCACCTGAGGACACACGGCGAGAGAGCGTTCAAGTCAACATGGGAAACAATGACGTTTAAACTAGGGCTGTCAGTTTAACGCGTTATTAACGGCGTTAACGCAAACCCATTTTAACGGCGTTCATTTTTTTTATCACACGATTAGCGGTCTTTTCGTCCTAGCAAACTTTGTAGTTTTTTCACATGCTTTTGCAACAGGAAGCGGCATGCGTCCTGATTCATTTCGGCGTCTTGAGTGTTAATTTTTTTATCGCGCGATTAACGGTCTTTTTGTCCTAGCAGACTTTGTAGTTTTTTCACATGCTTTTGCAACTGGAAGCGGCATGCGTCCTGATCCATTTCGGCATCTTGCGCGTTAATTTTTTTATCGCGCGATTAACTGTCTTTTTCCTAGCAAACTTTGTAGTTTTTTCACTTGCTTTTGCAACAGGACGCGGCATGCGTCCTGATCCATTTCGGCGTCTCGCGCGTTAATTTTTTTTATATCGCGCGATTAACTGTCTTTTTGTCCTGGCAAACTTTGTAGTTTTTTCACATGCTTTTGCAACAGGACGCGGCATGCGTCCTGATCCATTTCGGCGTCTCGCGCTCGTCATCCACTCACAGCCGGCTCGCAAGCCCAAACGTGTGTTTGCGGCATGTCTGTTGTTTTGTTTATGTTTCTAGATCCGCTTGCGCTTTGGTCGAAGAAGCAACAAAACGTCCTCGCGTGGCGCAAGCCATTGAATTGAATGCATTTCAGAGCACGGCGCGTTTTGTGCCGCACACACTCGTTTCGGCTTGCGAGCCGGCCAAATAGTAACGTTACATTTTGAGTGGATGACAAACGCGAGACACCGAAATGGATACCCTAAGATTCTGAATGGAAAGCTTACTTTTAAAAAGTTGCCATATTGTCCCATCGACAAGACCAAGTGATGTGTTTTGTCGTAGTGAACTGAGCGATCATCATCGCAGCACGTCCAGTCTGAAACACCACTTGATGATGGCCAAGCAAACACACACACACAGATGATGCGAATTCTCCGCCCCCTCGCCATGAGAAAAAAATAATGTAACAAAAAGAAATCAAGAGACATTTAGAATAGATAAAAATGTGCGATTAATCGCGAGTTAACTATGACATTAATGCGATTAATCGCGATTAAATATTTTAATCGTTTGACAGCACTAGTTTAAACACACTGAATTGTGTTGCTTTGCGAATTTTGTCATTAAATAAAACGTTTTACTCAGAAATATGTGTGATTATGGAAGTCAAATGGCCTCTGAGAGGTACACTTAAGGTCAAAAGTTTAGAATAATTAACAAGAAAAAATATGACTAACATTTTTTTTAAGAAAATATTTTTCAGAAAAAAAATTGAAAACCTATATTTTAAATTGTAACGATTTCACAATATTTTCAAATGTAATTTATTCCTGTGAATGCAAAACAATTATTCCAGTCTTCAGTGTCACATGATCCTTCAGAAATCACTCTGATATGATGCTCAACAAACATTTATGATGATTATCAATATTGTGCTGCTAAACATTGAACAATTATTTATTTTTATCCAGCAAGGATGCATTAAACTGACCAGCATTTATAATGTTACATAAGATTTCCATAACAAATGCTGTTCTTTTGAGCTTTCTATTCATCAAATAATCCTAAAAAAACAATGTATCAGTTTCCACAGAAATATGAATCACCACAACTGTTTTCAAAATTAATAATAATCAGAAATGTTTCTTGGGCATCAAATCATCATATTAGAGTGATTTCTGAAGGATCATGCCACACTGAAGACTGGAGTAAAGATGATGAACAAATTACACTTTTGAAATAAATCATACTTTAACATATATTCACAAAGCTATTTTAAAAATGCAATAATTCACATGTAAATGTAGCCTTTGTTACCAGAAGAGACTTCTCTAGAGTATTTATGAAAATCATAATTACTCATAACTTGTGACAGGTGGTGTATCTCGTGTGGATTCGCCGCTCTTGTACACAGGTGTTGTGTTTCAGGACTTCAAACACCCGCGCCGGTGCTGCAGATTATACATGTACATTTACCACAACCACAAGAGTGTCCATGATGTGTATGGAAAGTAAACCAAGCTTAAGAGTGTGTGTGAAGTGGTTGAATAGCACTCCAGCTCCAGTGAGGAGACAGGCCTGGACACGCCGGACGCTCTGCTATGTGAGGAATCTCAATGAAGGCCGTTGGGTAATCAGAAACTGACAACCACCATCACCACAGCACTCTGATACACACTCGCAACCCAGCGGAGAACTACAAGAGTGAGTCCCATGTGAACTGCACAACATGTGAAGATCCATATGACCGTTTAAAGGTGCCATATGTAATAATTGAAGTAAATATATCCCAAAAATGAGCTACACGCATCAAAAGAATGAGAAGAAATAAGTGCAATGATGTCATTAACTGACAAGTTATAGTGCTGCCGAGATATAAACCTGAATTAGCATGCTAAATTACTAGCCCCGGCCCGGCAGGTGTCGTAATACCAGTTTCGGCCATGGGAGGCGGTATCCGGGCGGGCATCGCGATATTGCACGCCCTTACATTAGGTCAAGTGAGATCAAACGACAACAACGATATTTGTCGACAATTTATTATTGTCGAAAATGTCGACTAATCGTTTCAGCCCTTTATGAGAGTACACAAAATGACCATTAGTGTGGTGTTTCCCTCACCTCAAAAACCAGCTCTGCGAAAAGAGATATTTTTATGCGCATACAAAGAGATTTTCATAGCCACAAATCATCTCTCACTGTTGCAAATGCCTAAATAATAAATAAAAAATCCTGTTTTCAAAGTAAAAAGGTTTGCTTCATAGCCTCAGTAGTTAGCGCAGGACTGCTTCTGATCCGAGAGCGTTTTCTCTGAGCCGGGGCCTAAGGGAGCCGCGCTGGCCTTATTCTCCACCACTGAACACAACTAGGCCAAAACGAGCCTTAAAACGGTGTTCTTTCAGCAGAACAGAAGAGCAGGCGAGCGCTGACTCTCGCTTCGGGTTCGGCTCGTCCTCGCGGGTCCCTTCCTCTCCCGGCCCTCGCTCCCCTTCAGCGAGAGCACATGTTCTCCGATACATTACCGAGGACATTAGTCAGCCTGAGCGCAAGAACAAGCAATGCGGCATTAAGATTTATGAGTTTAATTAAAAATTAATCACTGTAATGTGATTTCACACTAGCTGTAGAGGAATAGTTCCCCCAAAGCGAGGTGAACACGTCGTTCCCAACTATTATGGATTTTTTTTACATGCCACAACAAAAGAGGAAATCAGCGAAGACATGGCTAGAGTTGCCAAGTTCCCCTTTAATTCCCGAAGTAAACAGCGTTTTACTGCAGCTAAACTGCATCTTTATTTCTTCTGTGGAACATAAAAGAAGATATTCTGAGGAATGTCTTTCTTAAAGGTGCAGTGTGTGATATACAGGAGGATCTGTTACAGGTATGCAATATCATATACATAACTGTGTGTTCAGTGGAGTATGGAGACCTCACTTAATGAACCGTTATGTGTTTATTAGCTTAGAACGAGCCATTTCTCTCTACACACACCGCGGGTCGCCTTACATCGACATGTTTCTACGGTGGCCCTGAACGGCCAAACGCGTTTCGTCACTAATTTTGTTCTTCAAGTATAGAAACTAAAGTCAGCGAATAAAACACTGACACAAGGCCTGTTGGAACGAATTCCGAAATTTGAATAAAATTCGAACATTAAAAAAAAAAAATCAACACAATTCGAATGCTGAAGTTACTGTTCGAATATTGCTTTTTTATGTATATTTTTATATTTTTGCCTTCTCGCCGCCTTGGCTTACACCAAAGTCATTTTAGCTACACGCATGTGAAAATGAAATGCCTTTGTTTCGTCTGATGAACAATGAAGTTTTTGAATCGTACAACAAGTGTGCAGGTTAACAACTGTCAAAAACGGTAGCCTAAAAGTTTAACGACGTAAAAAGCGCCCCCCAAAGCGCCTGTGAAGCGAAAAATGCAAATATCTCAATGGCTTCGGTGCGCATCTAGCTTGTTGGAACCGTCTAGTCGAAGTGAAAAGAACGATATAAGTTTCAGAATTTTTGGTGGTGTTTTTGCGGAGATATCAGCCGAAAACCATCGGAAGCGCTTCAACCATATTCAGCACAAATAAAATATGTATTAGATGTCCCTCTAGTGGACCGAACGTGTAAAAACAACCACATGCTATAGTGGCATTAGCTATCCATATGCATGTATAATGTCGTAAATATTAATAATAGGATAAATTTTAGCATTTAATATTCAAATATTATTCGAATAATAAATAAAATAAGGAATGGAATTCGAATAGTATTGTAGAGGAAGACTGACAGCCCAACCTGACATGATGATGAACACGTTACAATAATATTCGCAATAACGTTGTTTTACTGAATAATTAAGTAAACCCAATTCCCTAATTTTTCTTTGTAAAGAAACCTAAACTGGCGACTCTCTGCTGTCTCAGACGACATCACTTCCTGTCGGCCACTGTAACTTCTCCTGGGTGCAATTCACAACATGACCACTAGATGCTTCCAGAAATTACACACTGCAGCTTTAAGTCCATGAACTGGAAGTCAATGCAGTTCAAACGAGGGCGAGTTAATGATTAGACTCATTTAATTTGCTTCATTTTGCTTCATGTTCCTCAAACACAACGTCCTGTGTGGCTTCAGAAGCCAGTGCATGAGTCATGTGGGCTGTTCCAACAGGAAATACGAGCGGATTGAGTGACACACGGATGAGTAAATGATGACTGAAGATTCATTCTTGGGTGAACTGCTCTTTAAAAACACAAATCCCCCGAGACACCGTACGGTCTGCTGCTGCTCGACTCCCTGGGGATTACACTTAAGGAAACACAATGGGAACAGAAACCTTTTCCTTCAGGGCGACAATCTTTTCAGAATCCGAACAATAACAGCAGCACAAAAACATCTCTCATTTCTCTAGACTGAGGAGAGAAGTGTGAACATTGTGCTGACATGACTTCAGCAAGTGTGTGCCTGTCTGTGGCTTCAGACGGAGGAGGGAGGATCGCTTCGCCTCTTTATTACCCAACATTCAACCTCAAGAGAGCAACATTTCTGACTGATACAGTCTGGATGTTCCTCAACGTGTTCAGGATCACTAAACAACACATGCCAAATCAGAAGAGTTTCCTGAACGTCCCTCTCCGTTCACGCTTCCTCAAGTGAACTACTGTACTGGGTGTGGGTGTATTAGGTTTCGGATTAGGTGTTTTATGTCGATTTGCAGGTCATGTGTGTGTTTTCTACTCCTTTAAACAGAACAAATACCAGTTTTTGGAAGTTGATATCACAATTAATAAGCTAAAACAATTCACAAATTAAAGCTGCAAGCAGCGATGGGCGGGCCCTCGCACCTGTAGCACGTCGGAGTGTGAGGCGGCCGCGTTGCATTTTCTGCAGCTCAGCCGGTGCGGCTGTGCATTTGCTACGCTGCTTCGTTAAAGGTCACTTCCTGTTGCCAGCAGGTGGCGCTATGACTGTGGGTGAATGTCGGCATGTAGATTTGTTCAGGGCAGGACTCTTGTCAAATGTGTAAAATTTTGTGCAGATCTGGGCATTTACAGCCAAGTCGCTACAACTTCCTGTTTCATGGCGAATCATTGACGCCACGGACACGCCCTTCAACGAAACCGTGCAGATAGCACAACTTTACATCGTCAATGCCTTTAGAAGGCACAGCAGAAATTTGAAGTCGATCCGACTAAATTCCTAGGAGGAGTTAGTTAAAGTACGGAGTGTGCAAATCGTCCCAAAATGGGCGCCAAATTCAAAATGAAGGACTTCCTGTCGAGTTTAGGGTATGGGTTCTTGAGGCTTTTTTGTGTGTCTTGATATGATACACGTCCCCACCAAATTTCGCGCTTGTAGGTTGAACGTGGACGAGGGGCTAATTTTTTCCAATTTTCTAGGTGGCGCTAGGGAGCCACTTTGCCACGCCCACCCAAGAAACCCACAAAATACGAAATTTTTCACCAGTCCTGACATGCGTGCCAAATTTGGTGAGTTTTTGAGCATGTTGCGGCCCCGAAAATGGAGCTTACTTTGCAGAAAAGAGAAAAAATTAAAGCTGCAAGCAGCATTTATCGGGGTTCAAGCAGTTCAGACCTTTAAGGCCTTTAAGCACAATGACATCAAAAGACATTAAGTTGTATGTAGCAAGCATGATTTATCATGATATACTACATTTCAGTGTGATATTACATAATTAACCATGTTGCAAAATGATTTATCATAATTTACCATGTTAAAATATGATTTACTACAGTTTAGTTCACACTCATTTTCAACTTCAGGATCAAAGTCATTTTTTACTAAATGTGGTTGTAAATGTTAAAAAATTGAATTGATAAAGTTATACTATGAATTATAATTGAGTATTGTGAAAAAAAAATAATTTAAACAGCAGCGGGTAGTAAAACACCACTCATTGGCCGCCTATAATCCAATTCTCACGAAACTTAGTGGAGAAACATATGATCCGATCTTATGATCCGATCCTCACGAAACTTTGCATGCTTCCTAACCATGTTAGGACAAATATGCTCATCGATTTTTGTGAAGTTGTGACTTTTTGGGGGGGATTTAGGGGCTTTTGACCGAACTTTGCCACAGACCACTATCTAAATGACCCTGTTACAGCCAAGCAAATGCAAAATTTCAACTTTTTTTTCGACAATTATTTATCTACAGAGTCCAGAGAACAGGCCTAGACTGGTTTGGTCCCGATCGGGCAAAAAACCAGGGACTAGTTCGCAAAAGTGGGTTTTGGACAAAAACCGACATAACAAATTTTTTTTTTTTGCTCCAAATGAAAATCCGAGATATACATCTTGTCCGTCTTGAGCCAGGGATTACAGTGGTGCCTCAAACGGTCTAGGAGTTGTGGGCAATTTAGTACTTTTGCTTGCTGTAGCGCCACCTATGGGCCAATCGGGCTCATACTCTGATAGGTTATCCACAATTTGAGGCCCTACCATCTGACAAAGTTTCAGAGCTCCAGCCCTTTTTAGGGGATTTTTTTAGCAAACACAATAGGTTTTCAGCACTTCGTGCTTGAACACCTAAAAAAAACCTAACAGTTTCAAGAGGGTCCTCGCACTTTTAGTGCTCGGGCCCCAACAAGAGGTTGTGTTTTAAAGTCACCATGAAATCAAAATGGTTTATTTTAAGTGATTTGCTGCCACTTACTAGTGGTTTCAACTTCACATTTAAAATGACTTAAAAATATCAATATTCAACGTTTAACGTTTAAGATATCAAAACATGATTTATGCATTTATGCATTCAATTCACTCGTCCATATAACAGCTCATACCGTATTTATGAGTAACTATTAAGCAACAGCAACAAAAGGAAAGATGTGATACAGGATGTGACTCAGGGGTGAAGTTATCGAGGTAATCATTTACAACTCGAGGCATTAGTTTATAATATTGCCTGTGGATAACTGCAAAAACCCTCAAAACATGAGCAACAGCATGTGACTTCTAAGAAAAACCAAGACTGATGAATAAACTAAAGAGTTAAAACTGGATATAGATATTAAAACTTGCCATCCAGAGAGCGGATTACGGTCAAGACTGAACAGAACATAGACATTAATGACTGGACAAAAGCTAAAAAGTGTTTTACAAAAAAACTTTAAATAATTGAAATAGTTAAAGTACTCGGCTACTTTTGAGGTTTTGTTATTCTCTTCCATCAGTGCTTTAAGCAGAATGTGAGGGAGATTTAAGTTCACTGTGGGTGACTTTCACAAAACCCAAAATACATTCCTGGACAATAAAATCTTATTCTCATTACTTCGACGTATATATTTGGACATAAACCAAAATTAAAATGCACTGTCATTGGATTAGATAAATTATCAAATGAAATCAAATTTGTTTGAAATCAGAATTAGGCATCAGAAGGTTTGAAATGATAAAGAGAAACACTATTGTACTGTATATGTGTATTCATTATGGTAGTATCTCAGCACTTGCCAGTGTTAGGAGAAGCGTTCAGTATGGAAATGATGCACTTCATCTGGACGGTGTCTCCGGGTAACACATTGTTTGCTTCTGAATGAATGGATATGTTGAACACTGGACCTGCAGATCGGGAAAAACACACACTGTTATTAAAGTCTAAATAGTTTAAAAGAGAGAGTTCCAAAGAGAGAAAGAGAGAGTTCCAAAGAGAGAGAGAGAGAGAGAGTGTTCCAAAGTTCCAAAGAGAGAGAGAGAGATTGTTCCAAAGTTCCAAAGAGAGAGAGAGTGTTCCAAAGTTCCAAAGAGAGAGAGAGTGTGTTCCAAAGTTCCAAAGAGAGAGAGAGAGTGTGTTCCAAAGTTCCAAAAAGAGAGAGAGAGATTGTTCCAAAGTTCCAAAGAGAGAGAGAGAGTTCCAAAGAGAGAGAGAGAGTGTTCCAAAGTTCCAAAGAGAGAGAGAGAGTGTTCCAAAGAGAGAGAGAGAGAGAGAGAGTGTGTTCCAAAGTTCCAAAGAGAGAGAGAGTTCCAAAGTTCTAAGCCTATTGTCTACATGCACAGCATCCTGACCGAATCTGAATCTCAAAAGTGATTGAATAGTAAAATTCCTCAAAGTGAAACTCTTAATAGGGCTTTGCATGAGAGATTCAGCTCTCAATTGATTTGAAAAGTTGCAATGATGCAATACTCTGCATATTAAAGTGCATAACACACACACACACAGGGTACATTTTAATTAGTCTGAACTATTTTTACAGATACTTTATCAGTGAATGAAATATTGACGCAGGGCTTTTTCAAAAGACAAAAGAGTCAAGTAGTTCCAGCATTCTGTCATTTCTGTCTAGACGCGTTTCCTTCTTAAATGTGTATTATTAACACAAAAGGGTGCTTATTCTAGATATTCGCATGCATGACGAAACAAAAACACATTTAAAATAATCATTGAACAATTGTTAAACATCAAGGAAACTGTATTTAAAAGAATGATATATTTCCCTGGAAGTGAAAGGGTGTGCAAGCTGTCGAGACCCAGTATTGATCAGGCATAGATCAGCCATAGATCAGGCATGGATAAGCCATGGGTCAGCCAAAGGTCAGTCATTCGTCAGCCATAGGTCAGGCATTGGTCAGCCATTGGTCAGCCATAGATCAGCCATAGGTCAGCCATGGGTCAGCCATGGATCAGCCATTCGTCAGCCATTGGTCAGCCATAGGTCAGCCATTGGTCAGCCATAGGTCAGCCATGGGTCAGGTATGGGTCAGCCATGGGTCAGGCATAGATCAGCCATAGGTCAGCAACAGATCAGGTATAGGTCAGCCATGGGTCAGCCATATATTAGGCATAGATCACCAATAGGTCAGCCATGGGTCAGCCATAGGTCAAAATTCATGAAAGTTGACTTATGTTTGAGTAATGGTGAAGGTTATCAGACATCGTGTAAGAATCATATGTGTTTGGACACAGACCATAGTGGGATTTTTGCATGAAAAACCAAAAAAAAAACAAAAAAAAAACAGGGTGATTCTAACTTTTGGGTTCTACAAAACTATGCTATCACTGCAGCGCTCTATAATCAACATTTCATTCGTTCGCCCTGTCATGTTGGATTTTTTTTTCCATTATGGAACAGCCTTCATTGTGAAGGATCATGCAATCTTGCATTCGTATTTGGCTTTAGTTCAGCTTTCGGAACAAGCTTTCACATCAGAAGTGTCTATGATGTTTTAAAAAGATGCCTATGAACGAGAGAGTGTGTGTGTCTCTGTGGGCAGCAGGAATCTGCCCTGAGGGAGAGACTATAGAGCTCTAGTCATCCAGAATCAGACATAGAGGGAACTAAAGCATTAGTGTGTGTGAGAAACTCAGCTGTAAACACACCTACAGGCAATACAGCATCACTCTTCTGAGTGTTAAAGCTCACCGTACTCTAGTCTAGTTATCAGCGTAATACCTGTGTGTACAAAGGCAATCTCAATCTTGTTGGACTCGGCGCTGACGGATTTGATCCACTCTTGTTTCTGATCCCGAGTCCAGGCCGTGACGTCGCAGTAGTAGAAGCCGCGGTCCGTGACCTGGACCCCGTACAGACGGAAGCGGTACTCCAGCTGCCCGGTCTTCTCCAGAACCACGCTGTCGACCCGGCTCGGCTCGCTCCACTCCTCCGACTGCAGAACCGAGTCCTGGCTGAGCGACAGCACTTTCCGGGACTTGCCTCCCAGGGTCTCCTCAAAGCGGATGAGAACGGTGTAGCCGGGGTTCCTCAGGTTCTGGCCCGTCACCTGACAGGTCATCTCAAACGTGGATCCACCGGTCGAAGCTTCTCTCACACGATGGGCTACCACTCGCAAAACTGGAACTGAAAAGACACAAAAACACATTAAGCGTTTGTAAAACACAGTCCTAAAACTTCCCTCAGAGTTTCTACCCATCGAAAACAGACAGATGTGCGTTTGTGTTCTCATCTGAGGGGCAAGAAGAGTGGGCATGGCATGACCCTACTCCAGACCGAGCTGTTCGAACGCTGAGAGCAGATCGTGCAACTCTGACCAGTGGGTGAAGGAGTCACACAGATCTAAAGAATTATTTTAAGAGTTGGCGGACAGGAAATTTAACAAATCAATCAATGAACTCCAGCAATTGCGTTACACTTTTTTCTTATGCTCACGTTGTTTTTGCACTGTCAGCAAACTCTCACAACATAGTGGCAATGACAGTCTGGTTTAAATCTCCTGTTCTATGTGCAATGGATTGTCCTGCAAGACTTTTCACAAAATAGGTTGTCACGATCCCTTCCATGCAGATGAAGTCCCAATCCTGTAGAGTCCGCGATGTAAGGAGTCAGGGTGTTTTCAAGAGTTGGGTAGGCTTCGTTTTCTCTGAGATCCGCACCGCTGGCTCTAGTCCAGGGGTAGGCAAGTTCGGTCCTGGAGAGCCGCTGTCCTGCAGAGTTTGGCTCCAACACTGAAAAAAACCTCTCCTGCCTCTGCCTATAGCCTTAGTAATCCTGAAGACATTGATTAGCTTGTTCAGGCGTGTTTGATCAGGGTTGGAAGTAAGTTCTGCAGGACAGCGGCTCTCCAATACCAAACTTGCCTACCCCTGCTCTAGTCGGTCTCTCGGTTTTTTGGGCCGCTTCAGCGTGTTGAATCAGGGCGTCAGTGAGAGAGACAACTCTGATTGGCTGTTCAGCTTAGCCAATGAATCAGAGCACGCAAATAAAAGTGAAAGACGATGGTACAGACAGAAGGCGGTTCTGCTCGTGTTTCATGAATGAGACCCAATGAGTGGAAATCCTTTAAAAATGTAAGGCGCTTCACCTGAAGATCATCTGACCATATTTTGGTAAAAGACTTGACAAACTTTGTAGGAACAGCACTATAATATAACCACAGCAAGTTCATAGGGTATGAGCAGTTGGTGGATTTCTGCTAGATGGATCCCAAAATCTCCATAAGGAAAGTTTAGACATTCCTCAGCCAGTGTGCCAAATTTCACAACTTTCTGCCATACGATTCCTCCAGAAATGGTAAACAAAGACTCCTAACAGACGCCATCACACCTTACAGGTGCTCGCCACCAACTCTTGTTTTGTCATCATCAAATACAGTTTCAGAGCACTGCTTCAGTGAAAGTGCAGTGGAAAGGCTCCAGTCTCAGACAGAGCAGCCATTGTGTGCTAAATCTGTCTCCACAGAGAAGACGGCATCACAGACACAATTAAACTCATTTACTCTAATCCCTTACATTGAGCGCTGAAAAATGAGATACAGAGGACACTTTCAAACAGCGAGCTTTGATGCTTTTTAAAAGCGAGCTAAAAGTGGTGCAATGGTCACAGATGCTGGGAGCTCTGAGCTCATGGGCTAAAGATGAAGAAAGAGCGACAGGCTGGGCCGAACACATTCAAACGGACTTGGTTAGAGTGTACTTCTGGCCAACGTCAACAAACTAGACGTAATAGAAGGGTTGTAACGATACCCTCGTGTCACGATTAGGGTTGTGTATCGTTTGAATTTGAAAGATTCTGATTCCGATTCCTTGTTCCGATTCTGGTTCCCAACGATTCTCGATTCCGATTCTTTTAAGAGGCAGGGTCAAAAAAGTTTAGCTAACCTTGCTAACCAATGGTCTTTCTGAAGGAAATACTCCTTTCTAAAGGGAAATTCTTTCTAAATTCCTCTAAATACTCTGCATCCTTTCTAAATACTCTGCATTTTGCCCAGATTTTGATATTTTTTAGAAAAGTGAAGCCACACTTTGGACCGCCGACGTAAGCTACTGTTCGACTCGGGCGGTTATGCCAACACTTCCGGTAGACGCTTCTTCATTGGTGTTGTTCAGCGGTTTCCTCTTCTGGTCGGCGGAGTGTGAATATCGAAACTAGGAATCCAAATTTTAACTTTTGAAAGATTCCGGGAAAAACGAAAAGTTAGTCCCGGTTTCAATCGATACTCGATTCTCGATACCCAACCCTAGTCACGATACTGAACGGTATTATTGCGATACACCAAGACATACTATAAAAAGTTACCAAAAAATGATTAAATACTAAATTAATGTAATGCAAATGAATAGTCTTGGAGCTGAACCCAATGGAGACATGTGAAAATATTTGTGATTCTGAAGCTTAGAATTATTTTAGATGAATATGATTGTACTTTCTCATTGACTAGATGCATTTAAAATAACGTAGACCACTTTTTACTGGCAACAAGATATCTGGCAATATCAGGACACACACATATTCCCCCATTGCATTATTATATATGATATTCAATAGTGATTTAATGTAGTACTGACACTAAATCTCTCTTGGGCGAACTATATTGTAACACCCCTATGTAATGGACAATAAAAGGAAGGGATCTAGTGCTTACTCTGTGGTGTCCACTGAACAGAAACAGGAGTGGACTGGACCTCCTTTGCTTTTTCCCATCCGGCTTGCCGAGTGGGCATCCATGCGTTCACGGCGCAGGAATACGAGCCCATGTCTGCGTCTCGAGTCTGAAGCAGTCGCAGAACGAAGACGTTGGACTCTCTCCTGCTCACCGCTATATCTCCACTGTCCAGTCTCGGCTTGTAATCGCTCCCAGGGATCAGAGCTCCTTGCTCATTCAGAGAGGCTATCGTGATCTTCTTCTGGGACACGCCCCCTGGCGTGTTTGCGGAGTACGACCAGGTCACGGCCAGGCGGCCATCTTGAAGGTGGAGGAGGTCGAGCACCTGGCAGAGCAGTTCAGCGGGGTCACTGGAGGCCTGGGGGTTCACGGAGGCCGTGAGGGTCACCTTGAACTGCAGATCTGCGGGAGACCGAAGGGAAATAAAGACAATCAGCCACAAAAAAGACATTCGCCTACAGCTAATAACCAAGTATGAACAATGCCACAAAATGTATAATTTTTCAGATTTATTTCCTTCCCTTCAAACGTGCCATTGGTCAGATAGTCCCACCTCAACCCATTGTTCAAACAACCAAAGCAAAGTTTTAAAGTGGGCATGAGACGCCAGTAGTGATCGTCTTTTCTTCCCAATATCTGAGTGAAAAGTTTTAGATCTGTAAGATTTTTTATGTTTTTAAAAGAAGTCTCTTCTGCTCACCAAGGCTGCAATTATTTGATTAAAAAGAAAACAGTAATATTGTGAAATATTATTACAATTTAAAACAGCGGTTTTCTATGTGAATATATTGAGAAGTGTAATTTATTCCTGTAATCAAAGCTGAATTTATAACATCATTACTCTAGTCTTCATTGTCACATGATCCTACAGAAATTATTATAATATGATGCTCAAGAAACATTTATGATTATTATCCAATGATGAAACAGTTTTTTTACAGTTTTATTTCAGGATTCTTTGATGAATAGAAAGTTCAAAAGAACAGAATTGATCTGAAATGGAAAGCTTTTGTAACATTAATCACTACCATTCAAAAGTTTGGGGTCAGTAAGAATTTATTTTTTATTTTTGGGGGAAAGAAATTACAAAATACTTGTATTCATCAAGGATGAGTTAAATGGCTCAAAAGTTACAGTAAAGACATTTATAATGTTAGGAAAGATTATATTTTAAATAAATGCTGCTCTTTTGAACTTTCTATTATTTTTTTCCTTTGGGAGGAAAAAAAAATGGTGCATGACTGTTTTCAACAATGAAAATAATAATTTGTGTTTTGAGCATAAAATCAGCATATTAGAATGATTTCTGAAGGATCATGCGACACTGAAAACAGTAATGATGTTGAAAATTCAGCTTTCAAATTACGTTTAAATATATTGAAAATTTCACTGTTTTTTCAGTATTTTATCAAATAAACGCATAAATGAGCAGAAGAGACTTTTCAAAAACATTACTTTCAAAAATCTTACTGACTAAACACTTTTGACGAAATTGAGTATATGAGAATTATTACAGCCGTTGTTTACTATTAATTGGCATATATTAGTGTACAAACGTGAAATTTAACAGTATGAAAAACATGCCTTGGTTATTTTTTAATAGATTATGTTTCATTTCTTGTTTAATGTGCTTTTTTAATGAAACGTTTGGCTCCAAAAGACTATTTGAAGGGTACAATCACCTCTTTTACTGCCATTTCACATTAAAAATATATGAAAAGAATGAAAAACAGTGAGTTTTAGGAACAGTAGAGGTATGCTAGCCGACCTCGTTTGGTTAGCTCTCCTCTGGGTGAGAAGGGAAGGGCAGGGGTGCACATTCTCTCCATTATCAGCTGTCATTGTTCAATCTATGGTAATCTCTCACACACACTGGAGTCACTGTACCCAGCTGTTGTGTGCTTTGAGAAGAAACACCTGCTTGTATGTTTAACAAACGCTTTATTTGGTCCTCTATTGTAAGCACTGTTGTAATAAACACAAAGGTCTGGAAGTGATAAAATTAGTCTCTGAACCAGTTTCTGCTTCTTATCTCACCCTGACCCACATCACACTCGCTCTAGCGCTGCCGTGTCCTCGGAAACACACAAGGCCAACCAGCTCTACTGCGTTCAGGAACATAACGTGGCAAAGCTTTGAATATCCTGAACATGGAAACTCCCCGAGCTGAATTCATTCACAGCGCAGTTTCAATATGCAAAACACTGATTAACATTTAACGTTCAGGGAGATGAGACTTCGGAAATAAAGCACAGAAACCCTTGACACGAGTCTCCTCTCACCGGCGGCAGAACGAGCACGCAACCAGCGCTTTAAAGACACACACACACGTTTACATGAGCTATACTGGCAATCTAACTTTACTTCACTATATTACTATTAAATCCTAATCTAGTCATGACAAACTATATATCATTGGAAAGGTCTAAGACTCCTAAATAGATATTTTAGGTCTGTTTTTTCTTACAAACTATGAATGAACAGTATATATGAATATATGACAAGAGTGCGACTCAAAAAAAAAGAAAAAAAATCGACATTACAGGAATTTCTGACCTTTGTCACAAAAAGTCGACGCACACACTTTTAATAATTGAAACTTTGGTTTTTAGTGCTAAAAGTTCATAATAAAACATAATTAGTATTTGTCAATAAAAAAAAAATATTTTATTTTAAAAAGTAAGGTAAAAAGTCCTCTAAAAAGTATAATATTATATATATAAAATATTTATTTATTATTTTATCACATATTTTAGTAGTTATCATAAATTAGGTATCATTTCAAAGTTTACGAACTCAGAATTCATCCTGTGAAAAACGTTTTGAAATTGGACGTTGCGTTACCATAGAAACGGTATTTTTTAATTAGGTCCCTCCCCTTTTGGGCATCATCTTTCATAATTTATTACAAAAACATTTTCTAATCTTGACAAAACACATATTGTCAGAAAGGTCTGAGTCTCAAGGTTTCATATTTAGTGACAGAAGTGATATTTGGATAGAAATTAATTAATTTGTTAAGGCAAAATGCATACAATTAAAGTCAATGGAATTCAATGGCGCCCAGTGGCTATTTTTGGTACTACGCCCTGAACAAAATCTCATGGGAACTTCAATTTTTGTGACATCAACTTCAAATTTGGAACACAACTTGGTTAGATATATAGCTTTCATTTTATAGTAAAACATATTTTGTAAAATATACATTTCATATTAAAAAATATATTAATAAAGTATATTTGATTAACTCTAAATTATAACTTCTATAACTTTTTCATAGTTCAATTTTTTGAAGTGCTTTCAATTTAGTAATAATCTGCTGATTGTTTTCTTAAAAACAAGACCAAACTTAGGTCTATATTCCAAAGCATTCTGGAATTACAACCATTTAAGTTTGTATAGTGCATTTTAATGTCAGTTATCAAAAGGGGGGGGTGACAAGTAAAGGGTTAATAGAGCATATCTGTCATAGTACCTCAGGAAATATCTCTCAATTACGGTCCATTCATGCAAAATATTATATCAGGGTATATTTGACGTCACTTGTGCAGCTTGTCCTGTAGCATGACTGACATTTCATTAATTAAATACACTATTTGCGTGATCTAATGAGATAATTAGGGTATGACGCAATAATTATGACTTTACAAGTAATTATCAGAGTGAAAATGCAATCTATTGGGAATCCCTGAAAACGAACAGGAGTAATGAAGACGTTTCGAAGCTCAGGAAAACTACTACTATTCATTAAAACGTATTTGTTCTCAGGGTGTGACGCCTCCACATAACAGAAAGAGAGACTAAAGGCAAATGTATGCTGGTTAACTTTCCCTTGAGGCACAAGCCCTTAACTAATCCAGATCTGTCTATGATTGTGTACTATACGCTTTATGTGTGCTCTTATTTTCTGTGGTGTTCCTCATTTTAGGCTGCTTTGTTTAAAAGCAATAAATATGTAAATGTGTAACCATTGGAAACCGTGTCAAAATAGCCTAAAATAATGCCTTGAAATGTCCTCCGGTGTGACATACAAAACTATGTGCATGCCATCTTCATTAACCTATGTTGTACTTCTCAGTATTTTGACACAACAAGGTCATTATAAAGTGAGCTAGAAGACAAACGGTTGATTTAAACAACTTAAGTCAGCGCATCGGAACACACACATCACCTTATCAAATATATAAAGCCTCAATGAAAACAGAGATTGTGTCCAGTTGTCAGCTATACTGTCCAGTCCTACTTTACATGTTAAACAAGAGAGGTTTCACTTCTCTTTCTGTCATCTGACATGTCCAGCAAGACAAGGCCTGATCAATCATTCACAGATTATCCTCAGCGAACTATGACCAGACATACAGAGACATGGACACAACAGAAAGTGGATGAGGAGACGCACTGTCCGACAAAAGCTTGGAATAAATAATGAAGATTCGTTTTAAATGTTTGTGAAAGAAGTCTCTTATGCTCACGAAGGCTGCATTATTGAATAAAAAACACAGTAAAACTGTGGAATATTATTCGAGTGTAAATCATCTGTTTTCTATGTGAATATATACGTAAAGTGTAATGTATTCCTATGATGAAAGCAGGATGTTCTCAGTCTTCAGTGTCACATGATCCTTCAGAAATTACTCTATGATGATCAAGAAACACTTATGATAATTATCAGTGTTGTGCGGTTTCATATTTCTGTGGAAACTGACACATTTGATTTTTTTAAGATTATTTTATGAATAGAAAGTTCAAAAGAACAGTATATAAATATGAATATAAAGGTTTTTTTTAACATTATAAGTAGGGTTGGGTATCGAGAATTGATTGGAACCGGGACTAACTTTTCGTTTTTCCCGGAATCGTTCAAAAGTTAAAATTTCGATTCCTAGTTTCGATATTCACAGTCTGCCGACCGGAAGAAGAAACCGCTGAACAACACCAACAAAGAAGCGTCTACCGGAAGTGTTGGCATAACCGCGCGAGTCGAACATGAGTAGCTTACGTCGGCGGTCCAAAGTGTGGACGAAAATGCAAAATTTTCGAAAATGCAAAAAGTCTCGGCAAAATTTATGACAAAAGGAGTATTTGTGACAGAAGGAGTACTTCCTTCAGAAAGACTGTTGGTCAACAAGGTTAGCTAAACTTTTTTGACCCTGCCTCTTAAAAGAATCGGAATCAAGAATCGTTGAGAATCGGAATCGAAACAAGGAATCGGAATCAGAATCGTTCAAATTCAAACGATACACAACCCTAATTATAAATGTCTTTACTGTCAATTTTGATCAACTTATTGTAGAAGAAACTGTTTTCAAAAACATTAAAAATCTGAAGTATTCCCAGTGTATGTAAACGTTCTTGTATTCGTACGATCAAATACAGCTTTCTAAAACACGGTCACGAGATCTGCTCTCATGCAAGAAGGGTGAAGTGTAGTGGTAAACACACACACACACACACACACACACACGTCTGGAGGCCAGTGAGAGGGTCAGGAACCGAGATAACATCAGGGCCAATTGCAAACAAAACACACTCCATCACACACACACACCAGGGTTATAATCGTTAACGAAAACTAACGAAAAAACGAAAACTAGATGGGAAGAAACATTGTCGTTAACTGAAATAAAAATAAAAACAAGCCATTGCAAAAAAACTATAACTAACTACAACTGTAATGTGTGTGTTTGCAAAACTAACTAAAATAAAATAAAATTATAGAGCAAACGTCCTTAGTTTGTCCCAACATTTTATGTTCTGGTTGTAATGTTGAATAGATATTTCTAAAATTGTATGATGTTTTTGTTGAGTTATCATTACACAATTCTTTTTCAGACCTTTTTCAACCTTGCCCCTGACAAATAACCCAAACTACAAAAAAACACTAAAACTAATAAAAACTAAACTAAAACTAAGCGTTTTCAAAAACAGAAACTAAACTAAACTAGTAGTAAGCCCACGTTTAAAACTAATTAAAACTAACCTGAATTTGAAAACAAAAATTCAAAACGAAATAAAAATAAAAACTAATGAAAAATGCAAAACTATAATAACCTTGCACACCACTGTTAAAACTGCATGCTTTCCACATCTAGTATTATTACACAGTTTAGACGTGGTACATTCACTTTTCTGCATTTGGCAGATGGTTTTATCTAAAGTAGGGATGCAAATTATCGATTAATCATTAGTTGATCAACCTTTTCGTTCGATTAACGATTAACTGATTCAACCGTACTTTTTGGTGCACTATACTGGGCATCCTTACACATCTGACTTTGAATATGATCAGTCATTGGCAATATGCGTAAGCCTCTTTATAAGTCAAGGGCAAGCGGAGATGAAACGAGCACATTCACTGCAGCGCCTCGTGAAAGAGTTAGGAGAGGCAGGAGGGCTGTAATAAAAGGTCACAGCTACAGTCTGGAAATCCCGTAGACTTCGGTATCATTGTTCATAATGCTTCATAATAACAGGGACTCCGAGAGCGCCATTGTCTCCTGTCTGAAGTCTACAGGCAATCACTTCTACAAATCCCAACATTAATGAAAAAGAGTTAAAGTAGGAGTTTGTGTAACCCAGACAACTATTATAATCTCAGTCTCAGACGGCGAATCTACCGTACACTCACTGAACGTCTAGCGCACACACAAAATACACATAACAGATGCAGATCTGAGCTTTATGATCTTAATTAGAAACATGATGGTCTCATGACGCTATGATTTTGTGATACTGTATTTAGCTACGAAGCAGACTTTGCTTTATAAAGCTAGAAACACTTTAAATTTCATATTATTTCATATATTACTGATGGGGAATACCCATAATGCCTTGCACTTGCATGGTTTAATTTGGTGTGTTTGGTGTGTAGTACCGAGGCAATTCGGTCGGTACCTAAAAAGTACCGAACTTGGTACCCAGCCCTATTCAGGACTCCGCTTCTCAATTTTTCACTGTTCAATTCCCATGATCGAACTCACAATATCCAGTACAGCCTGAGAAGAGAGAGAGCCGGGACTCACCTGTGGGCGTAACCACGACCTTCCCCATGTCCTCGGACTTCTCCAGGATCTTCCTCCATCTTCTTCCCTCTTCCCCCTGCCTCACCCACTCCTGGGCCGCACACACGTACTGCCCTTGGTCTGACGGCTTCGCTCTCCTCAGGACTAGTCCGTAAAATCCCCCTCCTCGAAGGTCCAAGCGCAGCCCCCCGTCTGCGTACCGCTGCGTGTAGTTGCTGCCGACACTGACCTTATCATCCGGCCCGAAGGTCACGATGTCCTCGAGCGGGCCGGCGCCGCCTCTCCTGAGGGACCAGGACACGGAGAGGAAGGTGTGCTCCGTGAAGCCTCGCGTCGCGTTGCACTGGAGCTCCAGGGGTTCTCCCTCGGACACCGTGGACTTGGGGATGGCGGGAGAAACCTTCAAACTGTCCCCGATCACTGGACACAACAGAGGACACTTTAAGATGTGATATACAGGACGATCTGTTACAGAAATGCAAACTTTCAACTCCTTTCAGGCCAAAACAAATATCCTCAATAATATAAAATGTATTGTATTTATTTCTGAAACTAAGACTTTCATTCTGACGCTCCTAAACTCATCATGACATGAAGAACAGATTGAACACTTTCAGACATAAGGACTTTTCAGTCGCTCGTTTCCTCACACTTTCGACTCAAGTTGATCTAGTTCTGCTGAACTGTGGTTAGAACAGGCTAAGCGAGCCAGTTAGCGCTTGACCCTTGACCTCTCTCACGCTCTGTGTCTGTCAGAGTCAGTCTCTTTCGGTTAAAGTTTTAGGGAAATTCCTGTGTCCTTAACGCTCTTCTCAATCTCTAAATCTACAAATGAAAGGGATCGTTCACTTCGACGGGAACATGATGTCATTGACTGACCCAGAAACCCTTCAGATAATGCAGGATCAGTGAGATCTATGATCAGTTATCGTCACACAAGCCTATCAAGTGGCTTCGGGATGTAGAAGTCAATACGGACTACTTTTACTGTACTCTTCCAGAGTCAAACTGACGTTTTAGAAAAGAAAATTAACAGCACATCGGTTTAGAGGCTCTAAAGTGAGCGAGTAAATAAAGATTTGTTGTATTTTATTTTGTGTGAACTGTCTTTAAGAATATAAATAGACTTTAGACTTTATCCCTGTGCTGATATTTTTCTTCGTCGGTGCGGATGAGTTCACTTTGTCCATCTCCAGAAAAGGAAAGGAGTGATATAATCAGCATCAGACCTCCACAGACTTTAACTCTGAACAAAGAACAAGTCTTTGTATTTGTGCGACACTTCAAGCCTCGCAGCGAATCACATTCCTTTACACTTCTAGTTTAAACATGTAAATCGACTGTATCTGATACACCACAGGCTCGACAGGATCAACATCAACAAACTGCGGAGGAATCAACTTCATCAGCTCATTTATCTTCAGATCTCTTTATGAATTTGAATATTTAACATGGACAAAACTTCATGAGATCAATTATATCAATTATCAATTATATTATAAATTATATATAAATCCATATACAGAATATATATGAATATATTTCTTAAATATATACAAGCATGTGTGTTTATTTATATATCTAAAATAATTATACACAGTGCCCCCACATATATTATGTAAACACAAACTTTTATTTTGGATGCGATTAATCGCTATTAATCGTTTTGACAGCCCTACTTTAAAACCATATTCCCTATATTAAATTGCAAGTATTGGCTGCAAATGGTGTTTTCCATCTATTATGTCAGTGGATAAACGTATGCTAAATAAAACTGAATGCCTTTTGATGCTTTTGTGCTTAAAGGCCTTAACTGCTTGAACCCCGATAAATGTTGCTTGCAGCTTTAATTAAGACTTATTATTGGCAGATATAGAGTTATATATGGTTTTATGTTTTATTCTGCTATACTGTTATAAAGATCTCATCGATTTATGTTACAAATATCTTGGGCCAAATGTTTCCAAAACATCCTGGAAAGTTTTCGAAGACTCTGGAGAGTTTGCAATCCTCTTGCATCAGACATACATCTCACTTTTTGTCCAGATAAATCAGTTAAATCAATGTCTGCACAAAATTGCATATTTTTGCTCAGTTTGGGCCTCTAAATAAAACTGAGCTGTTTTATCTCCTTTATATTCTCACTATATGACACATAAAAGCCTGATGTATAGCTATTATGAACCTCAATAAAGTGTTCCAACGGGAAAAGGAAAGACATTATTTCTCTTTACAGGCAAGCTGAAGTGTAGGAGAATCCTGCTTTCTACTTTCATCAACTCTCGTTTGTGTCAGCCGGTTAGGATAGACCTCTGCTGTTTAATTTACATTCGCATTAGATAATTTCTTAGTTTCTCTGATCACTGGACCTACAAGGGCTTGTTCGTGCCAACACAGACTTCTCGAGCACATGCAGCTGATATAAGGGCTAAATATACAACTCAACTTAACCATAACAAATAAAGACATGCGAGTTTTGAATAACTTAAAACACAGAATCTAAATGACCCGTTGCGATACTAATATTCACCCGGTTCACAGATGCACAGGATTTGGCAGTACGGCCACTTCTGAGTTATTAACTGATAATCTCCAAATGCCAAAATAGCAGTCAATATACAAGCGTATCAATTTCCTCCTTTGTATATTCTAAAGTCGTTGCAACATTTTTATTATAAATAAATGATTTCAGTTTGGTCTGGCAGATGGAGCGGGACTGTTGAAGTCGTACTTCCAGATGGAGCAGAATATGAATAAATGAACCTGCTTTTCTAGTCTCACACAAGCTTACAAGGGGTAGTTTTAGGAACTCAGTTACAGGAACTCAGGTACAGGAACTCAGTTATATGAACTCGCCACCAGGGTGATTCCCCGAGAAACAATAGTTTATTTTCCAACTTTTTCCTGGTCGCACCTCAGTAAATCAGTAAATCAGTTCCTTCAAAAGAGTTTCAAGAACTAAAATCTTTCCTGAGTTGCGTACACGCCAAGAAACGTGAACTTCCGAAAATAGTTCTAGGTTAGTATATGTGAACACCCATAAAGCCAGTGGTGTATTGTAAAGCATCTGGTAAAGCGTCTGGTGTATGGTAAAGCGTCTGGTAAAGCGTCTGGTGTATGGTAAAGCGTCTGGTAAAGCGTCTGGTGTATGGTAAAGCGTCTGGTAAAGCGTCTGGTAAAGCGTCTGGTGTATGGTAAAGCGTCTGGTGTATGGTAAAGCGTCTGGTAAAGCGTCTGGTGTATGGTAAAGCGTCTGCTAAAGCGTCTGGTTAAGCGTCTGGTAAAGAGACTGGTAAAGCGTCTGGTAAAGCGTCTGGTAAAGCGTCTGGTAAAGCGACTGCTAAAGCGTCTGGTAAAGCGTCTAGTTAAGCGTCTGCTTAAGCGTCTGGTAAAGCGTCTGGTAAAGCGTCTGCTAAAGTGTCTGCTAAAGCGTCTGGTAAAGCGACTGCTAAAGCGTCTGGTAAAGCGTCTGGTAAAGCGTCTGGTAAAGCGTCTGGTAAAGCGACTGCTAAAGCGTCTGGTAAAGCGTCTGGTAAAGCGTCTGGTAAAGCGTCTGGTAAAGCGTCTGGTAAAGCGTCTGGTAAAGCGACTGGTAAAGCGTCTTGCACTCACCCTTGAGCTCCACATCGGCATGGTAGTTCCCGCTCATGACGGAGTCTGTGCTCGGGGTGCTGCAGCGATACACACCGCTGTCTGTCGCTCGCACCTTCTTGAACCTGAGCTCCACTGAATTATCGGCCAGCTTCTGATAACTGATGTCCCCGCTGTTGACCCGGTCTCTCACTGAGGGGTCCATGAAGGATTCTTCGAGGGTGGAGATGAGATTGAGTAATTTACCCCCGGCCTGGAGCATGGACCAATCGAAATCCTGCTCCCGGGGCCCCTCGTAGTTGGACACGTTGCAGCGGATGGAGACGGCCTGTCCCTCGACATGCACCAGAGGACCGACTGGCACCTTCACCACACGGCCCTCGCTGGACAACACTGAGACGCGAAGACACGAGAGATCAGATATGGACAAATGGGGAGAAGATCATTTTTATTTTATTTTTACTTTACTGTACTAAATAGCTTAATTGTTAGCCTATGTCTACTTTATCACTGTTACAACGGTTACACAAGTCAAATGCAAAATATAAATAAAAGTATATGATACAAATGTATTATTTGACCAATTTTGAAGTTTTACAGCATTTTCTTCCTGAAATCCACCTTGAAATCCTACCCCCTGTAGGGATCAGGATAATCCTGTTTTTGGATCAAAGTTATCCAAATCCCACTGACAAGTTTAGAACAACACAAACTGAAGGTTTGATCCAGATTAAAACTAGGATTGGATTCCCTGATCTAATCTGATTTCAGATTCCTTCTCTCCCTTTTGAACAACCCATTTTCAAGATTTGATCCAATCCGATAACCAAAATCCAATCAGCTTACCTTTGAACAACTGGCCCAATGAGATAAAACAATGGAACTGACATATTTTAAGATATATTACTTTCAGTTAAACCAGCTCAAACATGCAATTTTAGTCTGGGACCAGATGTGAAACCCGGGGCCCGGTTTTTCATATTGGATAACGGATTGGATCAAATCTTGAAAATGGGATTTTCCAAAAAAAAAAAAAAAAAAAAAAAAGATTACATAATCGGATTAGATCAGGTAATCCAATCTTGGTTTTGATCCAGATCAAACCTTAAGTTTGGATTTTTCAGAATTTTTGTGAAGGATTTGGATCACTTTGATTCAAATAATTTGGATTAAACTGATCCCATCAGAAGGGTGGATTCGGCGTGGATTTCATGCCCAAAATGTGATGAAAACTTTAAATGTATCAAATAAGACTATATTTTGGATCATACATCTTACAAGATCTCCTATTTATTCATAAGTTTTTAAATTATTTGTTCATCCGTCAGGCTACAGTGAGGTACGCAGCAAAGTAGAAAGAGTTTGGCCTCATAAAATAATACCCCAAACAGCCGTCAAAATTGACCAAAACGTCATGTTGATATATATACATACATATATAGACCATTTCACAAGATGTAAACAACACTGGCCCAGAAGCACTTCCTGTTTCAGTTTTTTAACACTACATAAAAGCTGGGATAAATACAACCAACAGAACATTTAAAACTGAATCAAAGAGTTAAACAAACATCTTTAAGATGTTTTCTTTACATGTGAAATAAAGAAAACAGTTACAAACTGAAACAGGAAGTGCTTCTGGGCAAGTGTTGTTTACATCTTGTGAAATGGTATATATATATATATATATATATATATATATATATATATATATATATATTCATCACAATCGAAAATATTTTTGTTTTTAGAATATTTGTTGGTGATGCATGCAATCGTTTGTCCACATCAGATGAGGAAGTCTGAAATTATTGTGGAAAATTTGACATTAAGTATTTTTTTATTCAATACATATATATTTGAAACTTATTAAATATCCTCAATGTACAGTGTTTGTTACTTGTTTTGTCTACTTGTTGCTCTTTATATATCTATAGTTCTACATGGTGATTTCCTATCCTGTTTGAGCACTAGTTAACCAGATTTGGTGATCCTGAAAAGTTCCTATCTGGATCAGATTGACACAATCCAAAAACTGGCTCAAAAGTAAGATGGATTACATGATCACGGATCACAAAAAAGGATTACTAAATCCGGATCAATTTTATCCGGATTAAACCTTTTGAAAAAACAGGCCCAGGGGTTGAAGTCATAAAAACCAAATTCAGTCACGATTGTCCAAACCATGGCACTCAATACACTAAGCAACCATGAAGACAGAACGTGTGATGTCAGAGGAAATGATCAATCCCGAGTACATGATGAGTCATCAATATTTCTACTCTGTTTTCCATAAGACAAAGATTGTCCATTTTCAAGGCGTTCGTCTGTACACTTCAAAGAGACGCATCTGTTCATGGAAATGTTTATTGCAAATGACCATATTAGGTTCAAAGCACTGGAATAAAAACATGCAGTTGCAACTAATGGTGAAAATTAACATTTTATTGGGTTTGGGAATTAAGTGCCGCGAGACGAATTACATCAGCAGACGAACACAAACCCACAGACGAACCAGAAGAAGAGAGGAACAGAGGGACAGAAACCAAAACTGAGAGAGGACGACATGTAACAACTCGTTTCCTCATGAGGGATCGGTTCTCGTAAGGTGGAGGACTCAGAAGACAAACACTGTAGACACTAGAGAAATATAGAGTACAATAAAACCTGCTGAGGTCAAACACTACTACAGTACTTACACCAGGAAACAGTGAAAGTAGATATGAGCGGATTATGAATGATGAGCAGGGAATGAGCCAGATAAGACAACACAAATAACTTATCGGCACAGTATTATAGTGTAGATCTGAATTCAGAAAAACTGTACAGTCCTTTAGCACAAATTCATGTCAGGAAAGTTTTTAAAAAGATGCTAAGATCCCCAAATCAAGCACATAACCAAATATTCAAGAATGAAGGGTCACATGTAGTCTATTTATCAAAATATTATTCTAAATATCTGAGGCCAGTGTTAATGGAGGCTACATTTGAAAACGAATTGTTCAATAAATAATAAACACCTTTTGTGTCGAGAGCAAGAAAATTGACATTTAAGATATACTTTGAAGCTATACTGTTGGACACATACGGTTTAGTCATTTAATGTTTGATTTTAAGGTCATTTGAATGGTAAACTTAGGCATTTAAACCTGTTTTTCAAACATCATGATTAGTATGGCCTATCAGTGGTTTTGCTTTAGGACTTGGAGAGTAACTTTAGTCCTAAAGCAAAACCACTGATAGCAGCCCAAACACGATGTTTAAAACAGGTTTACTCTTTCAGTAAACACATTATACACCCAAACTAACCATTGGATCACTTCACCTAATGGATCATGTAACATTAGTCAATATTAGACAAGACCTGATTCGTTACAATCCAGACTAAAGGAAACATCTCAAGCGCTGATATATCTTTTGACGATAATAATCTCAGTTTGAGGTCGATCTAAAACACACCAAGATCATTTTCATCTTAAAATAGCCTAGTAAGATGAAACAACCATATACATGTTTGTTTATCTTAAGAATTGCTATTTAATGATGAAAACGAGCTTGTGTTTAGAGGAAATGTTGCATGTCTAACTTTTTTTGTTATCTAAACTAATTTAAATACAAACACGCAGGCGTTTCTTGGTCAAGAACTAACGTTAGTCAACTTACCAAGGGCAACAAACAAAATCACAGGACGAAGGAGTCCCGTTCCTTTATCCATTTTGTGAAGGCGCGTGATTTTCCCACGGGATCGCCTTTGTCACAAGGACACACACACACACACCGGGCGGAGAGAGAGAGTAAAGCCGGACGAGTCTCTCTCGAGCGCGGATTAAAGTTCAGTCCTTCAGTCCTTTAGTCCTGTGAACTGGTGGATCTGCGCGAGCTGCATGATAACACACACACTGAGGACTGGATTGGCACAGTCATGTCCGGAAGTGAGTGTGTGTGTGTGTGAGTCAGTGCGCGCGTGTATGTTGGATGAGGGAGGGACTCGCCGCAGGTGAAGTTCCGCCGCACCCGAGCGGGTGTGTGTGTGTGTGTGTGTGTGTGTGTGTGTGTGTCGTGACGGTGCAGGCATACAGGCAGGCACTAATTATCTCCCAGAATAACTCAGGAGTCCAGAGAGACCCCGAAACACCCACTGATATCCTCACATGTTCCCAGAACGCTGCAGAATGAATCATTTATGGCGAGAAATCGTCCTCATTATTAGCCTATCTGTCCTTTCATCTCCGAGAGAGAGAGAGAGAGAGAGAGAGAGAGAGATTGTAGGAGACCTGCTCTTCTCATCATAAACCTGAATGAATATCCATGCATCAGTACAGTCAAGGCTAAGACCACACTGATTTATTTACATGATTTACATGTTGTACAGAAAGGTCAACTGTATGCTGTAAAATCATCATCATCATCTTCTTCTTCCGCTCATCCGGGGCCGGGTCGCGGGGGCAGCAGTCTAAGCAGAGATGCCCAGACTTCCCTCTCCCCCGACACTTCCTCCAGCTCTTCTGGGGGGATACCGAGGCGTTCCCAGGCCAGCCAGGAGACATAGTCTCTCCAGCGTGTCCTAGGTCTTCCCCGGGGTCTCCGCCCAGTGGGACGTGCCCGGAACACCTCCCCAGGAAGGCGTCCAGGAGGCATCCGGAACAGATGCCCGAGCCACCTCAGCTGACCCCTCTCGATGTGGAGGAGCAGCGGCTCTACTCTGAGCTCCTCCCGAGTGACCGAGCTTCTCACCCTATCTCTGAGGGATCGCCCAGCCACCCTGCGGAGAAAGCTCATTTCGGCCGCCTGTATCCGGGATCTTGTCCTTTCGGTCATGACCCAAAGCTCATGACCATAGGTGAGAGTAGGAACGTAGATTGACCGGTAAATCAAGAGCTTTGCCTTACGGCTCAGCTCCTTCTTTACCACAACAGACCGGTACACCGACCGCATTACTGCAGAAGCTGCACGGATCCGTCTGTCAATCTCCCGTTCCATCCTTCCCTTACTTGTGAACAAAACCCCAAGATACTTAAACTCCTCCACTTGAGGAAGGATTTTTCCACCAACCTGAAGTGGGCAAGCCACCCTTTTCCAACCGAGGACCATGGCCTCGGACTTGGAGGTGCTGATTCTCATCCCAGCCGCTTCACACTCGGCTACAAACCGTCCCAGTGCATGCTGAAGGTCCTGGTATGAAGGGGCCAACACGACAACATCGTCCGCAGATAGCAGAGATGAAATCGTGTAGTCCCCAAACCTGACACCCTCCGGCCCCTGGCTGTGCCTAGAAATTCTGTCCATAGATATTATGAACAGAACCGGCGACAAATGGCAGCCCTGCCGGAGTCCAACATGCACCGGGAAGAAGTCTGACTCACTACCGGCAATGCGAACCAAGCTCCTGCTTCGGTCGTACAGGGACCGGACAGCCCTTAGCAAAGGACCCCGGACCCCGTATTCCCGGAGCACCCTCCACAGGCCTCCTCAGGGGACACAGTCGAATGCCTTCTCCAATTCCACAAAACACATGTGGACTAGTTGGGCAAACTCCCATGAACCCTCCAGCACCCTGTAGAGGGTATAGGGCTGGTCCAGTGTTCCACGGCCCGGACGAAAACCGCACTGTTCCTCCTGAATCCGAGGTTCCACTATCGGCCGTATTCTCCTCTCCAGTACCCTGGCATAGACTTTTCCAGGGAGGCTGAGAAGTGTGATCCCTATAGTTGGAACACACCCTCCGGTCCCCCTTCTTAAAAAGAGGAACCACCACCCCGGTCTGCCATCCCAGAGGCACTGTCCCCGACCGCCACGCGACGCTGCAGATGCGTGTCAACCAAGACAGCCCCACAACATCCAGAGACTTGAGGATGCAAGTCTCTGGATGCTGTAAAATGCATATGAATTACCTATTAATTGTCATTTAAGTGAAATTACTGAACTTAAATATACAAGTTTGATGAAAATGGTCATTTTAGAAGAAAATTTCAAATGGCATTTAGAGGCTTTTGCATCTGAACTCTTCATATGTAAATATAATCTGTGTATACAAACAATTGAATTCAGTAATCTCATCTGTTTTTTTGAACAAATTCACATCTCAGAGATTCACAAGGCACAGTTAGTGTGTGTTCCTGTCAGGTCAGGTTGTAAACACATTTGAAATGATTGTGTACAGACAGACACACACACGTTGCTTGTGTGAATGTGTAGAGACAGATCTGGGCAGAGGTCAGGGTGTGACTGAGGGTTCAGGGTCAAAGGTCAGTGTACCTTTTGGTAAAGCCACTGTGATTAACACTTGTGTTCAAGTCATTGTGTGACTATTTTTACTTGTTGATGCAGAACATATGGTTGCAGTCAGACTGCAGTGACCCACTGCAACACACTCTAAAAAATGCTGGGTTGTTTTAACCCAACGTTGGGTCAAATATGGACTAACTCAGCAGTTGGGTTAAATTTTTACATTACATTTTTAACCCAACATTTCGGGTTTGTCCATATTTGACCCAACGTTGGGTTAAAACAACCCAGCATTTTTTAGAGTGCACACACACACACACACAGTATGATGATAAAGCCAGAATTCGTTAAGGCTCAAACTCTGCTCCATTGTGAACGGCTGCTCCCAGTATTAGTGTGTTCAGGACCGACACACCCTTCGGACAAAAGACAGCGAGCGGAGTGTGAGCACACGTCAGGGACAGCTGTCAATCAAACACACAATGCTCTCACCAACACTGGATGTTTTTAATAATCTTGTGCGTTTGGAAAACTGACTCATTTCAAACATGCCGTATTAATGTCCTGTTATAACAAGCGGAGAGTTACGCTTCTGCCTCATCTTGCAGGAATCGGACCGGTAAGCTTGCTCACATCTGCAGGGAAAATATTTGATCCGTTGTTGTGATTTCACAATGCAAGCGTCACACCGATGTAGAAGACGTTTGCTAAATAAAATACAACCCTTGTGTTGAGTAAAGAACGGAGAAAGCAGAGCTGATGTCAAATCAAGTCAGAACTCAGATCGATCAAACGCTCCCTCTAGTGATGATTGTGGAGTAATGCCACCGCCACACAGCTTCAGGACAGAGTCATGTTAAGAAAACCCTGTAATTAATGACTCACTCTCATGCCTTTCCAAACTCATAAGACTTTCATTGATCTTCAGAACACAAATGAAGATATTTTTGATGAAATCTGAGAGGTCTCCCGTTCACAGACAGAAATTTAACGGCCACTTTCAAAGTCCAGAAAGATAGTAAAGGCATTGTTAAAATCGTCCATTGGTACCGTACCGATACTAAAATGTGATGTCTATTCCTTTGTCAGTAGTGTAAAATACGTAGTTGGACTGTTTCATTAGGTGTTCAGGAACGAAGTCCTGAAAACCTATTGTATTTGCTAGAAAGAAAAAAAAATCCCCTAAAACGCATAGTGCAGCCCAAACCGTAAGGGCTGGAGCTCTGAAACTTTGTCAGATGGTAGGGCCTCAAATTGTGGAGAAGCTATCAGAGTATGAGCCCGATTGGCCCATAGGTGGCGCTACAGCAACCAAAAGTACTAAATTGCTCATAACTCCAAGGCCGTTTGACTTAGCTTCAATGTTTTTACACCACTGTAATCACTGGCTCAAGACGGACAAGATGTATATCTCGGATTTCCATTTGGAGCAAAAAAAAATTTGTTATTTCGGTTTTTGTCCAAAACCCACTTTTGCGAACTAGTCCCTGGATTTTTGCCCGATCGGGACCAAACCAGTCTAGGCCTATTCTCTGGACTCTCTAGATCAATAATTATCGAAAAAAAGTTGAAATTTTGCATTTGGTTGGCTGTAACAGGGTCATTTAGATAGTGGTCTGTGGCAAAATTCAGTCAAAATCCCCTAAACCCCCCCCAAAAAAGTCACAACTTCACAAAAATCGACGAGCATATGTGTCCTAACATGGTTAGGAAGCATGCAAAGTTTCGTGAGGATCGGATCATAGGTGGCGCTACAATCGTCAAAAAGGTCTCTCATTATTAGGTGTTCAGGAACGAAGTCCTGAAAACCTATTGTATTTGCTAGAAAGAAAAAAAAAATCCCCTAAAACGCATAGTGCAGCCCAAACCGTAAGGGCTGGAGCTCTGAAACTTTGTCAGATGGTAGGGCCTCAAATTGTGGAGAAGCTATCAGAGTATGAGCCCGATTGGCCCATAGGTGGCGCTACAGCAACCAAAAGTACTAAATTGCTCATAACTCCAAGGCCGTTTGACTTAGCTTCAATGTTTTTACACCACTGTAATCACTGGCTCAAGACGGACAAGATGTATATCTCGGATTTCCATTTGGAGCAAAAAAAATTACTTGTATAATAAAGACAATACTCAACTATAATTCATAGTATAACTTTATCAAATCAATCTTTTAACATTTACAACCACATTTAGTAAAAAATGACTATTATCCTGAAGTTGAAAATAAGTGTGTGAACTAAACTGTAGTAAATCATATTTTAACATGGTAAATTATGATAAATCATATTGGAACATGGTTAATTATGTAATATCAAGCTGAAATGTAGTATATCATGATAAATCATGCCTGCTACATACAACTTAATGTCTTTTGATGCTTTTGTGCTTAAATGCCTTAAAGACCTGAACACCGATAAATGCTGCTTGCAGCTTTAATGTAACTTAGTTCTATGTGGGGAGAAATGTGCTCACTATGTTTGTGAGACAATCAGCTGATTACTATTAATATATTATATGTTAAGACCCTTGATCCTCACCTGACTATGGCTTTGTAAACTTTATCCATGATGTGGTTTATGATGGACTGTGGTTCAGAAACAGTGGCAATGTTACACACTCTTGGCTTACCTCTGCTGTCTCAGACGACGAGATGTTTGTCCCGTTTGAGCCACCGTAGCTTCTTCGAAAGGGAGGGGTGAGCAGTTGTTGAAGAAGTCAAAGAGGCCAAGTGTTTTGTACCGTTTGTGGATGAAACTAAAGATGTTTAAAAAAACGAGCTGCTCGTTTGAATCAGCAATGGCGCCAATCGAGAGAGAGAGATGATGTCAATTTGTTTGACGTTGCAATAATGAGACAGAAAAGCGTTTGTGTCAATATTATTTATTAATTAATTAAATTTGTTTTAATTAATTCATTTTTTTCTATTATTGACAGTAGACTAGCCTAATAAATGAAACACAAAGCCCTTTTAAGAAGTGGGCCTATCAGTAATTCAATATTTGTTATATAATCTGCAATAATTATGAAAACCTGTGCAGACTATCAATTTATTTATATCTTCAGTTTAATATACTATTGATTAAAGATAGGACTATATACTGTTAAAATTATTCAACCATAATCTGAACATGTTATTAATGTAATAAAGAGAAAGCAAGAGACTCTATAACATCTCAGTGTTTATGATTTACAAAGCATTATGGGTAGAATCTCTCTACAGTGTATTCTGATTCATCAACACAGTTTCACTGATGATCCAGAACTATAAACCCCAAACCCAGGATAGAGCGGCTGAGTGAATGTGGTCTGGACTGTGTGTATGAGGATCAGTGTGTCAGAGACGCTGTAGAAGGACAGAGTTCCTGCACTGTGATCCACATACACTCCTACTCTGTTATACACACACTCTCCTGTTCTACTGATGATGGGCTTTACTGGGAGTTCAGTCTGTATGTTATTGTGTTTGAATGAGTAACTGGAGGAAGAGCAGATCAAACTCCAGGACTGATCATTACATCCAAACAAACACTCTTTACCCGATCCCTTCCTGCTGATGCTCTTATATGACACTGATATACACACTTCAATCCCACTCCACTCAATCTCCCAGTAACAGCGTCCACACACACTCTCTCTACACAACACCTGACACACTTCATCAAATCTGTCTGGATGATCAGGATACGACTGAGGCTGTTGGAATAAAGAAGGGCCAGTAATCACTCTGTTCCTCTCAGACAGACGGAGGCGTTTATTCACTGTGTTCAGATCCAGATTGAGCTGATGGGAATCTGATGGAGATAAAACACATCAGAATCAGGAATTATGAATCTGTCGGATCTTTTAATGAAGATGATGTCTTCGTGTTCAATATCAGCAGTGTCTCAGTACAGTATACATGAATGTGTGTGTGTGTGTGTGTATAGACCATTTCAAAAGATGTAAACAACACTGGCCCAGAAGCACTTCCTGTTTCAGTTTTTTAACACTACATAAAAGCTGGGATAAAATACAACCAACAGAACATTTAAAACTGAATCAAAAAGTTAAACAAACATCTTTAAGAAGTTTTCTTTACATGTGAAATAAAGAAAACAGTTACAAACTGAAACAGGAAGTGCTTCTGGACCAGTGTTGTTTACATCTTTTGAAATGGTCTATATTCCTTGGCCAGGGAAATGATAAGTTCAAACAAATTACTAATTTATAGTGAATCAAGTTAAAAATACTTATGAATTATTATTATTTTATTAATTATTATGAATACTTGTCAATTATTATCAATTTTTTTTTTCTGATGAATCAACGTTATATATGTTTCAGTGTATCTGAACTCTTTATGTTCAATATATCATCAGTGTCTCAGTTTAGCAGATATCCTGTGCAAATCATCATTTCCATGATCAACTATAAAACTCTTCTGTCATGTTTTCTTCCACTTCTCCAGGAAGAACATGAACACACTCAGAGAGTTTTCTGCTGGTTTTCTCAGTGACTTACATTGTAGGAAGTCGTTCCTGGTCCTGGGAACAATGTTGGAGAGAGTGACTGTGGAAATAACAGACATGAAGAGTGTGATTATCATGTCTAGAGGAAATGATCCTGCATCCGTTCCTAAGACATTTCTAATATGATCTTCTACATGATCTGAGATGATGGAGGATTATTTCTGAGAGCAGGATCTCCAGGACTTTACCTCTGTCAGAGATCTTCTTCAGCTCCTCTTTGCAGAAATCCTCCAGTCTGTCTCTCAGCTGACGGACAGATTCTCTCACGCCATCAAAAGAGGAGAGAGAACTGAAGGGATTGTCATTGACGTCTGTAGATTCAGGAGGAGCTGAGAGAGACTGGAAACTCTACAGAAAACACAAATCAAAGCTCATCACCTCAGAGAAGTTCTTTAAATAAAAAAATAAATATATTGTCCTGTTCTTCTGGATCTGTGTTACCTGCAGGAAGCGTATGTGATCCTGTGTGTGTGAAAGCTGCTCCAGCTCAGCCTCTCTCCTCCTCAGATCATTGATCTCCTGCTCCAGTCGCTCCAGTCGTTCTTCAGCTCGACTCACTGCAGTCTTTTCCTGATCTCTGATCAGCTGTGTCGCCTCAGAGCGGCTTCTCTCAATGGAGCGGATGAGCTCAGTGAAGATCCTCTCGCTGTCCTCCACTGCTGTGTGTGCAGAGCGCTGTTAGGACACACATCACAATCACACAGTGAGCTTCAGTGAGTCCTGACTGAGACTTCTCAAACTTCTCTTCTTCTCCAGACTCACCTTATGAGACTCTACAGCCTCTCTCAGCTGCTGAAGATCTTTCTCTCTCTGCTGGATCCTCTGCTGGAACGACCTCTGCGTCTCCTTCAGCTGCTTCTGCAGCACAAACCAATAACAGAGATGCACTTTACACTCTCACTACGTATATCACCATCAGAAGAGTTTCTTCTTGATCAGTGTTTAAGGTGTATTTTCAGCATATTTTCTGTTAAGTTAAATGCTCAGCGGTGAAAGTCCACTTCCAGCTGCTCTTCACTTCTGTGACGTCTGCAGTGTGAATGATGTTTCTGATCATATGGTGCCAATATAAACAGTGTCAACATTATTTCATCAGTGTCTAGTTTCATACCTGTTTCTCTGTCCTCTGCGCTGCAGCTGATACAGTGTCGTGGTTTTTATGTTCGTCCATCGTACACAGCACACATATACACTTCTGGTCAGTGCGGCAGAAAACCTCGAGGAGTTTATCATGTGTTTGGCAGATCATCTCCTGCAGTCGTCCAGTGGCGTCAGTCAGATTGTGTCTCTTTCCTTTAAACCAACTCTCATGTTGTTCAAGGTGACTTTGACAGTAAGAGATCAGACACACCAGACAGGACTTGACGGCTTTGTGTTTTCTTCCAGTACAGACGTCACACGGCACATCTCCAGCTCCAGCGTAACAGTCAGCAGGAAGTGTAGTCTTCTTCAGTTTCTCCACCAGTTCAGCCAGCATGGTGTTTTTAGCTAAAGCAGGTCTTGAACTGAAGGTCTGTCTGCACTGAGGGCAGCTGTAGACTCTCTTCTCGTCCTCCTGATCCCAGCAGTCTGTAATACAGATCTTACAGTAACTGTGTCCACAGGAAGTGGTCACTGGATCCTTCAGGAGATCCAGACACACTGGACACAGGAACTCATCCTGAGAAAATCTGGCTTCTGCCATTTTACTTCATGAGACACACAAACACACAACAGCTCGACTGCACTTTAGTTTCTCTTTCTCAAACTCTTCCTGCTTCCTGGTTCTGTGTTTGAGTGACGTGTGCAAAACAGGTCAAGTGTGCAAAACAAGTCAATAAAGCCTCATTCCTGCTGAGTTCAGATTCTACAACAGTAAATACAGAAACCTTCACTGTAAACCCTGATGCTCAAAATAATTAATTGGTTTGAGAACGGCAAACTTATATTAAACAAATCAGTTATCCTTTACATGTATGTAGAACTACATTTATGCCAGTATTCTAGACCTGCATCAACTAATCCACAGGGTTCAAAAACTTAATTTAAAAATACTTACACTCAAACAGATCGTGTCAGAGATTCAGTTCAGGACTGGTTTGTCACGATAGATTTGAAGGATTTTAGCTCAATCCAAGCGGATGGCTGTTCTGCATTTAGATCTCATTTTGTCTCACATTAGAAAGTTGGGGCAAAGGCTCAACGCCTAAAAGAGTGTGCTCCTTCCAGCTCAGAGAAACACTTTTCTAGGCGTGGTTTGGGATTCAACAATGATACAACTTTTCCCTGCTCATATAGCATTGATGCTCTCAGCCATAAATGGGGTAAAATAGGGCAGTTACTGACTGTGAAACAGTTTCAGAGACTATTGGGACTCCTACAGTGGTGGCTCAGAACCAGGGAGTTTTCTCTGGGGGGAAATCCATTGCACATGATCAACGTCACGCGACAACGCAGAAGTGCCTTAGTCATGTGGAGAAAACATTGGTTCCTCTCCCAAGGCCCAGTGTTGGGTCTTCTTGTCGCAGCGTAACACTAACGACGGATGCTTCCCTCACAGGTTGGGGGCGATCAAGAGTGGTCAACAGGCGCAAGGTCTGTGGCACTTTCTTGGCACATAAATCGGCTAGAAATGATGGCGATGTTTCAAGCTCTCAAACGTTTCCTCCCAGACATGAGGGGTCATCACTTGCTAGTCCGCATGGACATCACATCAGTGGTCTCTGGCTCACCAGATCCTCCTGTGTGCCCAAAGGAAATTATTGTCTCAGGGCAGTATGTATAAAGTTGAGGCTGAGGCCCGGGGAATGGAGACTCCACCCCGAGGTGGTGAAGCTCCCATGGGAGAAATTCGGCCAAGAACAAGTACGCCTATTTGCATCTTCAGAGACAACTCACTGTCCCGTGTGTCACAAAACCACACAGAAAACAGAAGGTCCAATTGCAGTATATTGAATAATAAGGGCAATCAAACATCATAGTCATCCAGACAGGGGTCAAAAATCCAAAATCATCAATCAAAACATAAGAACAAAAACAGGAACAAGCAGGAACACAGACCTCAGAATTGGCGACGTATTACAAGGACTACGTAATGAATAATGACACAGACAGGGAATATATACACACATATCTAACAATGTGATGGGAAACAGCTGAGTGCAATGAACTGATGAGTGACAGACAGAATGCTGGGAAATGAAGTCAAATGTGAAAGACACCGTGAGAACGAGGACCTCTAGTGACAACCCAGGGAAACACAACCAGACCCTGTGATATAGAGCGGCTACTAGATGCTCCACGACAACAACTACAACACAAAACAAGAGTTCAGGAGGGAGGTGGAATGGTGGAATCCAACTGCGAACCCCACGATCTCAGTCGCCGCGCCGCCTCAAAGGACGCGGGACCAGAACCGTGGGGAACGCGAGCCTGACCGTGCTCGCGTCACTTTTATACTTCCAGGTATGCCGTCACATGTTACGTCACGACGCAACACCAATCAGGATTGGATTAGTTTCATTCACTTCAGAGGCGCACGCTTAGGGAGCGTCCCCAAAGTGTCGATTCTCGACGCAGTGTAGAGTTACCTTGAAAGGGAACCAAAGATATTTAAAAAAGGAGCAGCGAATCAGCAATCGCGCCTGTTTTAAGCAATTTGAACATTTTGTTTTTGTTAAAAACTGAGCAAAGAACGACACTCCGCCGCTCTGCATACGTCATCTCCTTCATCGCTCTGATTGGTTTAGGTCTATCCGCGACGTCCGTTGGTGACGCCCCTCTGGAGACGATTCGTCTATGAAGCTTTGCCAGAGCATAACTTGTCACGACTTCGCACCGCCACGACCTCGCCGCTACACACTCATGAAATAAAACTGCACTGCAACAAAAAGGTACGGCATGAGTTTTATATTTAATGCTGTTCACTCTGAGTTTATGATACGAATATAATATGAATATAACCGAACAGAATTCATACATAAAAGAGTGTGTCCCCGGCGTTATGCAGTTTTTAGAGAGAGATAGACAGAGATAGAGAGATGATATCAATTTGTTTGACGTTGAAATAATGAGACAGAAAAGCATTTGTGTCAATATTATTTATTTATTAATTCAATTTGTTTTAATTAATTCATTTTTTTTCTATTATTGACAGTAGACTAGCCTAATAAATGAAACACAAAGCCTATCAATAATTATTCATTTGTTATACAATCTGCAATAAATATGAAAACCTGTGCAGACTATCAATTTATTTATATCTTCAGTTTAATATACTATTGAGTAAAGATAGGACTATATACTGTTAAAATTACTCAACCATAATCTGAACATGTTATTAATGTAATAAAGAGAAAGTAAGAGACTCTATAACATCTCAGTGTTTATGATTTATCATGCAGCTCAAAGCATTATGGGTAGAATCTCTCTACAGTGTATTCTGATTCATCAACACAGTTTCACTGATGATCCGACACTATAAACCCCAAACCCAGGATAGAGCGGCTGAGTGAATGTGGTCTGGACTGTGTGTATGAGGATCAGTGTGTTAGAGACGCTGTAGAAGGACAGAGTTCCTGCACTGTGATCCACACACACTCCTACTCTGTTATACACACACTCTCCTGTTCTACTGATGATGGGCTTTACTGGGAGTTTAGTCTCTATGTTATTGTGTCTGAATGAGTAACTGGAGGAAGAGCAGAACAAACTCCAGGACTGATCATTAGATCCAAACACACACTCATTACCCCGTCCCTTCCTGCCGATGCTCTTATATGACACTGATATACACACACCACCACTCCACTTAATCTCCCAGTAACAGCGTCCACACACACTCTCTCTACACAACACTTGAGGATTATATCCATCAAATCTGTCTGGATGATCAGGATACGACTGAAACTGTAGGAGAGAAGTGGCAGTAATCTCTCTGTTCCTCTCAGACAGACGGAGGCGTGTATTCACTGTGTTCAGATCCAGATTGAGCTGATGGGAAACTGATGGAGATAAAACACATCAGAATCAGGAATTATGAATCTGTCTGATCTAAACTCTTCATGTTCAATATATCAGCAGTGTTTCAGAATCAGAATGAGCTTTATTTCAGGTGTGTGCAAACAAACAAGGAATTTGTTGTGGTTTAAATTAGACTAATAACCATAAATAAATAAAATAAACAATTATATCAATAATAATAATGTGGTATAAATCTGAAACAGAAGACTGTACAGATTTGTGCACTATGCTCTATAAATGACATTTAAATTTGTATAAATCTGAGTGCAGTTTCCTATATAAATTTATATATTTTTTCCTTGGCCAGGGAAATAATAAGTTCAAACAATTTATAGTGAATCAAGTTAAATATTTTGTGTGAATTATTAACTCAATTTTTTCAGGTGAATCAACGTTATATATTTTTCAGTGTAGCTGAACTCTTTATGTTCTGTAATTGTCGCAACATTATGATAATGTACACTTTGTTTTCAACCAATGTTATAATTTAGAATTATAAATTGCATTTAGTATCATTCAGTGATTTTATTTGGTAAGAGTAAAGGGCTTTTATTTTGAAGTCTCCGCACTGTTTTGCAAGGCCTTTTGGGACACTCGTGAGTGAGAGTCGCAAGCTAACAGCAAGTGAAGCACGGACAATTTAATTTTCTGATAAAAGTGTTAAGGTTGTTATAGTGGATGTCAGCTATCTAAGAAAACGCTTTATTCCCTTGTGTACGGCATGCAGCCAACGAGGTATGTTGTTTTGTGTCTGTATTTTACTTTGGTGAACGTTATTTTACATGCTGCGCACGTCATTGCATGTTCATACTAAGCTAATGTAGTTTTTAATTTTCTCGTTACATTGTGTTTAGTTTTCACGGTGAACTGGGAGAGTAACCTTCAAATAAACCTGTAGCAAGAAAACCACTGTCTGCCAGTGCTTCGAGGGAATTACAGTGAAAACTCGAACTGTTCATCAACGCGAGTGAACATTAATCGACGGCGCGCAAGTTCAAAGGATCAGCATCAGTCGGTAGCGCACTGAGCTGTCATCAAAGGACTGAATCTGAAAACATGCACGCACGCAGACAGAAGTAAGAGGAGGCATAGATCTTAATGAACAACGTTTTCAAGACAAAGCCATAAAGAACTTGGACACTATAAGTCAAGAGTGATCTAAGAAGAAGGCTTCTGTTAAGGTTTGCCAAAAGGATTTTTGCGTCAATATAGCATCTGTAGTATGTGTAATGAATGTTTTGACTCATGTGACCATGTAATATACATCGAAGCTTGCCATTTGTAGCCATTTGAGTTAAAAAGAAATTATATTCAAGTTTTAAATAGTGTTTGGAAATAAGTGAAGGTATTATTTGCCATTTAATATTTAAGTGTCTAAGCTTATAAACTCTGCAGAGTTCATGCATAATGAGCACATTCTGAAAGGTAATTTCCAAAGTTGAGTTAAGCTTTTTTGCTCATTTTCAATTTTCTAATCACATTTTGAACCTCATTGAAAATTTTAAGTCATATAAGCGTATAAGTAACAACATGTAAGTGACATTTACATTGGAGTAAGTGTTAAAGACAAACCTAACAGTTTAATTACACCCTTTATTCAGAGGATTAATTAATTAATCCTTTATTATTAAGGATTTATTATTAAATTTATTATTAAGGATTAGACAATGTCAGAGTCAAGTGAGCCTACAACCCAGGTTAGGGAAAGCATAGAAGTAGATCAAGTTGGTGTTGCTGGAGTCCAGCAAGAGGAAGCGCAGCAGCCAAGACGAAGTCAAAGAGTCAGAACTCTAACCAAGAAAGGTAGAGAATTGCAAGATGAAAAAATGAAAGCGCTTCAACAAAGGTTCAACTACATTATTGAAAAATGGAGAACCCAAGTTAAATCTTCAAAGAAGCCTTTATCACAGTCAAAAGAGCCCTTACCTGATGATCTGCTTAATGACATTATCGATTGCATCACAGGTCTTTCTACAGACGTTCAGAAGAAGCACCAGTCTACACGCGTGAGTTTATTCCAGCCAACAGATCGCACATACCTACAAACGAAACTGCGAAAGCATGGTCCCATCTAGAACACTTCCAAGAAGAGATCACACCTCTGCAGGACTGCGAAGTAGGTCTGCTTATTGGGTATAACTGCTCACAAGCTCTACTTCCAAAGGAAGTTGTGTTTGGCGAAGATCATCAACCTTATGCACAGCGTACGGACCTTGGATGGAGCATTGTTGGCCACTGGAATCCTACTGTAGACTACGGTGATGCCATCGGAATCAGTCATCGCATAGTAGTGAGACAAGTGACACCAGCGATGGAGGCTTCTCTCAATCTCAAAACTGAAGTACACTATGTGAGCCGAAGCAAAGTAAAAGAGATCACGCCTTCAGACATCTTAAAGGTCCTTGAGTCAGACTTCTCTGAAAGAGCTGGAGAACATAATCCGGTGTCTCAAGAAGATCTCAAGTTCCTGGCAAAGTTAAGAGGAAACATCACACAGAAACACAATGGTCACTACGAAATGCCACTACCGTTCAAAGTGGAGAGACCCAAATTACCTAACAACAAGACATGTGCAACACATCGACTGCACTGTCTTGAAAGGAGACTAAAGAAAGATCAACAGTATTACAAAGACTACGTAAACTTCATGTATGATATCATTTCACGGGGTGAAGCGGAAAAGGTCCCAGAGGAAGAAATCGACAACAGTCCGGCCTGGTGCATTCCACATCATGGAGTTTATCATCCACGAAAACCAGGAAAAATATGTGTAGTATTTGACTGTTCTGCCAAGTTTAAAGAAACATCTCTCAACGACTACCTGCTTACCGGTCCTGATTTGACAAATACATTGGTGGATGTTCTATGTGGCTTCAGAAAAGGTTCCATTGCAGTCATGTGTGACATTGAAAGGATGTTCCACCAGTTTCACGTGAAAAGGAAAGATCAAGATTATTTAAAATTCCTTTGGTGGGAGAATGGCAACTTGAAAACCATACCATCAATTTACAGAAAGAAGGTCCACTTGTTTGGAGCAGCCTTGTCTCCTGGCTGTGCCAACTTCAGCCTGAAACATCTGGCAGGACAAGGTCAGTTCAGTGAAGACTCCATACGTTTCATTCAAAGAAATTTCTACGTTGATGATGGTCTTGCAAGCGTCCAAACTGAGAAGGAAGCCATTCAGCTCGTCAAAAAATCAAGAGAACTTTGCTCCACTGGCAAGCTCAGACTCCACAAGTTTGTTTCCAACAGTGAGAAAGTGATGGCAACCATCCCAGAGGAAGAACGTGCCACAATCAAAGATCTAGACATGGCCTTGAGTTCACCGCACATGGAGAGGGCTCTAGGAGTAGAGTGGTGCATTATATCAGACTCATTCAAATTCAGAGTTCAAGTAAAAACTAATCCGCTAACAAGAAGAGGTGTGCTCTCTACTGTAGCCTCTGTGTATGATCCCCTGAGGTTCATGGCACCCTTTGTCCTTTTGGGGAAACAAATACTCCAGCAAATGTGCAGAGAGAAGATTGGCTGGGATGAGGAACTTCCGGAAAACATAAGATCCAAGTGGGAGTCCTGGATCAGAGATCTGCCCAATCTGGCTGAAATGCAAATCAAAAGATGTTTTTTACCTTCCAATTTTGGTGACGTGAAAGGATATGAACTTCACCACTTTGCGGATGCAAGCGTCTCTGGCTACGGTGAATGTACATACCTGCGAGCCATTAACATGTCCGATGAAGTTTATTGCTGTCTGGTAATGGGCAAGTCAAGATTGTCACCAACCAAGGTCACGACTATTCTGAGACTTGAGCTCTCTGCGGCAGTTGTTACAGTTCGAACTAGTGACATGCTCCAAAGGGAATTAGAAATCCAAGATCTGCAAAAGTTCTTTTGGACAGATTCCACAGTTGTTCTTGGCTACATAAACAATGACGCCAGAAGATTTCAAGTTTTCGTAGCCAACCGCATACAGAGAATCAAGTCAAGTAAAATGCCTGAGCAATGGGCTTATGTTGCCTCTGAGGATAATCCGGCCTTTGACTCCGAACCACATCTTTACAATGAAGTCAACAATCATTCTGCCTCCACCTGGAAAATTTGTTGGAGAAGATCTCTATCTTCAAAAGAGGTGGCGTCGAGTGCAGTATTTGGCTAATGAGTTTTGGACCCGATGGAGGAAAGAATATCTATTAAACTTACAACCGAGACAAAAGTGGCACATAGAAACTTGAAGGTCAATGACATCGTCCTTCTAAAAGATGATCTGGTACCACGCAATGAATGGAAGCTAGCAACGGTCACAGAAGTCTATCCAGGGTCAGATAGTAGGGTGAGAAAGCTAAGGTTGCTAGTTAGTAACACTACATTTGACAAAAAGGGAAATCCACAACTAAAACAGTGTTTCTTGAAAGACCCATTCATAAAGTCGTTACTCTGCTTGAGGCAGACTAAGGTGTTTAATGTTTTTTACTGAAATTCCATGCCAAATGGTTAAATACCAAAAATTCAGAAGTTGTGTTAAGTTTACTTGCAACAACCATTATGTGTATAGAAATCCACATTAAGGTTTGTGTGATTTGGTGGGAGTGTAATTGTCGCAACATTATGAAAATGTACACTTTGTTTTCAACCAATGTTATAATTTAGAATTATAAATTGCATTTAGTATCATTCAGTGATTTTATTTGGTAAGAGTAAAGGGCTTTTATTTTGAAGTCTCCGCACTGTTTTGCAAGGCCTTTTGGGACACTCGTGAGTGAGAGTCGCAAGCTAACAGCAAGTGAAGCACGGACAATTTAATTTTCTGATAAAAGTGTTAAGGTTGTTATAGTGGATGTCAGCTATCTAAGAAAACGCTTTATTCCCTTGTGTACGGCATGCAGCCAACGAGGTATGTTGTTTTGTGTCTGTATTTTACTTTGGTGAACGTTATTTTACATGCTGTGCACGTCATTGCATGTTCATACTAAGCTAATGTGGTTTTTATTTTCTCGTTACACTGTGATTAGTTTTCACGGAGAACTGGGATAGTAACCTTCAAATAAACCTGTAGCAAGAAAACCACTGTCTGCCAGTGCTTCGAGGGAATTACATGTTCAATATATCATCAGTGTCTCAGTTTAGCAGATATCCTGTGCAAATCATCATTTCCATGATCAACTATAAAACTCTTCTGTCATGTTTTCTTCCACTTCTCCAGGAAGAACATGAACACACTCAGAGAGTTTTCTGCTGGTTTTCTCAGTGACTTACATTGTAGGAAGTCGTTCCTGGTCCTGGGAACAATGTTGGAGAGAGTGACTGTGGAAATAACAGACATGAAGTGTGTGATTATCATGTCTAGAGGAAATGATCCTGCATCCGTTCCTAAGACATTTCTAATATGATCTTCTACATGATCTGAGATGATGGAGGATCATTTCTGAGAGCAGGATCTCCAGGACTTTACCTCTGTCAGAGATCTTCTTCAGCTCCTCTTTGCAGAAATCCTCCAGTCTGTCTCTCAGCTGACGGACAGATTCTCTCACGCCATCAAAAGAGGAGAGAGAACTGAAGGGATTGTCATTGACGTCTGTAGATTCAGGAGGAGCTGAGAGAGACTGGAAACTCTACAAAAAACACAAATCAAAGCTCATCACCTCCACACTTCATCAATAACCGGCTCTACTGTCAGATGTGTGCGGCTCTTGATGATCTTTAGTAACTCTCCTCAATCCAGCACTTTCACAGCATCAGCTTCATTCTTCTCATATTCATTATGTCACATTAGAGATGAAGATACAACATGTGAAAGGCAAATAATTATGAAAGTACCGTCAATTCTGTTAAGTTTGAAGATCATCTGATGCAACTTTGATGATGATTACTCAAACAACCATCAAGTTCACTGTTTTCACCATTATATATGAAATCATAAAAAAGTTGAGATGTGAGTGAAGATGATCAGATGAGAGTCTGACTGATGATTATATCATAACCGAACACACAGATCAACACTTCAGTCAGAGGCTCATTCTGCTCTCATCCAATGTTTCTCCGAGTCTCTTGCTCTTGTCCACTATAACCCTGTTCTTCTGGATCTGTGTTACCTGCAGGAAGCGTATGTGATCCTGTGTGTGTGAAAGCTGCTCCAGCTCAGCCTCTCTCCTCCTCAGATCATTGATCTCCTGCTCCAGTCGCTCCAGTCGTTCTTCAGCTCGACTCACTGCAGTCTTTTCCTGATCTCTGATCAGCTGTGTCGCCTCAGAGCGGCTTCTCTCAATGGAGCGGATGAGCTCAGTGAAGATCCTCTCGCTGTCCTCCACTGCTGTGTGTGCAGAGCGCTGTTAGGACACACATCACAATCACACAGTGAGCTTCAGTGAGTCCTGACTGAGACTTCTCAAACTTCTCTTCTTCTCCAGACTCACCTTATGAGACTCTACAGCCTCTCTCAGCTGCTGAAGATCTTTCTCTCTCTGCTTGATCCTCTGCTGGAACGACCTCTGCGTCTCCTTCAGCTGCTTCTGCAGCACAAACCAATAACAGAGATGCACTTTACACTCTCACTACGTATATCACCATCAGAAGAGTTTCTTCTTGATCAGTGTTTAAGGTGTATTTTCAGCATATTTTCTGTTAAGTTAAATGCTCAGCGGTGAAAGTCCACTTCCAGCTGCTCTTCACTTCTGTGACGTCTGCAGTGTGAATGATGTTTCTGATCATATGGTGCCAATATAAACAGTGTCAACATTATTTCATCAGTGTCCAGTTTCATACCTGTTTCTCTGTCCTCTGCACTGCAGCTGATACAGTGTCGTGGTTTTTATGTTCGTACATCGTACACAGCACACATATACACTTCTGGTCAGTGCGGCAGAAAACCTCGAGGAGTTTATCGTGTGTTTGGCAGATCATCTCCTGCAGTCGTCCAGTGGCGTCAGTCAGATTGTGTCTCTTTCCTTTAAACCAACTCTCATGTTGTTCAAGGTGACTTTGACAGTAAGAGATCAGACACACCAGACAGGACTTGACGGCTTTGTGTTTTCTTCCAGTACAGACGTCACACGGCACATCTCCAGCTCCAGCGTAACAGTCAGCAGGAAGTGTAGTCTTCTTCAGTTTCTCCACCAGTTCAGCCAGCATGGTGTTTTTAGCTAAAGCAGGTCTTGAACTGAAGGTCTGTCTGCACTGAGGGCAGCTGTAGACTCTCTTCTCGTCCTCCTGATCCCAGCAGTCTGTAATACAGATCTTACAGTAACTGTGTCCACAGGGAATGGCCACTGGATCCTTCAGGAGATCCAGACACACTGGACACAGGAACTCCTTCTGATCCACTGAAATTCTGGCTTCTGCCATTTTACTTCATGAGACACAAACACACAACAGCTCGACTGCACTTTAGTTTCTCTTTCTCGAACTCTTCCTGTTTCCTGGTTCTGTGTTTGAGTGACGTGTGCAAAACAGGTTTATCAAGTCAATAAAGCATCATAAAGCCTCATTCCTGCTGAGTTCAGATTCTACAACAGTAAATACAGAAATCTTCACTGTAAACCTAAATGCTCAAAATAATTAATTGGTTTGAGATGGGTACATTTAAATTAAACAAATTAGTTATATTTTATATGTATTTAGAACTTTGCGTTTACAAAACTGACACATTGTGAGCAATAAAAGTTATAAAATAAGTAATCTGAATTGTTTGACTGATTTATGAGTTTGTTACTTTGAATTTAGACAAACTTATATTTAACTGAAACTGGGCTGGGATTTCTTTCTCAACATGCTTTGTAATAATATTCAGCCCTAACACATGTATGACACTATAACAACAATGCCAATGAGATTTCTCTGACTCTCCTGTGTTTTATAATATCTCTTCCCCAGCCACCAAGCAGGACAGAAGGGAATTTTTGGTTGGTCAAGTTTCGCAGGACCCGTGGAGGTCACAGAGGATGAGGTTGTCTGGAGATGATCCCTGTTCCGGTGGTCCCAGTTCCGGAGAAGGAGAAAGAAGAGACACAGCCAGTCGGCCCAGTCAGAGACTGTTCACATCACGTCTACCCAGTCAGAGACTTCACGTTCCGCCTGCCTTCATGGATCTGAACTATCTGGAGTGTCTGGCTCGGATCCTGCTTTTCCAGAGCCGGAGGCAGAGCGATTCCCATTCCAGAGCTGGAGCCCATTTCTGTTCCAGAGCCGGAGGCAGAACCAGTGCCCGTTCCAGAGCCGGAGGCAGAACCAATGCCAGCTCCAGAGCCGGAGGCAGAACCAGTGCCCGTTCCAGAGCCAGAGGCAGAACCAATGCCCGTTCCAGAGCCAGAGGCAGAACCAATGCCCGTTCCAGAGCCAGAGGCAGAACCAATGTCCGTTCCAGAGCCAGAGGCAGAACCAGTGCCCGTTCCAGAGCCGAAGGCAGAACCAGTGCCTGCTCCAGAGCCAGAGGCAGAACCAGTCCCCGTTCCAGAGCCAGAGGCAGAACCAGTGCCCGTTCCAGAGCCAGAGGCAGAACCAGTCCCCGTTCCAGACCCGGAGGCAGAACCAGTGCCCGTTCCAGAGCCAGAGGGAGAACCAGTGCCCGTTCCAGAGCCAGAGGGAGAACCAGTGCCCGTTCCAGAGCCGGAGGCAGAACCAATGCCAGCTCCAGAGCAGGAGGCAGAACCAGTGCCCGTTCCAGAGCCAGAGGCAGAACCAGTGCCCGCTCCAGAGCCGGAGGCAGAACCAGTGCCCGTTCCAGAGCCGGAGGCAGAACCAGTGCCCGTTCCAGAGCCGGAGGCAGAACCAGTGCCCGTTCCAGAGCCAGAGGCAGAACCAATGCCCGTTCCAGAGCCAGAGGCAGAACCAGTGCCCGTTCCAGAGCCGGAGGCAGAACCAGTGCCTGCTCCAGAGCCGGAGGCAGAACCAGTGCCCGTTCCAGAGCCGGAGGCAGAACCAATGCCAGCTCCAGAGCCAGAGGCAGAACCAGTGCCCGTTCCAGAGCCGGAGGCAGAACCAGTGCCCGTTCCAGAGCCGGAGGCAGAACCAGTGCCAGCTCCAGAGCCGGAGGCAGAACCAGTGCCCGTTCCAGAGCCGGAGGCAGAACCAGTGCCCGTTCCAGAGCCGGAGGCAGAACCAGTGCCCGTTCCAGAGCCGGAGGCAGAACCAGTGCCCGTTCCAGAGCCAGAGGCAGAGCCAGTGCCCGTTCCAGAGACGGAGCTGGAGCCAATGTCTGTTCCAGAGCTAGTGCCTGTTCCAGTGCCAGAGCCAGTGTTTGTTTCTGTTCTTGTGGCTGTTACAGTTCTAGTGCCTGTTCCTGAGCTGCCCTGGTCGCCCGAGGGGTCTGCTCCACCCTGGCTGCCCAAAGGGTCTTCACCGCCCTGGCCGCCCGAGGCAGAGACGCCCTCGGACAGAGCTGCCTGATGGACTCTGTGTTTCGCCTTGGATGCCCGAGAGACTCTCTGTTTTGCCCTGGTCCCCGGTTAAGTCCTCACCCCTTGTTCCTCCCCCTACCAATACACACCCCGATACGGGGCTTCAATAGAAATTGCGATTCATTTGCAGTACGCACATCGAAGCTTCAGTGTCATACGTCACATCAGTACCTCCACCGTCTGGACTCAACAGAAGCATCAGTATCTTCATTCACTGGCATTTTTATGTTCCCCTGCATCCACTGTTAGAGGAGCAAACTGCAACGCTGCAGATTGGGTGGGAGAAGGAAGGATTTCAATGTATTTTTATTGAGAAACAAAAAATGTTTCAAGTGTGTTGGGGTTTAGACGTTTCCTCTTTTTGGACAAAACCTCTCCAGCCTTGGAAAATATCCTTTCACGGGGAACAGTGGATGCAGGGGAACATAAAAATGCCAGCGCCAGTGAATGAAGATACTGATGCTTCTGTTGAGTTTATGTTGAACATTGAAACCATATGGAGTGTGTTGCGGTTTCTTCATCTGTCTTCTGGCTGCTTTATTTTAAATAAGCACCAGATGGCGCTGTTCTTGACTCTCACAAAGCTTTGAATCCTGGAACAGTCAGGGGAAAGCCTCACTGATTCATGAGGTTTCATTTTCCCATCCTTAGGTGGAGGATCTCCTCTTTCTTGTTGGCTCCATTACCAGGAAACAGGAAGAGTCGCAAAAGCAAAAGGGCAATCTAAAACAAAAAGCGGTCCAGTTCCAAAAATCCAAAGCAATCCAAATAATCTTTTCTAATTAATATAACAAAACTATTATATAATTATTAATAACAACATAAGTATTCTAGCCTGATATAATGTAATAATATAAAGCCCTAACACATGTATGACACAACAACAACAATGCTAATGAGATTTCTCTGACTCTCCAGTAGCACCTCAATGCAGTACATGAGATCCACGGGGAGGAGTCGGATCAAGATCCAAGGGGTGGAGATGGGTAGGATTAGGGTTGGGTTTAGGGATCAGGGGGCGGATTTGGGTAAGTTTAGGTGTAAGATGGGAGGAGTTGGATCTGGATCCGACTCCTCCCCGTGGATTTCATGTTCTGCATCTCTGACTCTCTGACTCTACTACACCCGCTTCTGCTACTCCTGCAACACCCAGAAGGTTACGTGAGTTTCGAACCCCCGTTTGTCCGGAAGCGGCACTGAGACTAAACCGCTGACGTTTTCACATAAACCGAGGCCTCGTTTGTCATTAGTCTTGTGATTTTCACGTTAACAACACAAGCCTTGAATCACGGCTTCATCTGGCACGCCCATTTTTTCTATTACCTGCTCTCTGAATTCTAACCAGTATACTGGACGCTGAGATCTTCTACCTTGCCTTAAACCAGCAACCAGATTCCACTACCTTCACTGGAGGCTCGAGGTCCGTCGCCTAATCCCTGATCTACGGCCGCGATCTACGCTGTGCTGTCCAGAAGAGGAGATTTGTTTTCTCGGTAAGAGCCATCTGGTTATTCCTGGTTTCATTGTTCTCCCCTGAACTTTTTGTTAGTTTTTGTAAAACAATTAAAATCTCCACCCAAAATGAAATACTCATCAACATCAACACTGCTATTGGCTCATCTGCGTTCGAGGGGAGGGGCTTACCGATAGCCTGAAGGCTCTGAATGAAACCCTGTTTGAGCCATTTGTCACATGGGGCCCTATCTTGCACCTGGCGCAATTGACTTTGTACATCGACACATGTATCATTGGTATTTTGCAGCCACACAAAGCGAATTTTTCCCTTCACAGACGCACGGCGGCAATCTTGGGAATGAACTTGCGTTCCCTTGACGGTTCAGCGCAAAAAAAAGTAGGTGTGTTCCGGCTCAAACATTCCCTGGTGCTATTTTGCAGTTTCAGAAAGCAATAGGCTCTATGCACAGCTCCACTACTTCCTGAACTTCAGCCAGCTCCTTGTTTCCTGTCTGGCATTATTGGACACATTGATTAATTCAGGTGTGTTTGATTATTGTTGCCGTGACTACTGAGGTCAAGCACACCTGAATTAATCAAATTGTCCAATAATGGTAAACAGGAAACAAGGAGCTGGCTGAAGTTCAGGAAGTAGTGCAGTTGTGCATAGAGCCTATTGCGCCACTGACCAGAAAACAAACATAGTCGCGTTGCGCGTACATTCAGATGCTATTTTAAGCGTGCATGCTTGGAGTGTGAACAACGCGCATACACTGTAGATGATACATAGATGCATTTTACTTTTTGCAAATGATACATTATTATAAGGAAAAATATTAAAACATGAGGGAAATCATTGTTGTGTCCATGATGATTTGAAGAATAGGCGTAAAGCTTACACATTTACCCAAATTTTTATATACATGTTTAACTGAAGCTAATTTGGGTGTGTTTGTCCATCCCCAATGTCACTTCTCTTTCTTTTACAGCCCGGACGAGAACATCGATGTGAACCGATTGTGAAACGCGTCTGGTAAATGCGCACTTCATGAGAAAAAAATGAGAATTGCGCCATGGAACAAGCGCACCTCGTTCATCACGCTCTTAAAGGGAATGTGAGATGACGCTCTTATTGGTTTGTTTCCCGTTATGCCCAAACCACACCTATGAATAATGAAGCTACTTCAGACCAAACCTTTTTAGATTTGCGTCTAGCAAGAGTCATTTATCCCGCCGGTTAAATAACAACAGCGCCGGGATCCGCCCACAAAGTTACTTGCACTTTGCGCTTGACACTTGCATTTCAGATCGTTAAAATAGGGCCACTGGAGCTAAAACTCCTCACACTGAAGACAGCATTTCTTTTGTCTATTTCTTCAGTTAGGAAAAGTTAAAAGTGATGCTGAGATGGCGTTTATTTTTATTACCATGTCCGTGAGGTATTATATTGAACAGATAAACAGCCATTGCCTGTGTAGCTCTCCAACAGAGTTCATTGTAAAGTATTATCTATTGTGAAGGCTCATTTCCTTATGGTTGTTGTAGCGCTGTGCTGGATGTGATCCACCAGATATTGGTGATATCCACTAGAAGAATAATAACTCATATTAATAATTAGTATATATCCCTCACACAGGACATACACTCAGCTCTGCTGGATCAGGTCAGCAGTGTCTCTAAAACTGCAGTGTTGTTTACAACACATGTGTACACACACAAACACGCATCTGCAACTTTTACAGAAACCTCAGCAATTATATTTCCTCATTTATTCTCTAGAACAACCTGTTTTTAAAACAAATAAATAAAAAGATTTCCTATCCCTGTTGCACAAGTTGTAAATGATCTACTTCCTCATTCTACTTTCATGACTCAGCATTCAGTGCACATCCATACAGACACAGTTATGAGAACAGTGTGATAATGATAATTAAGAATATTGCCATTAAATTATTGTCAATGCAAGAAAAACAGAGTGAGGAAAACATGTAATACCAAAAAATAAAGGTCCTCTCTGATATTATTCATAATAATATCCTTGTCCAGTGGCTGGAAAAAGTCCAGGGTCCGTATTCATAAAGATTCTAGGAATCCTCTCAGAAAACTCTTACTTTAGCTTAAAAACTTTTATGTAGGAGTCTTAGCAAGAGCGATTCGGGACCGATCTGAGGGCAACTCTGAGCTAAAGCCTATTCACACTACATGATTTTAACACTCCTGTTATCCATGGGGTCAATTTGACCACATTCAATGTTTAACGTCTGTTAAAAGATAATTTATTTTTATTTTTTTGCTTCAGATTTAATGACTTTTCCTAATTTAATGGGGACAACTCTGTAAACATAAAATGAACCTGCTAATATTTTTAAGTCCTGTACACATTTTGTAGCATCGGTGTTCCTTGGGGTTAATTTGACCCCAGGCTCTTTTAGTTGTATCATAAAACAGAAGAAATACTACAATTTCACACACATTTGTTTTGGTTGTTTTATTGAGGTCACTATAACATGTTATGATTTGAATTTATAATGTTCATTGTATTTTTACATATTCAATATCATCAATATCAAAAAATTTCCTTCTGTTTTAGGGCTCTAACCAAACATAACCATATCTGTAGTATTGCGAGAACCAGTAGTAGTTCACATGACATGTGACAAAATTCTCATGAGAACTAAAAATTCTTTCCCGCTCCATGGGGGAGGGGAAAACATAATTTTTGTGAGATTGACCCCAAACATAACTCGTGTTACTATCCTTGATAAAATGAATAGTTTTTCTTTCCAAATGTTATAGATTACAAAAATCTTTACTTTGAAATATAAAACAAATAAAACACCAAATATATTTATACTTTTCCAATTTTAGGTCAATCAGTAAGATTTTATGTTGATTTGTAAATTTGTCCATAGTTGTGCAATCGGTATTCTGGATGTATCAGGGGTTAGGTGGGGTGGGGAAGGGGGTGGTGGGTGGATGTCAACTTAAAAGGTTACTTAAGTAGTCAACAAAGACATAAATTAACTTATTTATTTATTTATAAAGTGTTTTCTTCTCAATTAAACGGTCTGTACTTTTATAAAGTTCTCAAAGCTTCGTTTTGCATGTAGGGACCCTCATTATGTTACTGTGTTAGCGTGGGGCTATTTTGAGCCTTGTTAGTGGTATAAACTAGCGATTTATTTTTACTTAGTAAATCCCCCCATTACTAGCGTTATACGATAAACAGTTTTTAGAGATAAAACTCTTTACAATCGATTATCATGAAAACAAATCTCAGAGAACGGTTGACTAGGTAACAATGTTTTAGTAGACCAAAGGTTCATTTTGCACCGGAGTTCTCCTTTAATCTGCGTCGCTATTTGTACTCGTTGTAAATACGCAGGCCACAAGAAGTAATTATATGGGGGTTTTTTTTTAATCACTTTTACTCAGGACATGCTAGCTGGCAACAAAGGACCCTTACGAAAATTAACCATGTTTTTTTGTAGTAACTGTTTTTTTTTTTTGTAGTAACCATGATTTAACTATAGTTTTTGTAGTAAAACCATAGTAACTACAAAATGAACCATAGTTTAACTATGGTTTTTTGTAGTAAAACCATAGTAACTAAAAAATGAACCATAGTTTAACTATGGTTTTTGTAGTAAAACCATAGTAACTAAAAAATGAACCATAGTTTAACTATGGTTTTTGTAGTAAAACCATAGTAACTACAAAATGAACCATAGTTTAACTATGGTTTTTTGTAGTAAAACCATAGTAACTAAAAAATGAACCATAGTTTAACTATGGTTTTTGTAGTAAAATCATAGTAACCAAAAAATGAACCATAGTTTAACTATGGTTTTTGTAGTAAAACCATTGTAACTACAAAATGGACCATAGTTTAACTATGGTTTTTGTAGTAAAACCATAGTAACTACAAAATGAACCATAGTTTAACTATGGTTTTTGTAGTAAAACCATAGTAACTAAAAAATGAACCATAGTTTAACTATGGTTTTTGTAGTAAAATCATAGTAACTAAAAAATGAACCATAGTTTAACTATGGTTTTTGTAGGAAAACCATAGTAACTACAAAATGAACCATAGTTTAACTATGGTTTTTGTAGTAAAATCATAGTAACAAAAAAATGAACTATAGTTTAACTATGGTTTTTGTAGTAAAATCATAGTAACTAAAAAATGAACCATAGTTTAACTATGGTTTTTGTAGGAAAACCATAGTAACTACAAAATGAACCATAGTTTAACTATGGTTTTTGTAGTAAAACCATAGTAACTACAAAATGGACCATAGTTTAACTATGGTTTTTGTAGTAAAACCATAGTAACTACAAAATGAACCATAGTTTAACTATGGTTTTTGTAGTAAAATCATAGTAACTAAAAAATGAACCATAGTTTAACTATGGTTTTTGTAGTAAAACCATAGTAACTAAAAAATGAACCATAGTTTAACTATGGTTTTTGTAGTAAAATCATAGTAACTAAAAAATGAACCATAGTTTAACTATGGTTTTTGTAGTAAAATCATAGTAACTAAAAAATGAACCATAGTTTAACTATGGTTTTTGTAGTAAAACCATAGTAACTACAAAATGAACCATAGTTTAACTATGGTTTTTGTAGTAAAACCATAGTAACTACAAAATGAACCATAGTTTAACTATGGTTTTTGTAGTAAAACCATAGTAACTACAAAATGAACCATAGTTTAACTATGGTTTTTGTAGTAAAATCATAGTAACTAAAAAATGAACCATAGTTTAACTATGGTTTTTGTAGTAAAACCATAGTAACTAAAAAATGAACCATAGTTTAACTATGGTTTTTGTAGTAAAACCATAGTAACTACAAAATGAATCATAGTATAACTATGGTTTTTGCAGTAAAACCATAGTCACTACAATCAAACCATGGTTTTTACTACAATAACCTTGGTTTAACCATGGTTTTTGTAGTTAAACCATATAAAATGAACCATGATTTTTGTAGTAAAACCATAGTAACCATAAAATTAACCATGGTTTTTGTAGTAAAACTATATATATATATATATATATATATATATATATATATATATATATATATATATATATATATATATATATATAGTAAATGTGTGTATATTTAAATGAACTGCTTACCCACACTTCATATATGATTTATATATAGATTCCATTGATTGTGCTAAGCTAAGCTAGCGCCAAGCCTTCCAAACTAAAACAATCCATGCACTGAGACAAAAATGCATTAGCACACACATGTAAATGTAGGAAAAGATGTAGGAGTGTTCCTTTAACTGTTAATGTATTTACTTTGGTACTGTACTTGTAGCGCTTTGGGTACAAGAAAAGCGCAATATAACTACAATTTATTATTATTAAAAAGCTATTTTACTGTAAGCCCTTTATTTTGCTGTGTATAAGTGTTATGTGTTAGGACAGTTTTAGGATAGCGCAGTAACCTTGGATGAGTTTGTTTATATTCATATTGTACAAAAACAAAAAATATGTGCGCACAGTCGCACACACAAGTCCAATTTAAACTACAGTAAATTCATGAATTTTGCTGCCTTGATGACACTGTTTTTAAACATTTGACAAAAAGAATTTGGTTTCATATGATGAAACTTTCAAACATTAGTGGAAATTAGTTAATTTGATGAACTGTATCTGTGTGAGGAGAACTGACTTTATACATCAATTAAAAATCACCAAAACACAGACAAGTTCTTGGTGTGAGAAAGTTTCTTCTTTTTATTCAGGCACAGCTAACTCCCACATCTTCACCATGACTACAGTTATGACTTTCAATTCCTTCATGTGGACAGTCAAAAATGCTCCTCTCATTCCCGGTACATCTCAACTCATCCAGCCAGATTTTTCCAGTTCCTGTAGGAGACACACAGCAGGGCGTTCTGAGAGGGTTGTGGAAACCATAGCCTGTATACCACGAGCCATTAAAGGGATACTCCACTTTTTTTGGGAAATAGGCTCATTTTACCACTCCCCCAGAGTTAAAAAGTTGTGTTCTACCATTTTCAAACCCATTCAGCCGATTTTCTGATATTTAGAAGAATATCAGTAACCAGACATTTTCTGGTCTCATTGACTTCTGCACTGTAGGTAGGAAAAAATAGTAGGAAAAAAATATATACTATGGAAGTCAATGAGACCAGAAACTGTCTGGTTACTGATATTCTTCTAAATATAAAAAAAATTGGCTGAACTTTTTAACTCTGGGGGAGTGGTAAAATTAGCCTATTTCCCAAAAAAGTGGAGTATCCCTTTAACTAAAACCCCTTAAGAATAGACCGATACATCACCTGAACCGGCCGTGTACACCCCGGTGGACCTCTGGAAGCCCAACATCCTACACACCACCAAAGCGTCCACAGAGTCAAAGCTGTCATCACACACCGTTCCCCAGACGCCATTATGCAGCACCTCGACTCTTCCACGCGTGGAGCTTCCCACTAAACGAATCACAGCTACAGACAAATACACGTTTAGGCATTGGTATGTCATGCTTAAGTGACTGTTATTTTGTAGAGTAGACAAAAAAAACCTACAAAAATACAAGAATCTCTGAGAATTGAGTAGATGTCAACACTAGCTGTTTTCATGCACTTATTTTAATGTGAATTTTGGGTTATCGCATTTAAAAAAAAGCTAGATGGAAACACCAAGATGAGCATAAATTCTAAAAATGTGCATAAAACTTACGGTGCGAATAATAAGAGATAAGACACCATGCACATAAACTACACCTTTGTGGAATAAATCCTTTGATGCGCAACAATAACCTCGTGTTACTTTGACTCCGCAGAGCCTGTGATTGGTTATCTGGAGTAACCAGTAGACCAATGGCATCGCAGCAGCTCAAATGTTGGTTTGGTGATTCAGAAACGTCGGAGTCAAAGTCTTACATCAGAATGATTTTTGAATGATTAGTATTTATGGAAATTACCAGGCACACCACCCTTGGGTCCTACATCACCCTTCGGACCTGTTTAAGACCATCATACATAAAATCATGTAAATACAATCAATTCACTTGCAAAACAGGTTAATAATAACATAGATACTGTGCACTCACAGATATTGTGGATACACACAAAATATGCCAAAACATACCTTGATCTCCCTTTTGCCCTGGGAGAGAATAGGGTAAGAGGAAAGGAAGAAAGTCAAGAAACACACACAAAGATGTATGTTGCCTTCTTGTCATTAATAAACTTTTTAAGAAACCAACCTGAATCCCCTTTACTGCCCTTTACTCCACTCAGACCCGGAATTCCTGGGACACCTACATACAACATGGAACTCACATGACGACTGCAGGACATAAACCCAATGTTTATCATCTGTTTTCATAATTGTCTTTATTTACCTGGCAAGCCTCGATCTCCCTTTTCCCCCTGCTGTCCTGGGGGCCCTGAAAACAATTATTTACCCCAAATTATCGGCAACTGTATATATCACTTTTATGTGCATGTGTTCTTAGCACTCCTACAATACCTTGAACCCCAAGGCCACTGTCTCCCTTTGGTCCTGGCGAGCCTTTTTCTCCAGGAGGTCCTTGCAGGCCAGAAGGTCCCTGTGGACCAGGAGGCCCTAAAAGACCAACCAACCACAGGTGAGGGCACAAATCAATAAGGAATTATGAAATTCCTTCTGCCTGAAAACAGTCACATTTACTGGGTACCAGGATGGTACAATGAGCACTTGTGAGGAAAAACTTTAATCTCTGTATTTGCTGAAGTTGTCAAATTAGTGGTAGAGTTCCCTTTCGAGGGAACTCGCGATGCATCAATGACGCTGTGGGAACGCTCCTGCGTGAATGCGTCCAAGCACTTGTGTCAACTAGTCTTCCGGGTGCAGCTGTATCGAGCGAATTCCAGACCGAACGTCTCTGTTACGACGTGGTGTCAGGTTTGCACCCTTTGAGGAGGGTCGAAAGTCAGTCAAATATCTCCTGCCAGTATGCTTCAGGCCACTGAAGTGACGACTGTTTTTACACCAGAGGCCAGCCTCGAGAGGCTGGATCCCTTAGTAGAATGTTTATCGGAATGGAAGATTCTGCCAAATATATCTCAATGGGTCCTGCATATAGTCGAGAAAGGGTTACAGAATCAAGTTCGGTTCTCGTGCACCACATTTCAATGGGGTGTTACTCAAAGTGGTACAACCAGAGCAGGCTCTGGTGATGGAGCAAGAAGTGAAAACACTTTTAGCGAAGGAAGCTTTTGAGGAGGTTTCTCCGGCCCACAGAGACTGAGGGTTCTACAGCCGGTAATTCATTGTTCCGAAAAAAGATGGGGGGTTGCATCCCATTTTAGATCTTCGTCTTCTCAATCGTTCAGTCATGAAATTGAAGTTCAAGATGGAGGGAACCGAGGTGGTGAAGCACATTTAGGGGGTTTATAGCCAGGTTCAGGTGGATCTGTTTGCGTCTCAGGATACGACGCACTGTCCACTGTGGTTTACCCTCACGCACCCAACCCCACTACGGCTGGGCGTGTTGGTGCAGACGTGGCCGAGGCTACCGTTGTACGCTTTTCCCCCAATTGCTCTGCTCCCGGGAGTTCTGGAGAAGATCCACCAGAACAGAGTGAGTGTCTTGTTAGTAGTTCCTTTCTGGCCAAGCCGAATTTGGTTCTCGAACCTGATTTCCCTTCTAGACGGTCCTCCCTTGGAGCTACCAGTCAGGAGGGACCTTCTTTCTCAGATGGGAGGAGAGATTCTCCATCCTCTCCCAGAAGCACTCAACCTGTGGGTCTGACCTCTGAGGGGGCCCGACCATTTTAAACTCCAGAGCTCCATCCACAAGGAAACTTTATGCCCTGAAATGGAGGGTTTTACCTCATGGTTCAATGTCAGTGGGATCCTGCACGGTTCATTCAGTTCAATACTTGGAGTTCCTTCAAGACCATTTCTAGTCAGGGTTATCCCCTTCTACTCTGAAGGTTTATGTTGCGGCCTTCACTGCCTACCATGCTCCCTCTGGGGGTTTATCTATTGGAAAAGATCCTCTTATTATTCGTTTCCTCCATGGCACCCTGAGGCTGAGGCCTGCAGTTCCGTCCAGAATTTCATCCTCGGATCTGGCTGTTGTTCTAGAAGTTCTAACTGTTGCATCCTTTGAGCCTTTTGAGTCTGTCTCAAATTGATTTCTGACCCTCAAAACTGTGTTCCTTCAAGCTATTTCCTCTCTGAAAAGAGTAAGAGACCTCCGGGCACTGTCTGTGTCTCCTTCATGCCTTGCGTTTGCGCCTGGTATGGCTAAGGCTTTCCTCGATCCAAACGAGGTTATGTTCCTAAGGTCCCAACCAAAATACCTGGGCCTATCGTTCTGCAGGCGTTCTGTCCTCCTCCCTTCAAAGATTCAGACCTGAAGAAACTGAACCTTGTGTGTCCAGTCAGAGCACTGGATACCAATGTTCACAGATCTTCACGTTGGACAATTTCTGATCAGTTGTTTGTATGCTATGGTCAGCACAAAAAGGGCCTTCCTGCATCTAAACAGATGGTTAGCAAGTGGATAGTCAAGGCTATTTCTCTTGCAAACAAGGTTCTAGGCCATCCTTCTCCTTTATCCACCAGAGCCCACTCTACTAGGGGTATGACGGCTTCTAAAGCGTTACTCTCATGGGTATCTATTCAAGAGGTGTGTGACGCAGCTGGCTGGTCATCACCTTTTACGTTTGTCAAATTGTATGACTTGGATGTCGATACTCCGGGGTCTAGATTTCTCACGTCTTGACATTGTAACCGACAGGTTCTCTGATGTATGGCGTTTCTGGCATTCTCGTTCCCATCGCATCATTGACGCATCGCGAGTTCCTTCGAAAGGGAACGACTCAGATTATGACTGTAACCATAGTTCCCTGAGATAGGGAAAGAGACGATGCATCACTTTGCCATACCTCTTTCATCCCTGAGATCGACTGCTTCGGCTTCGGTGCTCAGACGCATTCACGGCATTCGGGGCGTTCCCACAGGACGCATCGTCTCGTTCCCTATCTTAGGGAATTATGGTTACAGGCGTAACCTGAGACTTTTTATGACTTTCAGGTAAATACTGTCTGTAAAATAATCTGTAGTTTTTAGAAAGACTTATGATCTTTGAAAGTCTACACACATGGTCTCACGAGTACTTTGTATTTCCCTATATAATATATTCTGGACTGAAACTGCTGTGCAATAAATTTTGTTGTAAATAAAAAAGCCAGACAGTGTCACTGGTAAATATCTTTAAATAGTGTTGTTTTGTTTCTTCCCAATAGCTTTCTTACCGCTAACACCTGAAGGCCCCTGCTCTCCTCGCTCACCACTGGGACCCGGGTCTCCTTTAGGCCCTGCGGACGAGAGATTTCGTCAAACACAGAACAGTCAAGTGTTTCAGTGGTGTTCAATAAGGATAGCATCACTATTTCTACTGATTAAAGTGGTGTTGTGATGTGGTTCTAGTTTTGCACAACTGCACTTCTATTTATCTTCTTGATATTTTGAGGAGCTATGGTAATTAGCAGCTCTAGACAAATCATCCAAATCAGATTTATCTTTGAAGAAGCACCTGGATATCCAGGGATCCCTGCTGTTCCTGGCAAACCAGTCTTTCCATCGGCACCTGGACGACCGTCATTCCCAGGTAAACCTTGTGTGCACAGAGGAGTAAAACTCTTACAGCATGGAAAAATGTGCAGGGTATTTCCACAACACATATTTTCTGTTTTATTACAATATGAATTAAGGTGGCCTTTCATCATAATAATCAGGCACCTTGTATTCCTCTCTCTCCTGGATCCCCCTTTAAGCCTGGGACACCTGGAGACAGAAACACATACAGTCAGGAAGAGATGTGGATCTGCTATACTGGGATGAGAGATGTGTGAAAGTAAGGAGGCGATTACCAGGTTTACCCGGAGCGCCGACCATTCCCCGTTCCCCTGTGAAACCTACGTTTCCTTTCTGCCCCTTTTCACCTGGAGCTCCAGGCTGTCCAACCCACCCTGACATAAATTCAATCATTTTCAATAAATGTTCATTGTTTTGCAGCATTTTCTTTGTATATACCAAATAACTGAAAGTTACTAACGTAACACTAAGTCAATGCGGCATGTTAAAACTGAGGAAAAATTAAGAGCACAATACTCACACATGCTTCACACCCGTACACATATGCATACAGATATACAAAAATGCACTCACCTGGTGAGCCAAGTTCTCCTTTCTGTCCCGGTGTTCCTGGGAACCCAGGAGTACCTGATACAGAGCACAGCTGGAGTATAAATACTGAATAAATATATCAAAATACCATTTACACGTATCTGTTGGAACAGAGGATGGAATGGTCAAGTGATAACTTTAGTTGAGTTCAGTGTTTATGTCTGTTTTGACCAGCAGGGAGCACTAAAACTACACAGATGAGTAACATGTGGTAAGTGATTGGCTCTATTCTGGTCACTGAGATCTGTGAGAACTGAGAGATGTTCATCCCTTTAAACTGGGGAGAGGATCTCAGGGATTTTGGGGGCCTCACAGATGTTTGGTATCCTTCTGGATTCCAGGTAGGAAGAGTTGTGCAGCTAAACCTCCTTCCTCTGCCTTCCCATGCCGGTTGAATCCCGTTCAGAGCAGTGCGAGAAGTCAAATCAAGTTGCCTTTACAGTGTTCAGAAAACAGTGATGTCCTCGCCCAGCTTAGTTCAGTTCTCATATAATGGTGTTAATGCAAGCAGATCAATAATACTGTTGAATATCAAGTGGGACCTGTTACATTGGTGCCGTGACCCGGAGGGACCCGGACGAAACACAGTTAGTAATGGAGGTGAAACTTCAAGAGGCTTCTACTAATGTTAAATTAGATTGAGAGGGGGACTGAGTGACAATATTTTCAAGGCATTGTCACAGGACACAGTTACCTTGTAATCCAGGTGGACCAGGCGGACCAGGTGGACCAACCATGACTATAAAATATAAAAGAAAACAATAACCTTAATTCTGTGAGGCACGCCTATGGTGTCTCCTGATAGAATGCTTCAAAAGTGTCATGAAATGTAAAATTTAAGTGTTCTTGATACCTTAAATATTACTCAATATGTGTTATTATGAAATGAAATTCCACCCTTATGAAATGGCAGGATTTGAAATCTCCCAATTCTTTATGTAACGATTTTCCCAAACACTTGTGCTGCTATTAGGGTGATACAGGTAAGGTTAGGACAGGTTTGGTAGTCTAGGTTGGGTTAACTGGTAAGAGAAGGCCAACAGAGTCATTATAGATGTAATTACAGATGCATTTCATGACCCCTTTAACGATTGAAATGATGGCAGATTCTCAAAATAGTCCCTGGTCAAACAGTAGGATTTCTCTTGTGTGTAAATTTGTACCTCTCTGTGCGCTAACGTTGAGTTGTTTTAGTTGAGTCCTCAGTTTTTCTAGAGTCCCATCGTTCCCACACAGATCGGCCAGACACTCCTGTTAACACACACACACATCTTCAGCTCATATACCAGTATGTGTTTGTATGGCACAACATGAATGACGGTGTGAGGTGTGTGTCTATACCCCATCTGAGCTGGAGCTGCCCAGCTTGAGTCCTTCAGAAGACTTGAGCTCCTCTGATCTGGGATCAGCTGATATACAGTGAGTGTGAACCCAAGCCTCCAGAGTGAAGACTGCATACAATACACACCATACAAAGCAGATTAAATGATGGAACAACCGAAGCAAGGTGATAGGTTACATGATGCTGTGAAATATTCATGTACAGTAGTCACAAAAAGTGTTGGACACTTACTGTAAGGTGCAAACACATTTGATAAAAACAGTCAGTTATATATTGTATAAATCTAAGTGGCCATCTTGAAAATCAAATCTGCATGGGGGATTTTTTTATTATTTTTTTTTTTTTGCATGGATTCCTAGAGTGAGTTTTGCCCATGAATCGCCAAGCAATGGTAAATGTGACCGCACCTTAAGGCCACAACTAAAAATATACAAGTTTTATTGCATTTGACAACAAAAAGGTTAGTGAGATCTGTAAAAGGTTAGTGAAATCTGTGATTACAGTATAAGTGCATTTTTTAAGTCAGTCATATCAGAGATACCACAGTATAAATCACTTTGACTATCAACATGATCCATTGACTTCTGAAAACTACAAAAGGTCACAATTCTTCTTCATTTTGTTAAGTTTATTTATAATTGCACCCTAAAACTTGCTTGGTTTCAAATCAATGCCACTTCGTTTGACATTTTGTATATAATGCAAGGGCATTTATAAAGTTATACTTTTAAAATGTGAATTTATTTATTTACCTTTATAGACCAGGAAAGAGTTCAGTGCAATCAGGAGCAGGAGAAACACAATGAGAACAGGAATACAGAAACGGTTCTTTGTTGGTTTCTTCAGCGATAGCTCTGTAACAAGCAATGCAGAACTCTGGATTAAACTACAGAAAACTGATTTAATAAGTCCATTATTGAAATGTTATGAGGGCAATTAAATTAGCGCCATTTTAAATTTCAATACACAGTATTTCGATGCCCAACATCAGTCAATCCTTATTTAAAATATCAGACCACTGAATGTCATAATCGATCAGAATGAAACATCCCAGAAACACTCGGTTTGCCCTAGACTCACCGTTGTACTGGAAGTCGTAGCGCTCGGCCTCATTGAGCTTCATGTTGTCTTCATAAAGAGGGTTTGCCTGGCTGAATACAGACCCCTGCCCTTCAACTGAGTCCACTTCTGTCTCCATCAGCCGCTCCACCACACACTGACCTCTACACAGCCTGGGTGACGGTTTAAAACACAAAACCGATGGAAAAAAAATAACATATGCTGGCTCATCGAAACACAAGTCATCTGACCGAAGAGATGCAGCGGAAATTGTTCCAATGAGTTTGTCAAGAAAAAGGAAGTTGTGTTGTGTTGTGTAGTGTTGTGTTGGATACAGTTGCAGGTTAAGCATAAACTGCCTTTGCTGAAGACTGGAGTACTGATGTCGACAATTCAGCTTTGATCACAGGAATAAATTACAGTTTACTATATATATCAACATGAGAGACAGCTGTTTATATCGTGATCACATTATTACTAATATTATAATATAAAAGTGACTTTTAGCTTTCATCTGGGGTCAGGTTAACCCTAGAAGTCCATTAAATTTGGGTACATTAGTCAAAACCCAAATTAGATTTTTTTTATTTTATTTTTTTAGGTTGCGGGGAGAGGGGAGTAAGCTGGTAATGTGTAACCCATGGTCAGTCAGTAGTACTTACAAATGGTCATGCAAACATTTATATAGACTATATACACAAACAGTTGTGTCCTCATTTTAGAAAGCTAATTAAACATACACACGTGTGTAACTCATTATCTAGAGCGCAAATAGAGATAAACTCATTTAGGGGTTGTTAGTTCTTTTACGTAATATCTTACGCTGAGGGAAAGACCTCTTTATTCGAGATATTGAAGTAAAAAAATTATCCTTAATTTTGTATGAATGTAAAATGCGTTGCAGACATAGGCAAGGCGGCTTAGCGTGCCTATTGGCTGTCCTGTGGCCACTGTAGCAACATATCGAGAGCGGCCCTTTGGTGACGGTCCAATAGGGGCGCTTCACGCCCACTGTGTCACATTCCCACCAAAGTAGGCGTGGCCTAGCCCTATAAATATAGCTTGATGGAATGATTTCACTGATTTTTCATCTCTTCAGCGAAGCGTACCCCTCCTGCTACGCTATCCGGCGCCTATATCCTTTTACACGAGCTGCGTAATTTTAAAGATGCCTCGTGCCGATCCCGACTCAGCGACAAGGACCGCCATGTTGTGTGCGTTTCCTACCTGGGAGAGGATCATGTAGCACTGGTGCGTCGTAAAAAGCGCCGTACTCAGCGGGTCCCTGTGCCTCTTCAAGCTCGCCAGTTTGCCCGCCAGCTTTTCTTGGTTCGCATACTGACGGTCAATGGCCGCTGCCCGCCGGCAATTCCGTCATCAATGACGATGAGCCCGCTGGATCTGCAGAGAAGGCCAGCTGCTCTCTACTGGCATCAGACAGCAAGGATTGAGCAAGCTCTGTGGACGTCCCCCCACTGTTCCTGAGTTGGCCGGAAAGAGAGCCAGCATCAAATTGGAACTAATGCGTCTACTCTCGCAGGTGGTGGCGAGCCTTGGCCTTGAGTGGGAGGCTGACTGGATGGGTGCTTCCTTCGAGGAGACCATGCCCCACCGCCTTCCAGACCCGCGTCCTGTCTTCCTGAGCTTCACAGACCGTTGTGGGGAGTGCTCCTATTGGCTCCGCTCTGGATGGTTCCCAGTTCTTATGCAGCTGACGAGCACTGCCCCATGGCAGTGAAGAGGGTAACGGAAGTGCTTTCCCTTCTTCAAGATCTACTGGATAAGGGCAGGTCCCCATCCATGTTCAAAGTCTACGTGGCAGCCATAGCAGCGTTTGTCACTGGGGAAAAATGACCTGGTCATTCATTTCCTAAAAGGAGCCAAGAGGTTGAATCCTCCCAGACCCCCATCTATCCCCATGTGGGACCTTTCCACGGTTCTAGAAGCCTTGAAAGGAGCCCCATTCGAGCCGATCCAGATGTTGGATATGAAACACTTGTCTTTCAAAACAGTGTTTCTATCAGAAAGACTCGGGAGAATAAATACTGTAACAATAAATACATTTATTGATAGCCCAGCAAGCAATAAAGTTCTTTGGCGTAGGCCCCGTCCATAGCTCGCAATCCGAGGGTCCGGACTCTGCCTGAAGACGAAGGCAGGGGCGCAGCCGATCCCATGGTAGGTATAGGAAGGGACCATCCTTATGGTGGTGGGGATGATGGAGGTAAATGAAAGCGTCAGCATCAGCAGCCTCTCTTCTCAGACTCTCTGTGAGTTCATGGTGATATGAGCCCCCGACACTTGCCCCGTGGGACTTTGGTGTTGGATTCCTGCACACATGGCGTTTTACACAATGTTCCTCTTGCGTAAGATATTACGCAGTATGAGAGAACCTCCCGTAAGAGAACATACTCGGTTACTAACGTAACCTTGGTTCTCTCTTGAAGAGGGAAAATAGCAGTGCTTTACAACTATTGGACAAAAGACCTAAATAAACTAATCATTGCATCTTTAAACCAACAACACGTTCATTAGATCCAATGCTCACTAAACTACTGAAAGAGATGTTACCTGTAGTAGAAGAGCCTTTTCTAAACTCGTCTTTACCTCAAGACCAATAAAGCTGAGAGGTATGAAGCCTCTCATTAAGAAACCATAATTCGATCCAAATGAATTAGCAAATTTACAGACCTATTTCAAATCTTCCATTTATGTCTAAAATACTAGAAAACATTGTGTTCGCTCGTTTGTAATTTTTTCCTTTTTTTCGATACTACGTATAGATCATAAAATACTCTTAAGGCTAATTTATACTTCTGCGTCGAGGGTGCGGCGTAGTGTACGGCGTTGGCTTCGCACGTACTGTAGGCGACGCCGTTGTGAGCATTTATACTTCTGCGTTCAGGTCTTGGTTGCTCTGCAGTACTGCACCGAAACGCTAGTAGGCGGCGGAGGGTTTTAATGTCCCACTGTGTTTAGATTCCTCGCGGCTAGGTTACTACAAGCAATAACGACTGAAAGAGAGCGGATTATGTTGGAGTTGGAGCTTATTGGGGTGGAAAAACAGTTCATTTTAGTGAAATTACTAAACTGAAAGGCAGAAATGAGAGAAGACGTCAGAGGAGATGGTACGTGTGTAAATGCGTGAGAATGTACGTGCGGAAATGCGTAGGAGGAAATGAGATGCTACCAAGCCGACCAATCACCGATCTTGCGGTCCACGTCGTCGCGACGTGTAGTTACATTTTTGAAGAGGTGCGCGTCAGGCAACAGCGAAGGGTACGCGGTATGGGACGCGTCTATGCGTATTAGGGCTGCAACGATTAGTCGACATTGTCAACAACGTCGACAAAAAAAATTTCGACAAATATCTTTGTTGTTGAGTAGTCGTTTGATCTCACGTGACCTAATGTAAGGGCGTGCAATATCGCGATTTGACCGCTACGGCGCTTTGGCGCTAGAGTGTAATACAGTCCTTTATAAATGTAAGTGCGTTAAAAGAAAAAACAGCGCGAATTATGACGCAAAACTATGAGTGCATTATGAGTGAATTATGAGTGCAAACGAATCCAAACTAGCAACGTTTGGCAAAGTTTTACAAAACTTAAAACCAACAATGCTGCGTATGCTACGCCGTACCTACTGCGCGCACCGTACGCAGAAGTATAAATTGGCCTTTAGATCAATTACAAAATTATACTGGTATTCAGAGACATGCCTTAAAGGTGCTGTATGTAACTTTTCTTCTAAAATGAATCCTTTTTTATTGCCTGTGTGTGAAGGGGTTGTAATCACACATTACAATGATCCACTTGTTGGGTTTTGCGATTACCTCTGAAGGCCAGTATTCCTATTGCTATGTGAAGTCTCCGGGTCGGATTTTCTGCGAAATCCATAGGATGTGACATGCATATACGTTCCCGAGCCTCTCTCCTTTATACAGTCTATTTGCATTCTAGTTGCATTTTTCTTTAATTAGTTTCTTAAATTATCCTTTGACTGTGTTCTGGCTTGCCATCTAGTGGCAAATGTTTTTTTTTTTGCCCGATACCAAAATTACTTGTCCACCCCTGCTCTATATTGACCACAAAATGTTTATCACTTAATTTGCCCAGTTAATTAGTTCACTCTTTATTAGTTTGTGCCCAGAAATGAAAACACATAATTGATGTTTGTGTTTCTGAACTCTGTACTAGTGTGAGGGTTTCACAAAAGAAAACAGGTCAATGCACCGTTGCATCAAGCAATATTATCACTGTTTAGAGCGTTTGAAGTGCATGCAAGTCATAATTATTGAGCAAGTTATTCTTATTAGCTACATAGAAAAGAAAACAACAAGCATTTATAGAATAAAGACACATGCAAAAACACTAAGAAAGGTGCATTTTCATGAGGTTGATTTTATTCATATAGAAAAGATGTGGAAATGTGATACCAGCGTGTTTCATTTACATCTCACATGACCAGGTTAACCTTGCGACTGCTTAAAAAACCACATCCCACTCACTTTCAGCTGGATGCAAGACTTGCGCAATAATGTCTTTATTCATTTGATTGTTTACGGGTCATGTGGAGGTACAATGGAAAATTCAAATGCATTTTACCGAGAGATCAAGAAGGCAGACGGAGGAAAACACATGTACCCACATATTCACACATTCAAACCAAGTGTCAGAATTACATTTACACTTACCACATGTGAGAAACCTCAGTGTAACTTGTGCTTTGGTTCAACGTTAAACTTTAACTTGTTTTTTAAACGTGAGATAAAAGACATGGTAACGTTTCCTTTTACAGTACAGTACTTGTAGGGTACTTACAGTGTACTTACCTAGAAAGTACTGGCTAATATAAGGTAAGTACATGGGACAGGGGTAGGTTCAGGGTTAGTACTAGTTATTACATAAGGGCACAATTTCCATAAAGTGGACCGATTTCTGTTTCATGAATAAAAAATCTACCTTTTACGTAACTTTGCTAACGTGTAATTTGTTTTTGTTCAGGTGTGTGTTGCTTGAAGCCATTTAACGGTAAGTGTGCAGGAAATTAAAGGTTTTTTAAATGTGTGCCAGAGATCATGTGTTACGCTTTTGTCTGAACCACAATTCAGTGACATCAGTTAAAACAGGAAAAGTGCAAAAAGTCTGTTGTACTTGCAAAGGTGGTCTCGCTGAGCCCAATCACAGAACTTCACATAGATCTGCATGTAATCGACGGAAATGACCTAGATTCAGGAAACATAAAGTACACTTACAAAGCATTTATGAAACTAGAAACGCTGTTCGTTCAGAGTACAAATTGACATATAAAAAACCAAAGTAATATGAACTCGAACATACCCAAACAAGCTTAAAGACTAAACTAAAATCACACAGAAACATCACGTCTTGTCTATAAGATTTTTTTTAGGCTTCCATGAGCTACTTCATTGTTTCGATCACTTTACAGTTATTCTGAATTGTTAAAAGTAATCATGAAGAATGGGCAGAAGTGTGTGTATTTTTCCTTCAGCTTTGGTTGTGTTGATCTCAGAGTCTCGGGAAGGCCGAGTGTTTCTCTCATTGGGGTTGAAGAGGAGGAGGACCTCGAGAGCTGGGCAGGGGTGGAAGAGGACGCACGCTTTTGGACGGCCTGTTGGACTCAGTTTTCTGCATGTAAGGAACGTCAGGCTGATCTGTGCAGTCCGGCATTAGAGAGACGAGTCGAAACTCAGCTTCCTCTGCGGAGACAGACAGAGACAGGAGAACGAAACGACTGGTTGGTTTGAGAATATTCAGATATTTGATATTTTTTGTGTGGTTGTGAAACACACCCCATTATAATACACCCTCAATATAACTGACGTTTGGGACGTCTTTTGACCATGCGTCAACACTCGCCTTTTTAGGGCCCCCTTAAACGTTGGTAGATGAGGTTATGGGATCCCAACTCTACCCCAGACCTAAACCTAACCCTAAACCTAACTGACGTTAAAGGTAAAGCGTCAGTTGTATGACGGCCCGGGATCGCCATCTACCGACGTTTAAGGGGGCCCTAAAAAGGCGGATATTGACGTATGGTCAAAAGACGTCAGTTATATGACTTTTTGGGATGAGACTGTGTTAACGTTTTCAGCTGTTCTCGTTCTTTTCGACGAGTGAATACTAACACGTTTTAATTAAGATTAATTAATTACAGACTTTAACGCATTAATTAATTACACCAAAAAATTGACGCATTTTAATCGCACTTATTTTTGCACCGCGGAACATTTCTCACTGGATTAGTTTCGGCGGACCGATAATACTGGAGCACCAACTAGCGTTCATGACTTTTTTTACAGTCAGACAACTAAACAAACCGCAGTGAAGATGAACAAAGAAGCTGACGAGATCGCTTTGGTTGGCCCCGTGGATGAGAAATTTTGTTATAAAAACGAACCGATGGAAGCGTCATTAAGAGCATGGTTGTGTGCAAGCCGTGCAACAAGGAATTCCGCATATCACGTCGACCCTCAAGTTTCACCTCAACGCAAAACATATGCTACATATGCTTCTTGGTTGAACAAAAATAAACAATATTTTTGTTGCTTAAGCTTATGTATTCAGTCATTATTCAATGGTATACTAAAAATCCACGTGAAAAAAATCTTCTCACTGTTCTCAGTTCAAATATGTATGCAATTAAAATGCGATTAATTAATTACAAAGCCTCTAATTAATTTGATTAATTTTTTTTTAATCGAGTCCCGGCCCTAGTGAATACAAATACAGAATGTGACAGAGGTGTCACGACGAAGGAGATACTATAGGACACTTTAATCCAATACTTGAACAAGAAAGAGAACTGAAATACAGCTAGACAAGGGACTGACTGAAACAGAGGCGGCTGCTAACACGACTTTCAACTACAAATGTAAAACTTTTTTTAAATTTACATGACAGCAGTGTTTTGGTTGCTTGAAGATGCAAACTTTTGAAAATGGGTTTCAAAGTGCAAGTTTTTGTGTGTTGTGTCATCAGGCATGTGATTGGCTAAGGACAAAAAAGCAGGAAAATATACCGAACTGCCGAAAATATACCGAATATACCCCCCCCCCCCCCCCCCCCCCCACGGGTCTTCACTGTATAGATTATTAATTAATTCATATTAAAGCAACTGTTAAGGTTATCAGTCAAGAGCATTGAGAGATTTTTTTTTTGTTTTGTTGTTTTATTAACATTAAATAGCCTAGATAGTTCGCCCAAAAATTGTAATTGTCATTAATTACTCTCTCAACTTGTTTTAAACCTGAATAAGTTTCTTTCTTCTGTTGAAGTTATTTGGAAGAATGTGGGTAACCAAACAGTTGATGTACCCCAATGATTTCCATTGTACATTTTTCCCAATGGAAGTCAATGGGGACCAGCAACTGTCTGGTTACCCACATTCTTCAAAATATCTTCTTTTGTGTTCAGCACAAGAAATAAATTAATACAGGTTTGGAACAACATTTTAGTGAATAAATAATGACAGAGTTTTTTATTTTTGAGTCGACTATCCCTTTAAGGACAAGCGGTACCATGTTTATTATTAGGGCTACTGTCACTTTAAGACACGCGCATTTGACAAGCAGATTTCTCTCAATTTTCTCGGTTTGCTTTCAGTTTAGACATAACCAAATTTTCTTCTGTAAACCGTGTGTGTATTTGAGAGTATTAGCGAACTAAGACTCGAAAGATAACTTAGTCCAGCAACCAGGCACTGTTAGACAAACTTTTAGTGCATGTGCGCGTCGGGTGTTAGTGCTCAGAACCGCGCATTAGCAGTGAATGACATTTACGTTAACCGGTAAGGCTTTAAAGCATATGCAAATAATGAACTTTTGTGAACTAAATGAACTGATTTGGCCGTTCCTCTGCGTTAATACTTTATGTGAGTATTTGTCGCGTTGTACACTATGCTGTTGAGACGGAGGCGTCAGAACTAAAACTGATAGAATGCACGATATTCATATTTTTCAAAAGCAGTCAGCAGCTTGCTTGGAGCAAGGATCATAGCGCAAATTTGAACTTTATCGATATATCGCCCAGCCCTACTGGGGACCTTACGGTGACGTTCTTGTAAACTGACAACGATAACACAGTAGCGCGAGAGCGACTGAGGTACGAAATAGAGCAGGTGAACGAGCAGAACGAGCTGAACGCAAGTACGTCCTTGTTGATACTTGGAAAGGAAGGAAGAATCTGTACGCACGTCAGCCAGTTATGTCCTTATAACCTCTCCTTTTCACTCCGGACCGGCGGCAGCCGACCCAACCGACACCCGTGACCCGTCCCCCTCCCCTTTTTATTTTTTTTACAGATCTGCATGATTCACGTAGGTCACATTTTCAGGTCGGAAAATCCGGAATTCCGGATTAATCCGGAAAAATCACATCCCTGGTCATGCAAACAATAAAAACACAAATCTCTGAAGAAGATGATGTCATGCAGATGCCTATTACGTGTTCAGTCTATATTGTTTCATCGCCTTCTACTGGCCTGGAAGCAGAATACAGTGTTTTTATTTATTCCCTATCAGGGAACTTCGAGCTGTGTGAAAACGCTGTGGGAACGCCCCTGTGTAACCCTACACCCGGGTCCCACTCGACCCGCTTTTTATTGAGATCGGGGAGTGAGGTTTACTTGCACAGAAACTACTAGCTGGCCTCCGTTACACTCACCCCCTAAACCTCACTCTCATCCGGGTCACGGCACCAATGTAACCCCTACACCCGGGTCCAACTCGACCTGCTTCGAGCGGGCCTCGAACCCAGGTCTCCGGCATGAGAGTCAGGCGCGCTAACAAGGAGGCTAAAGACTGCAGCCTCTAGCATCTGTCGCTAGAGCCTATTGAGATCGTAAAAACATGAAAACACGTATGGAATCAACCCAATGGAGAGAAGGAACATCATAGCCGGGTGACGTCATCGACCAGGAAACTATAAAGCACCCCGAAAATACAAACGCAACAGCTTCTGATAGGCCTGAAGGAAGTACAAACGGGCATGTTGGGAGTAGGCTTGCCGCGATAGACAGTGTTGACGGTGTTACCGGTTTTAAGCCCCATCACCGGTGACATCACTTTCCCACCGTGACACCGCGATGTCTTGACTTTTTTTTTTTAAGTATTCGTTTTTGCTGTATTTAAAAGTATTTATGTAGGCTATATTCGTCTTTTTTATTTGGTTTTATCCTATTTAAACTTTGTGTAATTTATTTAGGCCTATTTTGTTTTCTTATTCGTTAATAAATGTTTTATTGTTCCTATTTTTTTGGGCCCACAGTTTGCCGATTTTCACTTTTTTCAGCCTATGCATGGGGTTATTTTTATTCGTTCGTTATGCTAATAAATTTCTGTCTATATTTTATTCGTTTGTTATGCTAATAAAAGTTATGTCTATAAATAAAAGTTTGTCAGCGAGTTGTTGTTTTTATTTTTGTCCCTTTCAGCAATTGACGCTCAATTGCAATTGACGCTTATTGCGAAAGTGAAAGTATGTCATTTATGCAGGCTAAGGTCCTTTTTGAAGTTTTTATTTTATATTCGTCTCTTTTTAATTGGTTTTATCTTATTTAAACTTTGTGTAATTTATTTAGGCCTATTTTATTTTTTTATTCGTTAATAAACGTTTTATGGTTCTTATTTGTTTGGGCCCACAGTTTGCCGATTTTCACTTTTTTCTGCCTATGCATGGGGTTATTTTTATTTGTTCGTTATGCTAATAAAAGTTCTGTCTATATTTTATTAGTTCGTTATGCTAATAAAAGTTATGTCTATAAATAAAAGTTTTTAAAAACTATTTAACCCCCTGCCCCGCCGTCCACCGTGACACCAGGATTACCGGTGTTGTCACACGTCGATTAACCGGTGGGAAATTTTCCTCACCGCGGCAACCCTAGTTGGGAGTATGGCATAGACACGCAGCGTCTTGTTCCCTTCAGGGGTTCTGTACGTGCTTCATGACGCACAATGCAGGGGCGTTCCCACAGCGTTTTCACGCAGCGTCTCGTTCCCTTCAGGGAACTAGGGTTACGTACGTCATCTCTACGCAGAAAACTCAAAGGAAAAATTTCTCAGTTTCAAGCATATCGTGTAAGTGTACCCTTAAATGTGCAAACAAGATAATAGACAAGATACACCTGAACTCAAATCAATTAGTTATTAACCATAGTAACAAACAGGGAGAGAATGGAGAACTGACCTAATTAACAGACAAGAGGATGAACAAAGAAACGCAAACATGAACGAAACAGAAAACATCAAAACACAGACTGAAAGCACGCCAACGCTTACTTGTGGCCTTCCTCTTGTTGCGTGCGTGGCAGCGACAGACACAGACGAGACAGATGATGAAGAGGACCAGGAGGGAACTCGCTCCTCCCGTCAGGATCACCAGCATCCACCAGAAGTCCAGGCCAAACAGCAACTTCGTCTTTCCAGACAAAACCTCTTTTTATAATTCGATATGAATTTAATATGTGAGAATGACACTGTGATTCATTTGAGACACATACAACTTGCATAACGACGTGTGAAATCAATGGTCAATTATACAGTTTAGCATCAATATACAAAAAAAAATTTATTCACAGAATTTTGCGATTGAATAATCAGAATCAAGTATTCCAAAATACTGTAATATATATTATGTAAATGTCATATATGATTTTTTTGTGTGTGCAAAAGCACATTTTAACAATAATGATATGATTTCATATAATATGTATTCATTATTTCACTCAAGAAACATTTAGGTTGATGGAAGAGCCTTCATAACAGAAATCAGTGTTGCCAAGTCTGCTTATTCTAAGCGACTTTGGGCTTGTTTTTCTGTAAAGTCGCTCGCAAATAATGGGAGTCGCGGGTCGCGTTTTTTTTTGGGCTTGTTTCTAAAGTGTAGTTGCTTATTTGGGCCTGTTCCCGGCTCGTTGCCAAGCAGATATTTTCTGTTATTTAAACGTAGGAGTTTGTCTTGCCCGTTCCCCATTCAAAGAGTTTTTCTCCCACCCACATCCTGCTTCTAATTGGCTCTGACCCAGATGGCAACGAGTACTAGCCAATCAGAGGCAGAGCTGGGCAATCGTTGTTGTTTTTTTCTTTTTCTTTTTGTTAGGATAACGTCAGTAAGTGACGTTAAAATGAAAATACATGCGAGTCTGGAGCATCGCGACTGATGCTGACTGGACTGTAGGAGAGATTTATATATTAATTATGTGTTCGATATTTTAGATATTATAATTTAATATCGTTTAACCCTTTAACTGTCACTCCCCCTTTTTTCATGAAAATCACTATCCAATGGTTGTAATTCAAACATGCTTTGGAATATAAACCTATTTGGTCTTGTTTTAAAGAAGACATTTGCCAAATTATTTTTGAAGTGAAGTATTATAACATTAAGAAAGTGAAACTTTTAAAAGTTATAAGTTTGAGTTTATGAAAATGAACAATGTAAAAATGGAATTATTTCTATTTTATATAATATACATAGATTACAAATTACATTTACTCTAAAACTGTAAGAAAATGTAAGCCAAAAATCCGAAGAAGTTCCAAATTTTAGGTTGATATCTCAAAAATGAGCTTTCAGTCAGATTTTATTTGGGCGCAGTACCAACACTAGATGAACAGCCGAGCTTTATTACAGAAGAAAAATAAACTGTACCTCCGTAGAGAAAGCGCTTTTACTGTCTATGAGCAAAAGTCGCTTGTTTTGGGCTTGTTTTCACCGGCTCGGTTGCTTATTTGTCTCGCGAGATCTGGCAACACTGACAGAAATCCCTCAGTGGCAGAAAACATGATCACGAGGAAATTAGAGACAAAAATAGACAATTACCCTCATTTCTATTTTCATCGTTGCTGTTCTCTTCTTTTGTGCTGTTCGTTTCTTCATTGGCGATTGTTGCATACTCGACAATGACTGTAGGTTTAGGCACTGGCTCTGAAACACACACACAACTGGCTCAATGCTGACACACACTTGGTCTTGCTTTGAACGGATAAAGAGAGGAGTGAAATAACACTGAACTTTAATGCAGGTTTGAATGGCAGCAGACCTCAGGCTAGTTCATACCTTGTACACAGAGCTGGTGTGTGCTGCTCTTTATTAACTTTCCTTCTTTGTCGTAGACTTTGCCTTCGTACACCCCAGAATGGTTTTTCTGTACATTCTCCAGGATCAAGGATCCATAGCGGTCAACATCCAGATTGCGTGTCTTAACTTTTGAGCCCTTTTTATTATAAACCCTGGTCTGATTATGTCTCCAAGTCAGTTCACTTTCCTCTGGTAATTCTCCGATATCCAGAGAGATCTCAACTCTTTCACCCACTGCTTTGTCCATACATGAGGAGGATACAAGTTTACCTAAAAAATAAAGAGGTGCAAAATGTGTGAGAATGTTCTGTCAAAATAAATTTGTATCTATAATTTGTATAAAAAGTATTTGTAAAAAGCAGAGAATAAAATTGGGTTTCTGTTCAACAACTTTAAGGACTGATAAATTAAACAAAAATTCAATCTAAAACCAAACGCAATTGATTTCTTATTTGGTGAACAGATAATTCAGTAATAGGAACATTTGTCTACAATCAAAAAATACAGAATATATCATTGAACAACAACTTACCAGAGGAGAAGATGAAGATTAAATTGAAGAGGAGAATTAATGTGAAGTTTATCATCATTGCGGCGCGGGTGTGTGAGACGTTTTGTTGTACGATGTCAAGCTCTCGGTGGTTTAGTTTCCTGTAAGTGTGTCTGGGAGTGTGTGTGAGTCACGTTTTTCAGTATGTTGAGAACTATAGAAAAATCATTGTTTATATATTGTAGTCTGCATTGTTAATATTTTAATAGTCTATATACAAATAGTGACTTCTTCATTCATTGTCACTATAATTTACGAATTATTACCTTTTCATCAAATCAAATGTGATATATGTTAAATATTTTTTATGCTTTGTATTCAAATATATATATATGTGTGTGTGTGTGTGTGTGTGTGTGTGTGAGAGAGAGTTGGTAACGCTTTAGATTACGGCCCAGAAAGTACTGCATAATTAAAACAGTTTTACAGTGTAACTTTCTGTAATTATAGTGTACCTATAACATTCTTACAATATGTATGTCTGTATGTCTGGCTTTTAACCTTAAAACGGAAAAATGGTAATGACCTGCTCAAATAATTTAGCTGATTTAATTATTTTAGTGTTATAGCGGGCAGCACTCAGATGTTTTTACACCATATATTGTAGAATTTAAACACTTTATCCCCAAATGTCAAAAAAATTCAATGAACAGCATTAACAAAGCACTAGTCTTATAGACCATTTCACAAGATGTAAACAACACTGGTCCAGAAGCACTTCCTGTTTCAGTTTGTAACTGTTTTCTTTATTTCACATGTAAAGAAAACTTTTTAAAGATGTTTGTTTAACTTTTTGATTCAGTTTTATATGTTCTGTTGGTTGTATTTTATCCCAGCTTTTATGTAGTGTTCAAAAACTGAAACAGGAAGTGCTTCTGGGCCAGTGTTGTTTACATCTTTTGAAATGGTCTATAGATCATTCATTTTAAAAAGTTGGTTTAGGGTTTACCCTTTAATGAAATGCATTTTGAAAATATTTTGCATACCTGTAACTAAAACACTAAATTGTATAAAACACCACATTTATTTATTTATTTATTTTTTAAATTTATTTCGAGTTGTGAAAAAAATAATCAAAAAATGTATTTCTGATCAAACCGTGAACCTGAAAAGGTAGAATTTTGCAATGTTATTGCACTACATTCATGTTCAACATGTTGACCTCCAGTGTGAGGTAGTTATTTATTTTTATTCAGTTTGCACATTTTCGAGTTGTGACAAAAATAATCTAAAAAATGATTTCTGATTAAACCGTATACCTGAAAACGTCACAGTTATGGTCATAGTCATGTGGTTTTGAAATATGTGGCGTTGCAAATAAAATGCAAAAACTATTACTTCTGAAAAAAAAAAAGAAATTTAATTTACCTTCCCAGAAAAGTTATAATTTTGAAAATGTTGTGGAAAAGAAAATAATAATAAAAAAATGTTATTAAGCAAGAAAACTGACAAAATTATTTTTTTTTTTTTCAAATGAGACATAAGAGCCCAATGTGACATATATGTCACATAAAAAATTATCATAAACGCTCAATGTGACATATATGACACATTACAGATCTTTGACAAGGAGTGGTTGTATTTTAAAACAACAGCAGAAACATGTTTTAAGTGGTCCATTTAGTCTGTTTTAAATGCCCCATAATTTTCCTATAAGGGGAAATTGGTCCGGGTTCTTATGGGTTAAAAAAAGTCACTTTTACTTTGCAATTTATGTTATGTCCAGGTTCGCTCCCTCAGTGCAGTGCTGCCCCCTGGCGGACATGTGGAGTACAGGCGCTTCCGTGCAGTTTCAGTTTTACATGCCGTTTCTTGCAAAGAGAACTGTTTACTTTAATAAACCAAAATCTTGGAAAACAAATGGCAGTTTAGCTTTTATTTTTATTCATTTCATTATTTTAATAAACCTACGATGTTAAAAATGACCCACCATAGCGACCCAATATGTGTACAATCGTTGTAAAACAGTAATAGCCTATCATCAGAACTTTTAGGTTGGTCAACAAACAGCAAGTTTTCATTCAGACAAATTCTGAAATTGTCCGGCAATCCAGTCACCTTTAGTGTTAAAATCATCATGAAAGAGACCATTATGCTGTAACAGGTTGTCGTTTACACCCCGGTTACTCAGTGCGTCATCTAAAGGTGCGTTTACCTTCGGTCTCCGCCCAGTTTCAGCAGGTCACTCGATACCTTTAATCGGACTTTTCTTTTAATTCTCCCTTTACTCACTGCATAAAAGATGTGGCGAGTTTTTAATGGTTTATTTGTGTTGTTTTGTTAGTTCGTTAACTGTCGAGATTTATGCAGCCTCCATTAATGGCCCCCACACAGGCGCGCGCACGGGGTTAAAACGAAACGCACTCTCGAGACCTGAGGAAGAAGATGGCAGAAACTACGAGTTTGGTCTTCTTCACATGTCTCTGTTTGGCTCGGGGTAAGTCCACAGCTTTTTCAACATGGAGATGAAGTAAAACAGGCTATTCCCATGTAATCCAGGTGCAATGACCTGTGCGGGAACTCTGGGCAAGTCGAGACAACATTTCCGACGTGCTAATGCTTCTTTAAAGAGTTCTGGGACGGGTTAGGAACTATTTTAGATACAGTAACATTTATATCTAAAAGAAAATTAAAAGTCGAACGTGTAAACTTTGGTGAATCTCTCTTTGAATGCAGCCAGGACTGTCACTGAACTTTGTACCGAATCTGTTCTGTGATCTTGAACTAAAACACAAAACCTTTATTTTATAAGATTAAGCTCGAGATTTCTACCAAAATGTGATTTTCTGCTTGTCTTCAATGTTGTTGTTTATGAGCCAACAAATTGCATGATCATATCATCCAGAACAAGATCATATTCATCTCAAAATCAAAGTCACTGTATTTTGCATAAAGACAATTAAATCTTAGGCTCTATACTTGAATGTAGTTTATATGCGTAATTGTATTATTTATAATAGAAGTATATTGTTTTTCTTTACTTAAATACTACATTATATGTACTTATTACTCTATTACTGTAATGACAACCTGTCATTAAATATTGAAACACGTAGACACATTATGGCAATGTGAATGTTGGGGGAATGTTTTGAAAATTGTTGATGCATTTAAACATTTATTAAAATGTAAATATATGTAAAAATGAAAATATTGTATAGTGCAAATTAAAAAATATATATATTATTTTATCGTAGCAAAATATTAAGTCCTGTATTTGTTCGTTGGTTTTATTGTAAAATATGAGGTTTATTTTTTTCAGATTTATTCACCCAAAGAACCTTCACTAAGTGTCTTTTTCTTCTCCTGTAGATTTAGTTTTCTGTGATGACTATAAAGAAATTGGAAAAGACATCACACTAACTCCGAGCATCCGTGGAAAGCCTACAGATATACAGTGGACACACAATGAGAACATGGTCCTGTTGTATGACGGGAGGGAGGTGGTGGAGTACGCCTCGTTCAAGCACCGTGTGGTTGTTGATTTCGAAACAGGACAGCTCACAATAAAAAAACTAACCAGGCAAGACAGTGGACAATACCAATCTGAAATCATGATCAATGGGAAAGTTCAGACCTCCAGTCATACTCTGACAGTTTTGGGTAATCTATCTATCTATCTATCTATCTATCTATCTATCTATCTATCTATCTATCTATCTATCTATCTATCTATCTATCTATCATCTATCTATCTATCTATCTATCTATCTATCTATCTATCTATCTATCTATCTATCTATCTATCTGCGTCAAATTACAAGGCTCTTCTGCCATGTCGAAATTTAAAAAATACTCAAATTTACTGAGTAACTCAGCATTACCCAGCGTTACTCAGCGGTTACTCAGCGGTTACTCAGCGTTACCCAGCGTTACTCAGCGTTACTCAGCGGTTACTCAGCGGTTACTCAGCGTTACCCAGCGTTACTCAGCGTTACCCAGCGCTACTCAGCGGTTACTCAGCGATACTCAGCGTTACCCAGCGTTACTCAGCGATACTCAGCGTTACCCAGCTTTACCCAGCGTTACTCAGCGGTTACTCAGCGGTTACTCAGCGTTACCCAGCGTTACTCAGCGTTACCCAGCGCTACTCAGTGGTTACCCAGCGTTACTCAGCGGTTACTCAGCGATACTCAGCGTTACCCAGCGGTTACTCAGCGTTACCCAGCGTTACTCAGCTTTACCCAGCGTTACCCAGCGTTACTCAGCGGTTACTCAGCGGTTACCCAGCGTTACTCAGCGTTACCCAGCGTTACTCAGCGGTTACCCAGTGTTACCCAGCGTTACTCAGCGTTACCCAACGTTACTTAGCGTTACTCAGCGGTTACCCAGCGTTACCCAGCATTACTCAGCGTTACTCAGCGTTACTCAGCGTTACCCAGCGTTACCCAGCGTTACCCAGCGTTACCCAGCGTTACTCAGCGTTACCCAGCGTTACTCAGCGTTACCCAGCGTTACTCAGCGGTTACCCAGCGTTACTCAGCGTTACCCAGCGTTACTCAGCGTTACCCAGCGTTACTCAGCGGTTACCCAGTGTTACCCAGCATTACTCAGCGTTACCCAGCGTTACTCAGCGTTACCCAGCGTTACTCAGCGGTTACTCAGCGGTTACCCAGCGTTACTCAGCGTTACCCAGCGTTACTCAGCGGTTACCCAGTGTTACCCAGCGTTACTCAGCGTTACCCAACGTTACTTAGCGTTACTCAGCGGTTACCCAGCGTTACCCAGCGTTACTCAGCGTTACCCAGCATTACTCAGCGTTACTCAGCGTTACTCAGCGTTACTCAGCGTTTACCCAGCGTTACCCAGCGTTACCCAGCATTACTCAGCGTTACTCAGCGTTACCCAACGTTACTTAGCGTTACTCAGCGGTTACCCAGCGTTACCCAGCGTTACTCAGCGGTTACCCAGCGTTACCCAGCGTTACTCAGCGTTACCCAGCATTACTCAGCGTTACTCAGCGTTACTCAGCGTTTACCCAGCGTTACCCAGCGTTACCCAGCGTTACTCAGCGTTACCCAGCGTTACTCAGCGTTACCCAGCGTTACTCAGCGTTACCCAGCGTTACTCAGCGTTAAGCGTTACTCAGCGTTATCCAGCGTTACTCAGTATTACTCGGCGCTACTCTGCGTTACTCGGCGTTACTCAGTGTTACCAGTGTTACTTGTGTTACTCAGAGTTACCAGTGTTACTAGTGTTACTCAGCGTTACTCGTGTTACTCAGCGTTACCCAGCATTACCCAGTGTTACTCCACCTTTAACTAAATCAATAATAACTCATCTAAACAAACACATAGACAGAATCAAACATGCATGGAAAATGAAAAACTTGAAATTGAATGAAACCGGATACAGAAACCAGGGAATGAATCTACCAAAAGAGTTATTTAACCATCTGTGGTGTTAGTTTGCCTCATGGTTGCACATGGCTTGATGATTTATAAATAATAAACAATACAATATTTGCCCATAATATACTAAAATATTTAAAACAGAGAAAGTGACCTTGATTATTAGCTGAAACAGTGTTAGTTATTGATTAGTAATCTCAAAATGACCACTGATGATCACGAATGGCTCCCTGCTTTTGGGTCTTAGATGTTCTGCCAGAGCCTCAGGTGAACTGTGAACCGGGTGAGACTTCAGATGTTAAAAAGCTGTTGTGTTCGGTGGAATCCCCAACTCAGCCGAGCTATGAATGGAGCGGACTGAATAGAAAGGTTCACTCGGGACCAGAGCTTCTTGTTGAGGAACAGGAGGAAAACCGTGACTCGGTCTATACCTGCACTGTGAAGAATCAAGCTAACAGCAGGAGCACAGACTTTACTCTGACAGACTGCAACACAGGTGTGCTAGACCGTCACTCAACACCACTGTTTAGATGCCTTGAGACTCTGACGTAGATGCTTTACGTTAACCCTGTATTATGTGTACAGGCCGAGCAGGGACTGCTGTGCTGGTTCCAGTCATAATAATAGCAATACTTCTCCTCATCCTGTTTATTCTACTGGGAGTATTCTTATACAGACGTAAAGAAAAATGTAAGTGCCATGAAAAAGTATTCAACACTTCACCCTAAAAATACTTCTTTATATTACAAAGATTAACAGAATTTTCTGTTTTGTCTTGCACATGGATGAGCAGCAAGACAGTCTGGCTTGAAGAAAATGGACCCTGAAAATGGTAAGATCAGGGATAGATCAAGATAGCAACTTGTGGCCTCAAGATAGTAAATCATGGCCTCAAGATAGGAAATCGTGGCCTCAAGATAGTAAATCATGGCCTCAAGATAGTAAATCATGGCCTCAAGATAGGAAATCGTGGCCTCAAGATAGTAAATCATGGCCTCAAGATAGTAACTCATGGCCTCAAGACTCGTGGCCTCAAGACAGTAACTCGTGGCCTCAAGAGAGTAAGTCATGGCCTTAAGATAGTAACTTGTGGGCTCAAGATAGTAATTCGTGGCTTCAAGATAGTAACTCGTGGCTTCAAGATAGTAACTCGTGGCCTCAAGATAGTAATTCACGGCCTCAAGATAGTAACTCGTGGCCTCAAGATAGTAACTCGTGGCCTCAAGATAGTAATTTGTGGCCTCAAGATAGTAACTCGTGGCTTCAAGATAGTAACTCGTGGCCTCAAGATAGTAATTCACGGCCTCAAGATAGTAACTCGTGGCCTCAAGATAGTAACTCGTGGCCTCAAGATAGTAATTTGTGGCCTCAAGATAGTAACTCGTGGCCTCAAGATAGTAATTCGTGGCCTCAAGATAGTAATTCGTGGCCTCAAGATAGTAATTTGTGGCCTCAAGATAGTAACTCATGGCCTCAAGATAGTAACTCGTGGCCTCAAGATAGTAATTCGTGGCCTCAAGATAGTAATTCGTGGCCTCAAGATAGTAACTTGTGGCCTCAAGATAGTAACTCGTGGCTTCAAGATAGTAACTCGTGGCCTCAAGATAGTAATTCACGGCCTCAAGATAGTAACTCGTGGCCTCAAGATAGTAACTCGTGGCCTCAAGATAGTAATTTGTGGCCTCAAGATAGTAACTCGTGGCCTCAAGATAGTAATTCGTGGCCTCAAGATAGTAATTCGTGGCCTCAAGATAGTAATTTGTGGCCTCAAGATAGTAACTCATGGCCTCAAGATAGTAACTCGTGGCCTCAAGATAGTAATTCGTGGCCTCAAGATAGTAACTCGTGGCCTCAAGATAGTAATTCGTGGCCTCAAGATAGTAATTCGTGGCCTCAAGATAGTAACTTGTGGGCTCAAGATAGTAATTCGTGGCTTCAAGATAGTAACTCGTGGCTTCAAGATAGTAACTCGTGGCCTCAAGATAGTAACTCGTGGCCTCAAGATAGTAACTTGTGGCCTCAAGATAGTAACTCGTGGCCTCAAGATAGTAACTTGTGGCCTCAAGATAGTAACTCGTGGCTTCAAGATAGTAACTCGTGGCCTCAAGATAGTAACTCGTGGCCTCAAGATAGTAACTCGTGGCCTCAAGATAGTAACTTGTGGCCTCAAGATAGTAACTCGTGGCTTCAAGATAGTAACTCGTGGCCTCAAGATAGTAACTCGTGGCCTCAAGATAGTAACTCGTGGCCTCAAGATAGTAATTCACGGCCTCAAGATAGTAACTCGTGGCCTCAAGATAGTAACTCGTGGCCTCAAGATAGTAATTCGTGGCCTCAAGATAGTAACTCGTGGCCTCAAGATAGTAACTCGTGGCCTCAAGATAGTAACTCGTGGCCTCAAGATAGTAACTCGTGGCCTCAAGATAGTAATTCGTGGCCTCAAGATAGTAACTCGTGGCCTCAAGATAGTAATTTGTGGCCTCAAGATAGTAATTCGTGGCCTCAAGATAGTAATTCGTGGCCTCAAGATAGTAACTCGTGGCCTCAAGATAGTAATTCGTGGCCTCAAGATAGTAACTCGTGGCCTCAAGATAGTAACTCGTGGCCTCAAGATAGTAATTCGTGGCCTCAAGATAGTAACTCGTGGCCTCAAGATAGTAAATCATGGCCTCAAGATAGTAACTCGTGGCCTCAAGATTGTAATTCGTGGCCTCAAGATAGTAATTCGTGGCCTCAAGATAGTAACTCGTGGCCTCAAGATAGTAACTCGTGGCCTCAAGATAGTAATTCGTGGCCTCAAGATAGTAAATCATGGCCTTAAGATACTAACTCGTGGCCTCAAGATAGTACATCAAGGCCTCAAGATAGTAACTCGTGGCCTCAAGATAGAGTTAGTATCTTGAGGCCATGAGTTACTATCTTGAGGCCACGAGATAGTTATAATTATTTATTTTTATATGGCCCACTTATAATCGTGTTAAATTGTGATTACAATATTGACCAAAATAATTGTGATTATGATTGTTTTGCCGCAATCAAGCAGCCTTTTTGTATAATAAAAATGTTTTCTATCAATGTAGGTGAAGGCCATAGCCTGATGAGAAATTACCAAAAGGATGTTATGCCAGGTACCGCCTCCCAATGATTTATTATTATTATCACTGACATGACATGATATTGCAGTGGTGGCTGTCGCTCATGTTGCTGGACAGCACTATAGACTCACTCTCAGCCCTCATGGAGAATGAATGACTCTTGAATCGGCTGATAATGTCTTTGAATGCTTTGTTTCAGGTTCGTCTGAAGCCACACTCCCTAGTCACGCCAGACTTCCCCCTCAAAATCAGTCTATTATTGATCAAAAATGGGACCAGGCCAATGAAGAAGAGAGGTCAGGTGGAACTAATGAAGGACACAAACCTTTGAAGGAAACTCTTAAACAGAGTCCACAATCTGATGTGTCTGAAACAAACCAAGAGGACAACGAAAGTGGAACTAAAGGAGAATTACACAAAAATGTGAAGAACAGAGAACATGCAGTTGAAGCAGAAGAAAACACTGATGAAACCGAGAAGGAGAGAGATAAACAGAGACTAGAAGAAGAGGAGAGAGAGAACAGGCAGACAGAGGAGAGCGGAAATGAAGAAGAGTTTACTGAGGATCAGAACCAGAGAAAAACTGAAGATAATCAGACGCCAGGAGAGAAAGAAGAGACCAAAGACAGAGGTACAATACTGATTATATGTTTGCCTAGAGAAACAGAACTTGATTCTGAAATAAACATCCCATCCGGATATAAAATACTAGGGATGCACCGATATGAAAATTTTGGCCGATAGCGATAACCGATAATTCTTTATATTTGAAAGCCGATAACCGGTATATCGGCCGATAAACTTAAATCCAAATTTTTATCTAATTTTGAGAGCCTGATTACAAAAACAAAAGTCTCTCAATTAAATCCACGTCCCAATTATAGTTAAAATTTCGATTCCTAGTTTCGATATTCACAGTCCGCCAAGTGGAATGAGAAACCGCTGAACAACACCAATGAAGAAGCGTCTACCGGAAGTGTTGGCATAACCGCGCGAGTCGAACATGAGTAGCTAACGTCGGCGGTCCAAAGTGTGGCTTCACTTTTCTAAAAATAACGAAATCTCGGCAAAATGCAAAATTTGTGACAAAAGGAGTATTTGGTTTGGTTAGCAAGGTTAGCTAAACTTTTTTGACCCTGCCTATTAAAAGAATCGGAATCGAGAATCGTTGGGAACTGGAATCGAAACAAGGAATCGGAATAAGAATCGTTTAAATTCAAACGATACCCAACCCTAGTATTATAGAGACGCATTAATGTGAGATCAGGCTGCAGTATCAGAAGCAAAATTCTCATTTTCAATTTTGAAACCATAGAGACTGTGAGTCCACAATCTGCTGTGACCGAAAGAAACAGTATGGATTCAGAAAATGAAGCAGAACAACGACACACACATGAGAAGAGGCGAAGTGAGGAAGGTGAACGATCAGCGGAGCAGACGAACGAGAGAATGAGGAATCAGAGAACAGACACAGAGGCGGATAATAGTGAGGAGGAAAACCTGGACGGGATAGGCCGAACAAACACAGGTGAAATGCAGATGATGTGTTTGTGTGGGAAACAAAACCTTGCAGACAACTCACTGGATTCTGAAATAAACGTCTGATCTGGTCTGTGTTTCAGCCGAAGCTTGTGTTCGTCCCGCCGTGGATCCGTCGCTGGACGGCGAAGCTCTCGGTCCTCCAGCCGGTGAGTTTCTGCCTGTGTGCTTGTTCTCGACAGATTCAGAAGATTGATCAGGGTTCCTACAGGTTTCTTCAAGTTAAATTCAATTCTTTTTAAGACCTTTTTAAGACCATTTATATAAAAAATTAATACCAATTTCCCATCCCTACCAGCAAAGAAAAACAAAATCCTTCAACTTGTGTTCATTTATTGTTCAAATGTGGATTTGGTAAAAGATGATGAGTCAAGCAGGTAAAATAAAAACATTTCAGTAGGCCACAAGAAAGTTTGCCGAACTATGTTAAGTTGTGTTTTAACATTAGCTAAACACACACAGGACATCAGTTCTGACTGGATTGCTTCCCAGATCCACACTATCTAACATTTTCATCTAGTTTTTTTTTTCGTTGACGAAAATGTCAATAGATTTTTGTCCTTCAAAACTAGCGTCTCGTTTTCCTCAGTGAAAAAATGTCGTCGAAGAAAAGTTTATCATTATTTTCGTCAATGAAATTAACACTGACATACAGCACCATTTTTAAAATTCAAGACCCAGATATCAAAATTCAAGACTTTTGAAAGACTTTTTAAGGTATTATTTCCAAATTCATAAATGCAATGCTTTTAAGGCTTTTTAAGACTCTGTAGGAACCCTGTTGATATTGCCATTTGAACAGTGTTTTGAATGAGTGGATCTTGTTCAATTTCGTTACAGATTCACCAGCTAACCTGGAGATGAACCCTATGAACAGCAGTGACTCGTCTTCAAACCATACTGACCAAGACCTGGAAGAAGAAGGAAAACGTCCCGGACAGGAACAGGAACGTGACCAAAAGATAAAAGAAGATGAAAATCATGATCAAGAGACCCAAAGCTGCAAACAAACTGATTCAGACAGTGCAGTAAACAATGAGTCGAGGGAAACAGACCAAGAGGACACCAAAAGTGGAAATGAAGGAGAACTAGACAAAAATGTGAAGAACAACAAACATACAGTTGAAACAGAAGAAAACACTGATGAAACCGAGAAGGAGAGAGATAAACAGAGACTAGAAGAAGAGGAGAGAGAGAACAGGCAGACAGAGGAGAGCGGAAATGAAGAGGAGTTTCCTGAGGATCAGAACCAGAGAAAAACTGAAGATAATCGTGAGGAGAATCAGACACTAGGAGAGAAAGAAGAGAGCAAAGACAGAGGACACACAGGTACAAAACTGATTATATGTTTGCCTGGAGAAACAGAACTTGATTCTGAAATAAACATCCCATTAGGGGTGTAACGATACACAAAACTGACGGTTCGGTTTTCCCACGGTTTTGACAACTCGGTTCGGTTTAGAAAGCTGAAATTGCTTTTTGTTTTTTAACAGTGGTGTAATGGAAAAGAAGTCTTTGTCTTTAAATTAATTCAATTACAATTAAACGTTTCACAGGGATTCAAAAAAAAATCTGCTAAAGCCGTAAACCTTATAGGGAGCTGCACATTTCTATAACATTAAAGGGTGTAGCCTAGACTTTTAACCTAAATTCAGATGCTATTCATTTTTTTAGATATAATAATCAACACACAACACATTGTATGAAAACATGTAACTGAACATAAGGCAGTTTTTGTATTAACTTGTGTTTTTACTCTAATTTGTCATTGAAATATAAAAATTTACACAGTTGCCATTTTCATGAAAGATATTTTAAACGCATTAAATAATCAAGATATCATTAACAGGTTAAGTAAAATGTAATATGTAGGCTAACATGGTGCATTTATTTAGTGTTCATTTAAAGGACTGAATCACTTGTTGATTCGCCTGTTGAGGTAAATATAATGCTAGCTAGTCTTTCCGCGGCTGAAACACTGATTGAGCGACTAAATGTAAATGTACTTTATTTATATAGCACCTTACATCAACCAGTAGGTGAACCAAAGTGCTTTACAACAGAATAAACAACAAATCAAAACAACATAAAAATGAGAGAAAAGTAAGAGGAATAAAAAAAAAAACCCGACATAAATGTGCCAACACACTACTAGGTAAAAAGCCATTTTAAAAAGATGCGTTTTTAGTCTTGATTTGAAAAGGCCCAGGTCAGTCCTCGACGAGGACTACACAAGTTATGTCTTTCAGTATGTATACTGTATCTTTCAACATACCTTCAGGTGTCCATTCTGTAACTGAGGAAGAGATGATCGTGTTCACTCGCGCTGCCGCTTGAAATGAGGAGCCTAGTACAGCGATCTGTCACGCCACATCAAAGAGCCCCAAAACGCCATTTATTGTCTGAATTTCGTGATCAAATAGACAGAATTGGAAAGATTACACCTGGCCTATTATCGAAAGTAACAAAACACGGAGCTTGTTATTTGGTGTTAATGGTGGTTAGGCTACAAAACTGAATTTGTTGTGTACTGTATATAAAATGAGGTCCAGGCGGGGCGGGGCCGGGGTAGCAGGGGGCGGGGCGTGTTCGGTATGCAATGAGAGTATCACAATTCGAATCATGACTTCGGTTCAAATATCTTTACACCCCTACATCTCATGTGATCTGACTTTAACGCCACCTTCACACTGGCAGTTGAAATCAGCGGCTGCGAAACGACCGGAAGTCAGTCATTTCCTACGGAGATTCGCAGACCGCATGCGAATGGGTCCGAAACGGGTCCGACCGAGTGCGGTGCGAAGAAAACCGTGTCCGTTGGTCATCCGGATGCGTTCAAAAATTTGAACTCGTGCGAAAAGCTACGGACGGTCAGTGGCGCCTCCAGAAATTTTTCATAGGGGTGGCCAGATGGGGCCAGTTAAAATCTTGGGGTGGCACACCAAAACTATAAATCATAATTTTCAGAATTGTATTCTACTGCTGTAGTAAACCAGCCTATAGAAAACTATCAGAAAGACTTAAGGAAACCCCTACTGATATACTTTGGTTTATTGTGTAATATTTAATGTTACTAATGATAGGCTATTAAGTAGGGCCCTGCTAATATATATATATATATATATATATATATACATGATATATATAAGGGCCCTTGTCCCATGGCAAATTTCCAGATACTTACATAGCCTGATTGTGATGAATTTTATAATTTTTAAGTTATTATTTTCAGTTATTGTGCGTTTGATGCCGATTTAGTCCATGTGATCTAACAAGCACACGGTAGTGAGTCGTTTAAAAACAGCAACAAACTCCAAGAAAATAAAACAATTTTATGCGAACATAGGCCTACAGCCTTTTATCTACAGATCATGCATTAGCCTATTATGTGAATATATCATCTTGGAGAGAGTTTTACCGTGCATCAAAGAGGCGCGCGTGCTGTTTGAATATGAATGGAGAATGATTGACAGCCGCAGAGGAGGGAAAACAAATTTCTTTTTCGTATACTTTAATGACGTACATATACTTCTGTCCCTCACATTAAGCTATGGAATGACTTCAGATGACTTTATCACAAACTGACGTGAAAAAGCGGGAGGCGCCGAAAAGCGCGCTGTTTGCATCCCTGCCTGTCAAAACGTGGCAAAAACACATCAAAAAGCTGCTGTAACAGTATACCATTCGGCACTTAAAAAGCACGCCACGACACATAATTCCCCGTCTTCTTTTACTTAAGAATATTTTTGACTTATTTATAAAATGCATAACTGCTGCTACAAAAATTAATACTGGCCATTGGGGTGGCCAATGGGGTGGCCAGGAGTCGGCCAGGGGTGGCCATGGCCACCCCTGGCCACCCCCTGGCGGCGCCATTGCGGACGGTTCCTATCCGACAATTCCAGCGGAAGTTGAATTTGAATTCGCTGAATTCCAGCGGAAGTTGTTGCTATGGTACTGATAAACAAACCCGAATTATTAAGTTTTAATAAAATAAATAATGATTTTATGACGATAAGTTGTCATGTCATTTTTTATTTTCATGACTTTCTGACGTTTATAAAGGCAGTTGGGAACATATTGCGTATTACGGAGCTGATTTCAACTGCCAGTGTGAAGGCGGCGTAACTGTGTGTGCGCAGATTCAGAAGAATTGTTTTGAATGAGTGGATGTTCTTATCTTGTTCAGTTTCGTTACAGATTCACCAGCTAACCCGGAGATGAGCAGCAGTGACTCGTCTTCAAACCAAACTGACCGAGACCAAGGAGTGAGGGAACTTTCTGGATCAGAGCCGGATGCGGAAGAAACGGTTGTAATAAATCAGGAAGAGGAGGGTGTCCTCTGACCCGAGCCAGAGATATCTGAGGGACAAAAGCTGCAGTAACACAGACGAACAAGCAGATTCAGTGCAATAAACTGTGTCTCAGCGGCAGCTCGACGAGGAAACTAGATAAAGAAGTGCCAAATAAATCAAAGATGACCGATAAGACCAAAGCTTTAAACCGATTGAGCATAATGCAAAGGTTATGCAAAACGAAGGAGAAGCTGAAGCTGAAATTCAACATGGTGGACACGACAGAGAGACCGAACAAGACATGAAGGAGGACATTAGAATGAGTCACAAATAGGGTTGGGTATCGAGAATCGAGTATCGATTGGAACCAGGACTAACTTTTCGTTTTTCCCGGAATCGTTCAAAAGTTAAAATTTCGATTCCTAGTTTCGATATTCACAGTCCGCCGAGCGGAAGAAGAAACCGCTGAACAACAACAACGAAGAAGCGTCTACCGGAAGTGTTGACATAACCGCGCGAGTCGAACATGAGTAGCTTACGTCGGCGGTCCTAAGCGTGGCTTCACTTTTATAAAAATAACGAAATGTCGGCAAAAAGCAAAATTTGTGACAAAAGGAGTATTTGGTTTGGTTAGCAAGGTTAGCTAAACTTCTTTGACCCTGCCTATTGAAAGAATCGGAATTGAGAATCGTTGGGAACCGGAATCGAAACAAGGAATCGGAATCAGAATCGTTCAAATTCAAACGATACCCAACCCTTGTCACAAATGAACAAAAGTTACTGTAAATAACTTTGATTCAGACTACATGTGCCAGAGGATGAGAAACGGCACTAAGGACAGTCCTAACACTGAGACACACAGTATCTGGAGGAGAACAGATGTTGAGAGCGATGAGGGAGGTGAAGTTTCGTCAGCTGGAGAAGATAACAGACAAACACTGGAGGATCAGGAATCACACTAGATAATGAAGGGAATGATAAAACGAACGGACGGGAAGTCCAAAAAACTATTAATTTTTACTTTACAAATTACAGACATGGTCAAAAGTTGCTACCCTATAGCAGTTCTGAAATGGAAACAATTATTCTCTTCTGTCCCCTCTTTTGAGACAATCTGGTCTGCAACTAATACATTTTCGCTGCCAAATAAGGTCAAAGAAACTCATTTCAAAATACTACACAGGTATTATCTCTGTAATGTTTTTCTTAATAAGTTTAAAAATGACTTATTTCCATGTTCTTTTTGTAATCTTGGCACTGAAACTCTATTACATTTATTTTGTAATTGTAAATATTCTGAAGACTTCTGGAAGCAAGTTTCTATGATGTTTTTTGATACATTCTACAAAATAATCAGAATAGATGAGGCAATTATCATCTTCTTAGATTGCAATACTGGCTCAGACATAATTGATAACACTTTAAAGTAGGGCTGTGCAAAAGTTAATTGCGATTAATCGCATGCAAAATAAAAGTCTGTGTTTACGTAATATATTTGTGTGTACTGTATATAATTATTTTGTATAAATACACACACATGCATGTATATATTTAAGAAGATATGTTAATCATATATAAAATATTTATATTTATATAATATAGATTATATTTATATATATATACAGAATTTAAGCGCAAATAATTCTTAAATATAACATGTATGCATAGGTATTTAAATATACAAAATAATTATATACAGCACACACAAATATATTACGTAAACACAGACTTTTATTTTGGATGCGATTAATCGCACAGCCCTACTTTAAAGTTAATAATTCTTCTTGGGAAATTTCATATTCATAAAGCCAAAGTAATGTCTATTAAACCTTCTTTTAATTTCTTTTGTAAAGATATCAAAATATTCCATGACTCTTTGATTTCAACTACTAGAAATAAGAAGTGCATAAAAACATCTCAAATTTTGGAAAAAAAATGTTTGTAGAATTTAATGTTTTACTCTGTACAATGTAAGTTCTGTTATTTGTTTTCCCCATTATGTGTTTGTCTTTTGTTGTAAAATGTCATTATAAGCTTTGTAAAAGTTTAATAAAAAAACTAAGGGGGGAAAGCATGATAGCGTCGTTAGATTTAATCAACGCGATTTACAGCAACCGTGAAAATTATAGCCTACTTTGTTCTCAAATTGTTCATGTTAACAACAGCATTGCGTGACTAATGTTAAATTTAATGTGTTTTAATAGCAAAACGAGAAAGGCAAAACAAAGGAAACTCCATAACTGTGTGAATTAAGAAAACGTACTGATACACGATTGAACTGTTGAATGTCTTACTTGTTCAGCAGAAAAAAGTCGTCTCTTCTTCGGTTTTGAAACCCTTCAAAACACGGAGTTAACGCACTTTTCAAAAGCCCCGCCATTGTTTAAATCCTTGTGTTCGCATGAGACGGTTTCTTCTCTTTCTCTAGACACCGTAAATCCGAAGTACGAAGTCTTTTTGGGTTTTATAACTGCTGAATCTCCAGTTGACACTGATGATTGTTGTTTGGATCTTTCTGGATGCTAAGTTCACGCGCAGCCGGCTAGCCGAAACTCCTTCTTTGTGTTTACGGGTGTGACGTAATGACGCAAAGACGTGCTCGAATTTCCCGCGGAAACCCACCAGTACCCATAGATATGCCAGTACCACTGAAATTAAAATTATACAAGCTAACCGCTTTGTATGGAAGCTTGTTTCCGCCATAGAATGAAAAATATAAAAGGTAATTGCGACTTAGCTGTATAAATGCTGTCAGGTCAAAGCAGCGGCATCTTTAGGAGTCTCGCTGTGGATGTTTGGCTGACTTTTAAGTGGCTTTGCATCTGTCTTATATATTGTTTTAAAAAATTATGATTTTTAGATGTATTATGATAGCTTCAATTTACAAAGTATGCTTGCAAAAATAATTCTAAAGGTTTAAATCTATCTTGAATTTATTTTGTTTAAAACATAGTATTCAGTAGAAGAGTAATAAGTCACCTTTATTTATATAGCGTTTTTTTTACTATATTGTATCAAAGCAGCTTCACAGTGATAACATGAAAATAATACAACAACTTTGTTTTTTTTAATAAAAAGATTTTAAAGCAAACTCTGCTGCAGAAGTACAGTAAAGGACATATCACACATCTTAGGGATCTTGTGGAATGGATTTGGAGGAAAAGGTGGCGAACCACTGTGTTTGTTGGTTGGAATATAAATCCCTTTTTAATAATTTTTCTCACACAAATTTAATGAATCAAAATGTTTGTGGTCATTTAATTTAATGAAAAACATTCTAAATATGAAATCTTTTGCTGATTTCTAGAGATCTGATAAAAGTTTCCCTTAAAATAGGACTTGCAGGGCTGGTAGTTTTTAAAACTGTATTTGTATGTCCAGATGCTTATTCGTTCACATGAGATTCAAAGAAAGAAAGTCATACTGCCATGATAGTAAATGATGACAGAATTTTTGACTCCCTTAAAAAGTGTGAATGATTGTTGTTTAAATTATTATTTATTGGATTCAGTTTAATATTAGGCTACATAAAAAAATGACATCTTGAAATTATGGTTGGCCTATAATCAAAATACACATACACAAGTAAAAAGGGCAACCCATGGTCGAGTTTTATCATTTTTGATAATGAGAGAAACGGTATAGCTGTAAAATATAACTGATGATTGGTAAGATTTCAGTTGTTATTACAGACGTTTATTTTGTGTGAAAGTCACAGTCTCTTGCGTCAGAGAACATCATGTTCAAGAGCTCTTGTTGAAACCTGTATCGGTTGAGGAATCAGTCATAAAAATCAAAATCTAAGAACCTGTTTCTGCTTTAATTAAAGAGCCCGTGAAATTAACCACTGATGCTAATAAAGAACCTTTATTTTTAAGAGTGTATAAGTAACGATTTCACCATAGCTTACAGTCAGACATTTGAGATTATCTAAATTAGAAATCACTTTTACCAATATTGGCAAAGGGTTTCTGAAATATTTATCGGCACAAATATTTTCTATTAATCTATGTCCTTTAAATTGCTTTAATGCGTTCATTTCCACATGTAATTTCTTTCGAACGGAGTGTGAATCCAGCATGTCGATGGATTAGTCACTTCAGTCTGTATCCTGTAAAACAAGTTTCATTCAAGCATCGAACGCGATCCAGGACCGCTCCCTTTACAGTCACACAAACTGCTCTGCTTGGCCGTTGCGTTCAAAAGATCAACGACTATGTCTGTGATTGGCTGCATTGCTCAACTCAGGTAAAACACGTTGTACAGTAGAGGATCTCCAGTCCAGTCCTGAGCGCACACAAATACACACGGAAGCGTTTCCCAGACCTGTTTCGCCATTATATTATTACAGTATCACCTTCCTGAGGGTTTGAGTTATGCTGCTCTCGCAGAACCGGACCTGACCTGTGTTAACCTGAACTGAGGAGATGAGGGAGAAAGCGAAACGATCGATCAGTTTAAGGATGTTGGACTTCGGGTGCCGGCTGTGGTACCTGACGCTGTTTTTGTGTCTCACAGGACTCCTGCAGGGGGGTAAGACTTACATCACCTCATTATACATGCAAACTTACAAATATATACACTGAATTTATCCTTAACGTCTAGAAACGCCTTTGCCCAGGTGTAGTAGTGTTACAACAGGGCTAAGGCACACCTTTTCACTACTCTCTTAGTGTAGCATAGGCTATGATTGCAGGGAAAAGTATTGTATTGTAATGTACTGAATATTGTTAGGCAGCATTTTTTGTATGGAAATAAATGATAAAAGTGTTTTGTTTTGTTTAAAAGTTTTATAAATGTATGAGGTTTCAGGGAGGACCTTTTACCGACACACGGGGTAAATGAAACACGGTGTTGATGCAAATACAATCTCTAAAGTAATATGTTTTTAATAATGTCTGTGGTATGCTTGTTCAAAACGATCACTTTTGTAAAGTTTGTACTATTTTCTGTTTATTTTGATGGATATAATAGGCTATTGTTTTTCGCTACTGTAATTAAAATGTTATATAAAGTATAATAAAAAAACAGAAACAAGATTCTGAAAGCACTGAAGGAGATCCCTTCATAATTTTATATTGATTTACAGTAGTAACAAATACTTATCATGTCATATAATAAAATATCACATTTTTAAATGTGAGGGTTTCATTATAAAAGGTGCAAATCAAAATTAATATTTACCACCTGAATCTAACCGTGTCAATTAATTATTGTGTCTTTCGCATTTTACCCAAAATATACTTTTAGATATTCTTCTGTTGCTGTTGCTTTAATTAGCTTGAAAAAAATGAAAATCATGAACAAGACCTTTGTCCCAAAATAGTGATTAGCGTTTCTCATTTGTTACTTAAATCTACAAGAAAAATACATCAAATATTAGATTAAATTAGCGCAGAATTAATTTTGCACTGCAGTTATCACAAAATAATCCCATACCGGGCGATCAGGATCCTGATTCAAAGCTTATTCGCAAAGAAAAAAACACTAGAAAGCAGCAAAAGTTGAAAGATGAACATTAAGGGGCAATCATACTGCATACTAAGCTTTTCACTGAATAAATAATTATGTGGACTTGAAATATTGATTTGAAACAGAGTTTAAAATCTGAATTCCATACAACCATCCCTACATTACATTGTAAAACAAGCATTCTGGCAACAAGGCGAATGTGTACTTATACCTAAAAGTACTCTTTTTGTAAAGACTATGCATTCAAAAAAAAACATGGTGGAAAGTAACCCAGTTTGGGTTGTTTTGCAATCAACTGATGGACCGACCGTGGGTTATTCTAACCTAGCAATGTTGGGTTGTTCATTGAACTCACAGTATATAGGTTGACATGCTAGTTCGTTTTTACAGTTATACGCTTGTTTGTACCTCATACATGGGTTAATATTACCAGATGAATCCATATTACAAATTTGTAAAATACACAGCACAGCAACCATTGTGTTTACATTATACAACCTTTATTTTGGATGAATACAGTTCAATTGTTATTAATGTATACGTACATTTAAACTTACTTAACAAACATTTTAGTAATAAACATTTAAGATTTAAGAGTAACAGTGTAATCAACCGTTCTCCGTTATCTATGGAAGCTTTTTCCCGCCGCTGAATAAAGAAAAAAAGGGTAATAGTGACTTTTTTTCTGGCAATTACGTTTACATCTCTGAATTCTGACAAAAGCATGATTTCAACGTACATTTGAGTGTTATAAAGTCATAATTGTGAGAAAATGTCAGAATTCTGACATTACTTTTTCCCCTCAGAACTTTATAACTCGGAATTGCAAGTTTTAAAAAGCCAGAATTGTGAGGTTAAAAGTCACAATTATCTTTAAAAAGTAAAATATTTCATGGCGGAAACAAGCTTCCATATTTATCCCTTTTTTTGCCAAAATGGTGCAGGTTTTCAGGTCAATGAGTGGCGGATTTTGAGCCTGTGCTGGGCTGATGTTCAAACCTCAGACCACCATTTCTGATAGCCAAAAGATGTTGTAAATGAGTCCCAATAACCTGTACTTAAACAAAGGACAGAGTTCTGACGACATATTTTAACTGACTGACACTTTTTGTTGACTAATATGTCATCCCTGTATGTTGCATTTCACCAAAATAAAATAATTTATAACACAGTAAAAACTTAAATATCGTTATACAAAATGTATTACACCAAAGAAATGCATCGATGCACTGCTCTCTCCTGAAAGGGATGCAAAAAGCCCACACCCTTAACTCAGGGTCTGGGTTGTCAGGGCAGTTTAGTAAGCAGACAGACTGGCTACACCACCATCTGCTAGCCGCCTCACGTCACAGAGGTCAGATAAATGCAAACACAGAGACTCTTTCACCTAGATATCATCAGTAGGGGCTTTTGCTCCGGGTAGTATTGGGAACTTAGATAAAGGAACTCGCCACCAGGGTTGTTCCCCGAGAACTAGTGGTTTCCCTAGGGCGGTTTTCCTGGTTGCATTCGCACCGCTAGTAGGAGGAACTCTAAAGTCTGTAAAACACAAGCTGCGTGCTACACAGCACAAGACAAAAAATTACATTAAGGCACACGAAACAAGACAAAACAGGAGTGTCAGGACTCTGTCACAAAACCAAGAAATAGACTAGATAGAAGTGACAGAACACTAACAGTATAATACATCATTTGGGCAGATTTTGGACGTACTGCCACGTCAAAAAGAGATAGTGTTGGTGCAGTTATGAGCATCCTGCTCATCTCGTCACATTTATTGTCACTGCACATTTCAGTTTATTTAATGGATGCAACTTAACAAGTCTCCCTGTCTAATGCATGTCTCCACACAGATCTGTGCTACGGTCAGCGTCTGGTCCAGATCCAGGAAGGTCCTCTGTATAGAGTGAAAGGATATCCCATCTCCATATCCTGTAATGTTAGTGGGTTTAAAGGCCCATCTCAGCAGGATTTTGAATTTAAGGTCAAGAAATCAAACACGCCTATAAATATCATCAGTACTAAAGAGACAGACTTTGCCTATGCAATATTCTCCAGTAGAGTAAGGGTAAAAGATATTGAGATTGAGAGGTTGTCAGGATCTGCAGTTCTCTTGAGGATCAAAAATTTGCTTGAAGGGGATGCGGGTGATATCTTCTGTGAAACCCCAAACACTGACCCCATATATTTTGGAAGTTATGAAGCGGAAACAAAACTTAATGGTAAGATTTTTCTTTATCTTCTTGATTGTTTTGGTGATTAATCAGATGATTTGGCCAATTTGAGATTACTGAAATGTCATAGGCAGATATCCATCTGTTAGCATCCATCAACATTTCCATTCATCCCAACAGAAGATGATCAGCTATAAGCTAAAGTTGTACATATATTTATTTGAATCACTATTATATCAGCCATCAGTTACTCTCTCTCCATTGGTATTTTCATTGACAAACACATATTGGTCGACCCCTCGTTGTGACTAATGTTTTCAATACAAAATCCACAGTGATCGAGGACACCCTGAAGGCATCGTACTCTGGCTCTTCCTCTCAGAGCTTGTCTGAAGGAGATCCTCTTCAGCTTGAGTGCCAGGTCTCCAGCGAGACTTATCAGCACACCCATCTGTCGGTCAGCTGGTTTCTCCACAGTGGAACCGATGAGAACCCCCGACCAATCATCACTCTGGACAAAGATCTGACTGTAAAGCCAGGAGCTGGATTTGAGGATCGCTACCACGCAGGGCTTATCAGCATGGATAAGGTGGAGGACACAACCTACAGACTGAAGATGTCGCAAGTGCAGCAGTCTGACCAGGGGAACATCTACTGCAGAGCCAGTGAGTGGATCCAAGACCCAGACCGTTCCTGGACACAGATTGCCCACAAAACCAGCACAACATGTAACGTGGAGGTCAAACAAGTTGGTAAGATTGGAGAGTTTCTCAAATGGTTTTGCTTCAGTACCCTGACTTTACACCTAGTTCTGAAATTGTGTAACTGTGTAAGAGAACCTTGTACATCTCCTGTCTTTCATAAGTGGCCCCTGATGAAGGTTCGTTCAGTGTCTACATGAAGGCCTCATTGGGGCCCCTACAGGTGGGAGATGCACTGGACATCCACTGCAGTGTGAAGGCACAGAGTCTTCCTGGTCATTTGTTTTCTGTGACCTGGCTGAAGAACCAGAAGAGCGTGGCTCAGATCGGCTCTTCTGGGATGCTCACCGTATTTGACAGTTATAAAGAGAGAGAGAATGCAGCGGAGATGAGAGCAGTGAAAACCAGTCGCACGGACTACTTGCTGACCATCCGTTCGGCTCGGGCTGAAGACCAGGGCGAATACCAGTGTGAAGTCTGGCAGGAAGAGATGAATGATGATGGCACCTTCAGAAAAATACAAAAACAACTGTCCAGTCCAGAGACTGTGAACATCATGGCCAAAGGTAAATAATGCAGTCAAGTGGACTTTATTGCAATTCGGCTGCTGAGGTGTTCTGGTCATTTCTACGGTTAAATTGTGTACATTTTCTTGTTGTAAAGTACATCCTGGGCATCTACCATGTAAAGAGATACAAATAAACAACTCAATTATATGTCATTGGATCACAAGACACTGACATTGCCTGTTTATTTGCCCGCCTGGTCAGAGAGTGATCTGAAGCTGGTCATGGTGACGGAGGATGCTGTGACTGAGGGAGATACACTAAAGGTCTCCTGCTCGGTGTCGGGATCCAATGGTCCTTTATCAGTGTCATGGCAACACAAGAAAGACTCCGGGGATTCCTTCAGTGATGTCATTAGTCTGACCCATGAGGGCGTGATGAAAGATATTGGGACAAAGTATCAGAGCAGAAATGTTCGAACACTCCAATCTCCAGCTGGAAACTTTACCCTGGAGATCGGAGCATCTGCAACATCTGACAGAGGCGAATACAGGTGCACTGTGTCTGAATGGACCGTACAGAGCAATGGAGAGATGACGAAAGCCAACACCCAGTCTCAGCAAAAAGCCATTTTAGTTAATTCTGTTGGTAAGGCTGCTATATAACCACACATTCTTCGCCATTACTTATATTTCTACTGCATGTTACTGATACCAGAGTATGAATAATCACTGCTGACATTTCGTTTCAGAATCTCTAATGAAGGTGACCTTGAAAAGTCGTACAGCAAATGTGCCTATAAATTCTTCAGTAGAATTACTATGTGTAGTCAAAGGGCCTAAAGTGTCTCTGGCTGTACGCTGGATGTTTCAGCCGCCCAATTCAACTGTACAGAGGAATATTTTATCCATACACCACACTGGAGAAATCGCCTGGGGAGCAGATCGGAGAAACTATCAGCTGTCCATTCAGACACAGCCGTCAGCCACACATTTTTTACTCATAGTCCCACAAGCCAGCAAGCAACAAGAAGGACAATACCAGTGCCAAGCCGATGCCTATCAAAAGAATATACAGAAAGCCATGAAGAACTCCAACCTGTTGGCGGTGACTGTACAAAAACCTGGTAAATATAGCCGTTTATTAAAATATAATATATTAAAGTGGACAATCGCCAATTTTCATGCCACTTTGTATTGTTACAATGTCAGTAATATGCAAATTAACAATGTTCAATCTTTCTGAGTACACAGAGTACTCTTTCTTAAACATGTTGCGTGGGCCAACAAATTCCTCTTTATTTGACAGCAAATGTCCACCGAATGAAGCGAAATGCAGTTTATCTTAGTTTCCCCCCCTCCTTTTACAGTAGCACCTCAATGCAGTACATGAGATCCACAGGGAGGAGTCGGATCAAGATCCAAAGGGTGGAGATGGATAGGATTGGGTAGGATAAGGGTTGGGTTTAGGGATTAGGGTTGGGTTTAGGGATCAGAGGGCAGAGTTGGGTAGGTTTAGGTGTATGTAAGGTGGTAGGAGTTGGATCTGAATCTGACTCCTGTTCCGCAGTGAGAACCATCTCTCCTTTTGGCCTAAAAGACTCTGTGTTCATAGTCATCCAGTTTGAAATGTTGACTACACTGCGGTTTTTCAGATTTTTCAACGTGCTGGATTCTTTACTGGACAAGGAAAATAACTCCCTCCCGCTCTGCTAAACGTTTACTCCTTTAGTTCTTGCTCTTGGGAAGAGTATATTTCAACACCATTTTGAAGTATTTCCTACTAAAGCAAGGCTGTATTTGACTCCGGTCAAGCCTATCCAATAGGAGCAGACTGGGAGTGTCCTTGGACTGCAACATACTCTGTGCATTATGGCTGTTTCCCTATCTATCGGCGCTGTTCCACTACGCAGTACCAGCTCGGCTCGGCTGGCTCAATAGCAGCAAGGGGTGTTGAGAATGCGCACAATAAAGGAGTAAGAGAAAATCATACTTTATTATGATACATAAACTAAAACTTAGGATATAGCTGTAGAATAGCAAACACAACCACGTTATCTTAGACAAAATCAAACTGAGGAAACTAGGGGCTTGAATACACAGGGAGAGTAAACAAGCTAAAAACGGAACAGGTGTTAAATTATTAAGAGCCTAAGAGACTAACTAGGGAACTAAGGCAATCAGTAACACAGAAACTGAACAAAACAGAGCCTACATGTGACAGTGTACACAATAACCGCATCATACCAAATGTTTAATTTTGTATTAAAGGTGCAAATAGTTACAGACACATAGGGCCAGATTTACTAATCAGGGCGAATTCCTGCGTGAGAGCCCCCAACGTGAGGGCAATTCCATAAAAGTGTGTTGGGAGTGGAAGTTCTGCGTGTGATAGCAATACTGAATGGGTATGTCCAAATTTTTCTCTGTTCGCCTCACTTTTTTTAATGTTTACCAACAGTCAGCAAAATGAGCCTGTCCAAACTCAAGTCTCGCCTGGAAACCACGGTCAACACTGATGCTAAGATTGAATGCTCAGTCTTGACGACAACCGCAAATACTTCTCGTTTCACCATAACATGGATGATTGGGACCCAGATGCTCTTAACTATGGACCTAGATGCTGTTATCAAGTTTGGCCCCGCAGCTGGACTAGAGATGGACCAGAGAATCCGCATGGAAGTAAGAAAGAAACAGACCTTCCAGCTGACAGTCCGTCAGGCCAGAACATCTGACAGTGGACAGTATCGCTGTGAGGTGGAAGAGTGGCTTCAGGATCCTCTTGGTGACTGGTATTCCCTCAAGAAAATGTCTGGTTTCTCAGAGCTTATTGTCAAAGAGAAAGGTAAAAAAAAACAATTACTTCATTGCAATTGCCTTTTCACTGAATTTTAATGGAACTGTCAGTGGGACAAAAGCATATTGTACAAAAATGTATGAATGAGATTCATATGAATTAGCCACCAATTCACCAAAATATAAAATAGTTAGGATTTGCCATGGAAGTGAGTTGGATTCGGGACAGTCGGTACCATGTAGGCATTTTTAACTTCATGTCACCAAAAATGACAGAAATTAAAGAGAGATTTGGATTTTTGAATAAATTAAGAAATTCAGACAAAAATAATTTTGTTTTTCTTAAACTTTGATGTTGTGTTTCATTTAAACAGAGATTAAACTGCATGTTAAGAAGGATAACCGAATGCTCAACATCACCAATCATCAGGCTAGGTTCACCGTTGACTGTGACATTGACTCTCAGTCCAGTGATAAGTCTACCTTCGAGGTCACCTGGTTCAAGGTTCAGGAGGAAGGACCACTCGCTATATTCACTGCCAGGCGTGATGGTACTTTACACAGTGCAATCGGTGATAAACAACTGGTGTTTGGACGACCATTTGCCACACGCTACAAACTGACTGTGCTGCAGATCCAGCCCACTGATGCGGGGCAATACTACTGTCAGGTGGAGGAGTGGATTCCCACCGCTGACAACTGGAGGAAACTGGTTTCAGATACATCTGGAGCGCTCTCTGTCCATGTCCACACTGAAGGTAACTATCTACAAACCAACACGTCTTTATACTAAACAATTTAAACCATTTTTAAAATTTCAGCTAGGATTGAGTCACTAAATTAGCCTCCCTTTAACCACATGGTGACCATGTTTCACCAAGTTGGACATGTTCTTGGAACAACATCCCAATCAACCAATATGATTTTAGGGTTAGGGGTAATGTTTGGATCACGTTTGTACACCAGTTACATCAACGATTAATTTCCCTCAAATTTTGGGGGAAGGTGATAGTTAGATTAAATATGTCCATATTGTGGTTTTAAGGGGCATACTGCACCAGTAAAACAGCTGTTATAATATAATAGACAATTTGTAATTGTAATTTGCTTGTCAGTGTTGGGGCCATAACTAAAACTGGATAAAAGGCAACTTTTAAATGGCAATCATTGTGAAAACAGACTATTCGGCCATATAATATGTGTACAAACCTTGAACCCATGGCAAACCCAAATATGTAAAGAGTAGGAAATATCGGGTGACTTGGTGGTGTTGCGTTTGTCTGAAGGAATGGGCTTCTCTGGATGAATTCAATAGAAAAGAAGATGAAAAACACACAGCACATTCAACCATAAATCAAATGTATACAGCAAAACAGCAAAACTTTATCTAACATTTGATTTTAATTTTTTTTTTAGGTGTTCCTGAAAAATCGATAGACTGGTTAATAACAACACTGGGAATAACTATTCCTCTGATTTTTTTACTTTTGTTGGTTATAATATTTTTGTTGAGAAAGAAGCACAAGAGGAATTTTAATCAGAAGAAAAAGAAAGCCGATCTGTGGGCTGAAAACCACCCCCTTAACGCTGTGTCAAAGGTGACTTCAATCACGTGACCTTTCTACCACAATTACAGTATTAATCATAAAGCCCTGTGACAAAGCACAAAGTACTGTTACTGTTTCCTGTTTCTTTTTCCTTGACTTTTAATTCCTCACTCCCACAAGCTGTCCCTCAGTCCTCACTCCCACAAGCTGTGCCTCAGTCCTCACTCCCACAAGGTTTCCCTCAGTCCTCACTCCCACAAGGTTTCCCTCAGTCCTCACTCCCACAAGCTGTACCTCAGTCCTCACTCCCACAAGCTGTGCCTCAGTCCTCACTCCCACAAGGTTTCCCTCAGTCCTCACTCCCACAAGGTTTCCCTCAGTCCTCACTCCCACAAGCTCTGCCTCAGTCCTCACTCCCACAGGGTTTCCCTCAGTCCTCACTCCCACAAGCTCTGCCTCAGTCCTCACTCCCACAAACTCAGGATCTGTCCTCACTCCCACAAGCTGTCCCTCAGTCCTCACTCCCACAAGCTGTCCCTCAGTCCTCACTCCTACAAGCTGTCCCTCAGTCCTCACTCCTACAAGCTTTCCCTCAGTCCTCACTCCTACAAGCTGTCCCTCAGTCCTCACTCCCACAAGGTTTCCCTCAGTCCTCACTCCCACAAGCTCTGCCTCAGTCCTCACTCCCACAAACTCTGGATCTGTCCTCACTCCCACAAGCTGTCCCTCAGTCCTCACTCCTACAAGCTTTCCCTCAGTCCTCACTCCTACAAGCTCTGCCTCAGTCCTCACTCCCACAAACTCTGGATCTGTCCTCACTCCCACAAGGTGTCCCTCAGTCCTCACTCCCACAAGGTTTCCCTCAGTCCTTACTCCCACAAGCTGTGCCTCAGTACTCACTCCCACAAGCTGTCCCTCAGTCCTCACTCCCACAAGCTGTGCCTCAGTCCTCACTCCCACAAGCTGTGCCTCAGTCCTCACTCCCACAAGCTGTGCCTCAGTCCTCACTCCCACAAGGTTTCCCTCAGTCCTCACTCCCACAAGGTTTCCCTCAGTCCTCACTCCCACAAGCTCTGCCTCAGTCCTCACTCCCACAAGCTGTGCCTCAGTCCTCACTCCCACAGGGTTTCCCTCAGTCCTCACTCCCACAAGCTCTGCCTCAGTCCTCACTCCCACAAACTCTGGATCTGTCCTCACTCCCACAAGCTGTCCCTCAGTCCTCACTCCCACAAGCTGTCCCTCAGTCCTCACTCCTACAAGCTGTCCCTCAGTCCTCACTCCTACAAGCTTTCCCTCAGTCCTCACTCCTACAAGCTGTCCCTCAGTCCTCACTCCCACAAGGTTTCCCTCAGTCCTCACTCCCACAAGGTTTCCCTCAGTCCTCACTCCCACAAGCTCTGCCTCAGTCCTCACTCCCACAAGCTCTGCCTCAGTCCTCACTCCCACAAGCTGTCCCTCAGTCCTCACTCCTACAAGCTGTCCCTCAGTCCTCACTCCTACAAGCTGTCCCTCAGTCCTCACTCCTACAAGCTGTCCCTCAGTCCTCACTCCCACAAGGTTTCCCTCAGTCCTCACTCCCACAAGGTTTCCCTCAGTCCTCACTCCCACAAGCTCTGCCTCAGTCCTCACTCCCACAAACTCTGGATCTGTCCTCACTCCCACAAGCTGTCCCTCAGTCCTCACTCCTACAAGCTTTCCCTCAGTCCTCACTCCTACAAGCTCTGCCTCAGTCCTCACTCCTACAAACTCTGGATCTGTCCTCACTCCCACAAGGTGTCCCTCAGTCCTCACTCCCACAAGGTTTCCCTCAGTCCTTACTCCCACAAGCTGTGCCTCAGTACTCACTCCCACAAGCTGTCCCTCAGTCCTTACTCCCACAAGCTGTGCCTCAGTACTCACTCCCACAAGCTGTCCCTCAGTCCTCACTCCTACAAGCTGTCCCTCAGTCCTTACTCCCACAAGCTGTCCCTCAGTCCTCACTCCTACAAGCTGTCCCTCAGTCCTTACTCCTACAAGCTCTGCCTCAGTCCTCACTCCTACAAGCTTTCCCTCAGTCCTCACTCCTACAAGCTCTGCCTCAGTCCTCACTCCCACAAGGTTTCCCTCAGTCCTCACTCCCACAAGCTGTGCCTCAGTCCTCACTCCTACAAGCTCTGCCTCAGTCCTCATTCCTACAAGCTTTCCCTCAGTCCTCACTCCTACAAGCTCTGCCTCAGTCCTCACTCCCACAAACTCTGGATCTGTCCTCACTCCCACAAGGTGTCCCTCAGTCCTCACTCCCACAAGCTGTGCCTCAGTCCTCACTCCCATCTGCTCTGCCTCAATCCTCAATCCCACCGGCTTCACTTCAGTCCTCCCACCGGCTCTGCCTAAGTCCTCACTCTCACTGGCTCAGCTTCAGTCTTGTCTCTCACTGGCTCAGCTTCAATCCTCACTCCCATCGGCTCTGCCTCAGTCCTTCTGTACCCTGGCTCCACCTCGGCCTTATTCCAGACTCATTTTTAAATAACACATTTCAAATCAGCAATAAAATTTAAAATGAACTGTCCCATAAATGAACGAGGCATTTGAATGTTATGAATATTATGAATGTAATGAATGAATATTTCAGGCTGGGCAAGCCAATGTGCATGTGCCGTCCTAATTACACTTCTCAGGGGACTGACTGTTTCTATAGCATATAGGTAAAAGGATAAAATCAAGGTGGTCAGAAAGAGACTTAAAGTCTTTACAATGCCATGGACTCTATGAATGTATTGAGCACATGTATTTGTCAAAACTCACAACTTTCAACAAAAAATATATTTATATAAAAATTATATGGTTTTGTCAACAAAGTATTTTGTAAAGATGTTTCGTAAACATTTGTTAAACATCCAACTGTCAAAAGTTAAACATGGTGCTACCCTGACGGTTTATTACAATAGGCTATGACTTTGAAAGGCTTTTGTCTAAACACATTAAAGCGGACACAATCAGCATACATGTGGATTACAATAAAATAATAGTTTTAGGTTTGTGAATTTTTCGTATTTATTTCTTTTAACTCTGCATCAAAATATTTGTTTGTACATTTTTAACTATTTGAGATTTTGGTTTAGAAATATAACTTGTCTGATCTGCTACAACAAATGGATAGCGTTTGTAATGTCATAATTGTCTGTTCATAATTAGAGAAATTATCCTAAAATGCAAATATATTTGAGATTGTGACTGATATAGTGCCTAGACTTTTATCAGTATCACTATGGAAACTTGCCTTTGTATTTGCACACCATGTAAATAAATTTGCAATCCATCTTTGGCTGTGTAATGTTCTTGCTGTTTCCCTGTGTATGAATGTTTCCTCATGTAATGTAACAAAAGTAGCAGAACTTTTCTTCCATTGTGATGCACATTTTAATGAAGCGAATGAGCAAAATAGAAATTAAATTGGTTTTATCTATTAGCTGTTTACTGACATTTTGATTGTTAGAAAAGAGAGCGGGTTAAAATAGACTAAATGTTTGGAAAGATCCAACATACATCACCAGAGTGTCTGATTTAAGTCATTTTTACTGGAAGATCCAGTTTATCCTACTACAAGATTATCCTACTCAAATCTATGTGATAAAAGAGTTAGTTCAAAATCAAAAAGTAGGCATAATGTCACCTAAAATATGTAATCTTTAGTTGACTGACTAGAATTGTCATGGAATTTGGAATCAGTAACAGATTATAAGTAATCTGCCCAGTACTGTACATGGCACTGCATGTGTCTGTACTCAATAGCTATTGATATCAGTATATCATTATTAAAACATAAATTCACACAAAGAAAAATGTTATTGTATTTTGCTGTTTTATTCATATTGTTTGTCTTTTTTTATCATTAATGCATGCTTTAATGCATTAAAGCATGTTTCTTGCTGTAGTTTGTAAGAGTACTAGTTGTTTGAGTACTAGGAGTGAGGTGAAATTAAAGTGTCATACATCCGATAACACTTTAATTTAGGGTCCAATTCTCACTATTAACTAGTTGCTTATTAACATGCATATTAGTATATTGGCTGTTTATGACATATTAATGTCTTATTCTGCATAATCCACCCAATACCCAAAGAACTACCTTATTAACTATTAATAAGCAATAATTAGGAGTGTATTTAGGAAAAATTTGTACTTAGGCCTATGGTTAGTTAATAGTGAGAATTGGACCCTGATCTAATGTGTGACCATATATTCTTAAACTAAAATGTTAATTGAACTAAAAATAACCGGAGATTGCAAATAAGCATAACAGTACAATTTTTGTAAAGTTGTCTATAATTATTGTAGTGTTGTTAGTAAATAAAAGAAAGTTTCGTGGAAACTATGACAACAGAATTTATGTCATCTCAAAATGTGAACACTTTGTTTCAAGTGAAGCTTCTCTCTTTTCAATTTTCCTCCATAATTTACAGCAGCCCAGACCAGTTCACATAATCACAATATCTAATCACTTTTTTACCATTTTGTGAGCTTATTTTGTTATCTCCATACTCCATTTAATGATACAGGAAGTGTTGGTCGTCTATAGTTTAGCCAGAGTTTAGCAGGTGTAAGGGTGGAGCTTGTAAACAGATCATTGAAAAGGTGAGTGACTTTAGGCTTTGATGGTATTCCTGTTTGACAGCTTAACAACAACCCAGTATCCGGTTAAATTGCCACAGGGATCTTATACTCATTTTTATTTTAATTACAGCTTCAATCTCGAACATATTAAAGACACACACTGCTAATCGCGCGCGGTGCGCGAGCCTGGGCTGGTCGGACCGGTTTACCTCAGCTGATCGAAAGTAAAAACAATGAGATCGCTTTGGGAAGTATCGGGTCTTTACATCTGTTTAATACTATCAAGATTATTCAGTAAGTGATGTTCTTTATTACTTGTCATGGTTATTTGCTTCATACACTGTATATATTATTGAAAGTTGTTAATGAGCTCTTCAAGCGCGATCAGAGACATTATTTGTTTATGAACTCTATGCTAATAGTAATAGGCCGCGATTTTCGATGTAAAACGCAGCTTTTAGATGCTTATATTTTCGAAGTTTAACCTTGCACCATGATCTTTATCTTTACCTTTGTCTAAATATTAATCAGATGCTGTAACGTCTGTCGTCTATGTCGAGAATGGGACGAGTCTGACTTTAAACCCTAATATTCAAGGAAAGCCTGAAGAAATTTTGTGGACACACAATGGAAACAAGGTGGCTGAAAATGATCTGATTGAGTTTGTAGAATATGGTCAGTTCAATGGAAGATCAGAGATTGAAGTCTCTACTGGACAGCTCATGGTCCATCAGATGACCAGTCGTGACAATGGGATTTACAGGTCTATAATACAGATCAACGGGAAGCTGCAAAATTCTGAGAATGAAGTTGAAGTGATTGGTAAGTGATAATGAAATAAGATGGCAGTATTGGTTTCACTGATGTAATGTGTTGAATACCTGCAGCTGAGACAGCTGGGAACTAGAAGACCGAGAAAATCTGGTCGGTTCAGCTAAGAGATGCACGCTAAACTCTACACTACTACTGTACACACAATAGTGTGTTTTCAAGAGAGATATTCTGTTGATGAATGAAATAGCTGATTCAATCTGTCATATATGAACTAAGTATTTAGGACTTTCCAGGATGTAATTGTTTCATTTCTTTTATTTTTATTTTATAAAATCCTGGAAATTTTTAATGGATGTGAAACAGTTGGAAAATCGCTATAATTTAAGTTAAATTAAGCTACAAAATAATGATGCATCTTTTTTTATGGATTTTTAATCATACAGAATGCAAGTTTGTGGATTTCAAGATATCATCATGTAAAATATCCACATATATTAAACCAGGCAAATCCATCTGTAAGAATATGTTTCAAACATGTTAATGTCTTGAGACACGTATATAATAATAATAATAATAATAATAATAATAATAATAAAAAAGGTAGGCCTACTTGTGGCTTTTTATCTCACAATTCTGACTTGTTTTTCTTCGCAATTATGAGTGTACACCTGGCAGTTCTGATTTTTCTGAACAAATCTGAATTGCATGATATAATTGCTGAATATAAAGTCATAATTGTGAAATATAAAGTCATAATTGTGGGATATAAAGTCAGAATCAGAGATATAAAATCTCAATTGTGTGTTATACAGTCAAATATAAGTTCGCAATTCTGACTTAATAACATCCAATAGTGACTATATTAGGCAATTATGAGGAAAAAGTCATAATTGTGAAATAAAAGTCGCAATTATCTTTTAATATCTTTTATCCGTGGTGGAAAAACCACCCACAATACTCTAGCAACCGCTTAGCAACCAGCAGAATACCATAGCAACCACATAGCAACAGCATAGCAACCACCCAGAACACCCTAGCAACCGCCTATCAACACCCTAGCAACCACCCACATTACCCTAGTAACCACCTAGCAACAAAATCGCTGAGTTGAGTTCTGTTTTAAGAGTATTTGCCCTGACTTGGTGAATCCACTATTCCTGTTTCCTCAGATGCTGTGCCGGAGCCGGTCGTGACCTGTCATCTGAACAACACTTCCAAAGCTCTATTGTGTTCAGTGTCGTCTCAGTCTGGTGTCACTTACACATGGACCGGGTCCGGTTTGTCACCACAGTCGGGGCAGGAGCTTCGCCTCAGCGGAGAGGAGACGTCGGACTCCGTCTACACGTGTACTGTGAAGAATGAAGTGAGCGAGCGGAGCAGCAGCTTCTCTCTGAAACACTGCGACACAGGTCCGCTTCAGACTCACCACAGACTTCTACACTCTACACTACACTCTTTACAGACTTCACGATCAAGATAATGAGTAATGTTATGTTTTTGTCATAATTAGATGGACCACAATCAGATCAGAATATCATTCTATATGTTGTTGTCGGCATTGCTATTCTGGTGGTGATCATAGCTGTGGCGGTTGCCATTTGTTTATTTGCACGAAGAAAAAACAATGGTAAGATATCTAAGATGGTAAGGTATGTGATTTGGTTTTCAGTTTTCCATTTGTGTAACAATAATAACACATTTCTCCGATTATAAAAAAAATACAAGTAGATTTGGAGTTAGAATAAAACTGTTCATGTTTTCGTTTAAAAGCAGAGGTTCTGTTCTGTCCTTTGATTATACGTTCAGATATTCATACAACAAAATATTCTGGGGCCATGAAAATTGTGTGAAAATGATAAAAAAAAAAATGCCGATGGTGGCAGGGAACTTTTTAAAGAAACAATCAGTTGACAATCAGTTCTCACAAGAGTTAGGGCAAATAATGTATAGTTTTCTTAACCCAAAATATAAATAGTTGGGGGTTTTTTCATACTTAAAAAGAATTAATTAAATTGGTTGATTAAATCAAATGACTTAATTAGTAAAGATGTTGTTTATAATAAACTCTTGACATTTATGGGCAAAATCCTGCCATACGCAACCGATGCTTGCTCGTACAGTCTTGACCATGTATTAACCAAAAATTGGATCTGATTTCATTTTATTTCTTAATTATTAAATTTGAAGATGGTTACCTGCAACCGCAGTGCAATGGACAGTCGGTGGGCGTCACATCACAAGACGACCGGATGAATGAATCCAGTAAGTACAAAGTTGCAAACAACGCACGGTATCAGGTCCAAAGCATCTCAATGTTTGATCAGTCAGGAATTTTAAACGTAAAAATCACGTAAATCATCATCACTCACAATTAAAGGGTCCTTGTTTTACTTATATACACACTCGCCTAAAGGATTATTAGGAACACCTGTTTAATTTCTCATTAGTGCAATTACCTAATCAACCAATCACATGGCAGTTGCTTCAATGCATTTTGGGGTGTGGTCCTGGTCAAGACAATCTGCTGAACTCCAAACTGAATGTCAGAATGGTGATTTAAAGGGGTCATGAACTGGCTTTTTAAAGTTTATTATATTGTTGTCTGAGGTCAGCTTATGACGTTCGCTTGGTTTTTGCATTCAAAAACATCAAAATGAATAAGTAATAGGCTATTTTGTACAAGTCTACCTGAAAAACGGTCGGTTTTTATGGGCGTGTCGCACTGAAGACTTGGACGCCCACTGCTGCGAGTGGAGAACAGTTTTGCATATTATAATGAGTTTAATTCACCCGTCGGTGCACGTGGGGGAAAACGTCCAATGTTGTAAAATGGCAACCGGATTCGCCCATACATGTTCGACCCAGAGTCCGTGTGTTGCACAATTCCTGTCAGATCCATATAGACTGCACAGCACCGTTCTTTACTCTTAATCGGTCTGCAGATCCAGTCTTGTTTACAAAATAATCCTCCGCGAAACGAACGGACGACAATGTTACCCTCATCAGCTGGAACGTCATTAAGTTTGACCCTTTTCTGGCTTATCAAATTGTCATTAAATTGCTTTATCATATTATTGGTCTGGGAATAATTTCTGGAAACATTTTTTTTCAGAAATTGACAGTGACAATGAAGAGGAGGAAGCTCATGAAGGACAAAAACTCACTATACTTGAACAAAACGGGCATGAAGAGTCGGTGACCGGGACACAGGACTAGCTTCAACACCCCAGGACCCTCATCTCTTTCACAATGTGGAGCTTCATATGTAATTAGGCAATAAAACACATTTTATTTTAGCTTTTAAAGGGCTGCATCTTTGAAAAAAAACAACATCTGAAAAATAATGTGCTTTAGTCATGCATTTACACAGCAAAGGCATTTTTGGGGGCTTGAAAACGCAAACCCGTAAAGTTGTTCGTACGTGGATTACTCCGTTATCAGAATTTCACATTAGACGATTTGACATGATCCAGGATTGTTAGGTTCTTCAAAACTCATCCCAGAGTTGACATCGCAACAGATCCGTGAACTGGGATTAGATTATTTCAGGTAAACCGGATTCTTGACATTTATCCATGAGGGAATAATTACTTATTCATTTTATTGGAGTCCTAACGATGTAGTCTGAGCTATTCATTTGAACATATGAGAGTGGCCTGATGCAGATAAATTTATTGAACTTTAATGCAGTCATGTAACAAATCTGATTCATAGGTAAAATTAAATTACTAAATTAAAAAAAGTAAAGCACATACAAATACTAGAAATTCTAATATAATTGGGAATTACGTATCAGTACATTTCATTTATGTATTATAACTTATGTTGCTTTGATCATGCAATAAATTTAGACCTTTAAGGAAACTGATGTTTTATTAGGTCTGTTATGCCACGTCATTGCCAGTCAATTGCTGATGTCGATATATCAGCCATTTGCAACAACTAATCTTAGACAATTAAATGCAGATATTTAGTCAAATCTTCAAAGTTGAAGACCCAAATTAGCTGGATCAGTTATACTATGAGAAGATCTGGAACCCATCAAATCTCAGAGGTATTCAGTGATGTATGAGGAACAGAGCCCTAGTTTCAAAGTACACGTATTTTGAAAGCGATATAGTTAATGTTTCTATGCAGTTGACAAAACAAGTGCATGCATGATCAGTCTATAACAGTGCTTCTTTAAAAAGTGACTGACGACTATTGGCCTGGCAGAAGAAAACGGCTTTAAAAATTCACAGATCTATGTGAACTGAGATTGTTTTGGTAATATAAGATGTACTCAAAAAAAAATGCAAAGGAAAACCTTCATTTTTAGTACATCGTTGTCATGCATAGACATATACACTAGACCTCACCTTGTCTACGGCAGTTCATTGGAACGAATGCGTCGATAGAGCCGCCATCTTGAAACAGGGGAGCCCCTCCACTTTAATGCATCAGCGTCAATGTAGTAGACACAGGTCTAATGGAAATAAAATTACCATAAATCAAGAATACGATTTTTCTTGTTTTTTGGTTTGTTCCAATGGTCAGACATGTATTTATCATTGATTCCAGAAAGAATTTTTTTTTTTTAAAACATTCTTCCTAGTTCAGATTTCATCCGTGAACATCATACGCTGCACAAAAGTCTGCCACCATCAATGAATTCGAAGTAAAGGCAGAGACAGCAGCGTTACCTAGCTACTTCCTATGACAAGACGCCTGTTCCAAGATGGCGGCGGTTTTGACGCATACTTAGAACCCCAAGGTGAGGTCTAGTGTATATGTCTATGGTTGTCATGTAATCATACCCTGAGGTGTTCAAACTGCCCTGTACAATCACACAGGTAGAGTTTAACTTCTCATTTACTATGACAGACATACAAGCCAACCAGTCCAGTCACATGACCAGTGACCAAAGGTGGTGCCTTTTTATCTTCCTAAATAAGTTGGAAACTTTAAAGAACTACTGAAGCAGGACTTGGACTCAATTCTTTTATTTTTCAAGAATCAAGTCAAAATGAAGATAAAAAAAAAAGTCAATGCAAGTACATATCCAGAACAAACCCAACTAACATCTTAAAGACCTCATAAAAACTGAGTAGTACAGAACAAATCAAGACTTTAAAAACCGTTCTGCAAGTCAAGCCCTTAAATGATCTGGACCCTTCAGCTTCAAAAGAAAAGAAAAGACACAACTCTGGCAGTAGATTATCAGAAGGAAGCGATCAGGCCTCAGTCTCAGTCCGTTTCCTCCTCAGATTCAGATTCTGAAACACAGGAGACACTTACATCAAATATGCAAGCAAAGAAACATTTCCTCGTCTAGAAGAACCATCAGGTTTAACTGGGACGGCCACTCACCCTCCTCTGCACTCTTCAGCCACTCCACGAACTTCTTCATCTGCTCCAGGAAGAAGCCTTTCCCTTTGGCGAGATGGGCTTCGGTGTACCACTTCAGGATCGCCTCCTCACTCACAACATTCACTGCAGGGGAAGCAGCAGACGTGAGGAACGGCGTACCTCAGCTCTCCAGGAGCACGAGTCAGGGTCAGGGTCAGAGCTTACCTTTATAGAGCAGCAGAACGATCTTCTGGAAGGCGTTCATGAAGTGGATGTTGTCGTAACAGTACTCCTGGACCCGCAGCAGAAGCGTGAGCTCAGAAAGGCCCTGAGTGGTGAAGGCCTTCAGGAGAGGGCTGTGTTGCTGAGGAACACGTATGGCCAATGGGTACAGGTTCATTAATGAAGTAATTTTAAAAACACTACTGTTAAACAATGACTGAAAACTACTGTAAACAAACAAAGCTTGTCTATTGAATTTTACAAGTCTCAAGATCACTGAAATGAAACCATATAAACAGAAATCCACACATGAAGGGGAAAAATAAGACTTTCATGTTTAATGTCTTGGTATCATCAGTCAGCTTGTGTTTTATTAGACGTTCCCGAGTTGCGAGATGGATGTTCTCGAGTGCGAGACACATGTTCTCGAGTGCGAAATGCATGTTCTCAGGTGTGAGGGATGTTCTCGAGTGCGAAATGCATGTTCTCAAGTGTGAGACACATGTTCTCGAGTGCGAGACACATGTTCTCGAGTGCGAGATGCATGTTCTCGAGTGCGAGACGCATGTTCTCGAGTGCGAGACGCATGTTCTCGAGTGCGAGACACATGTTCTCGAGTGCGAGACACATGTTCTCGAGTGCGAGACACATGTTCTCGAGTGCGAGACACATGTTCTCGAGTGCGAGACACATGTTCTCGAGTGCGAGAGATGTTCTTGAGTGCGAGACGCATGTTCTCGAGTGCGAAATGCATGTTCTCAGGTGTGAGGGATGTTCTCGAGTGCGAGACAGATGTTCTCGAGTGCGAGACACATGTTCTCGAGTGCGAGACACATGTTCTCGAGTGCGAGACACATGTTCTCGAGTGCGAGACACATGTTCTCAAGTGTGAGGGATGTTCTCGAGTGCGAAATGCATGTTCTCAAGTGTGAGACACATGTTCTCGAGTGCGAGACACATGTTCTCGAGTGCGAGACGCATGTTCTCGAGTGCGAGACGCATGTTCTCGAGTGCGAGACGCATGTTCTCGAGTGCGAGACACATGTTCTCGAGTGTGAGACACATGTTCTCGAGTGCGAGAGATGTTCTTGAGTGCGAGACGCATGTTCTCGAGTGCGAGAGATGTTCTCGAGTGCGAGACACATGTTCTCGAGTGCGAGACGCATGTTCTCGAGTGCGAGAGATGTTCTCGAGTGCGAGACACATGTTCTCGAGTGCGAGACACATGTTCTCGAGTGCGAGACACATGTTCTCGAGTGCGAGACGCATGTTCTCGAGTGCGAGATGCATGTTCTCAAGTGCGAGATGCATGTTCTCAAGTGTGAGGGATGTTCTCGAGTGCGAGACAGATGTTCTCGAGTGCGAGATGCATGTTCTCAAGTGTGAGGGATGTTCTCGAGTGCGAGACAGATGTTCTCGAGTGCGAGATGCATGTTCAAGTGTGAGGGATGTTCTCGAGTGCGAGATGCATGTTCGAGTGCGAGAGATGTTCTCGAGTGTGAGACACATGTTCTCGAGTGCGAGACAGATGTTCTCGAGTGCGAGATGCATGTTCTCAAGTGTGAGGGATGTTCTCGAGTGCGAAATGCATGTTCTCAAGTGTGAGGGATGTTCTCGAGTGCGAGATGCATGTTCTCAAGTGTGAGGGATGTTCTCGAGTGCGAAATGCATGTTCTCAAGTGTGAGACACATGTTCTCGAGTGCGAGATGCATGTTCGAGTGCGAGACAGATGTTCTCGAGTGCGAGACACATGTTCTCGAGTGCGAGACAGATGTTCTCGAATGCAAGACAGATGTTCTCGAGTGCGAAATGCATGTTCTCGAATGCGAGACATGTTCTCAAGTGCACGACAGATGTTCTCGAGTGCGAGATGCATGTTCTCGAGTGCGAGATGCATGTTCTTGAGTGCAAGACAGATGTTCTCGAATGCGAGATACATGTTGTCGAGTGCAAGACACATGTTCTCGAGTGAGGGGGATGTTCTAGAGTTGCGAGAGGGATGTTCCCGAATGCGAGACAGATGTTCTCGAGTGCGAGACACATGTTCTCAAGTGCGAGACAGATGTTCTTGAGTGCAAGACAGATGTTCTCGAGTGCGAGACACATGTTCTCGAGTGCGAGACGCATGTTCTCGAGTGCGAGAGATGTTCTTGAGTGCGAGACACATGTTCCCGAATGCGAGACACATGTTCTCGAGTGCGAGACACATGTTCTCAAGTGCGAGACAGATGTTCTTAAGTGCAAGACAGATGTTCTCGAGTTGCGAGGGTTCTCACACTCCTCTAACCTTCAAGTGTTTGATGGTCTGTTCCGCGACCAGCTCCTCTTTCTTGTTCCACTCCATCAAGCTCATGACGCTGGTCCACATGATGCCGATCATCTTCTGCTCAGAGATGTTGCTCCGCTTCATCTCCTCCTTGCAGCTGGCGATAATCTAGAAGAAAGAACAGACATCATGATTGGTCTTCACCCATGCGAGTCCTCCTGAAACAGATCCTGCAGCGGAGTGTGTTCACAGACCTCAGTGGAGGAGACGCCCAGGGCCATCTGCTCCTGCAGCTCCTTCTGAAGCTCCTTACGAGCTCCTAACGACTGCCGGTTACGGGAGAAGTCCGAGAGCTCCTTCAGCCCAGCGTCGGTGAAGTACTTGGAGAAATACTCATAGCTGCGCTTGTTCACCGGAAACAGCTCCTGCAACACACACACACACACAGGACGGGTTCGCACATGAATCACTGCACCTTCTCCAAAGTTCAACTGTGACTCTTGCACACATTACACTACAGTAACATTTTAAAATAGAAGTCTATTTTAGTACACGTTTTAAATCATCTATTTTTAGTGTGGCTTCAGAACCGAATGAGTACACAGGTTTTCATTTTCCATGTATGACTTGGGGAATTGCTTTTGTTGTATTATATACACTACGCTGGTAAGTAGGGTTGCGTATCGCTTGAATTTGAACGATTCCTATTCCTTGTTTCGATTCCGGTTCCTTGTTTCGATTCCGGTTCCCAACAATTCTCGACTCCGATTCTTTTAAAGAGGCAGGGTCAGAAAAGTTTAGCTAACCTTGCCAACCAACGGTCTTTCTGAAGGAAATACTCCTTTCTAAAGGGAAATACTCTGCATTTTGCCGAGATTTTGTTATTTTTAGGAAAGTGAAGCCACATTTTGGACCGTCGACGTAAGCTACTCATGTTCGGCTCGCGCGGTTATGCCAACACTTCCGGTAGACGCTTCTTCATTGGTGTTGTTCAGCGGTTTCTTCTTCCGGTCGGCGGACTGTGAATATCGAAACTAGGAATCGAAATTTTAACTTTTGAACGATTCCGGGAAAAACGAAAAGTCCCGGTTCCAATCGATACTCGATTCCCAACCCTACTGGTAAGCACCGTCAACAGCGGTTTTAAATGTGCAGCGTTTCCCAATCCTGCTCCTGAAGGACCCCCAACGCCACATGTTCTCCTTATCTCCCCATTCAAACACACCTGATTCAACTCCGCCCATCACATGGGGATATACGCGAGTTGAAACAGGTGGAGACGAAGAAATTGGCAGTGTTGGGGGGTCCTTCAGGAGATGCAATAGAAATAAAATGGTGTATTGTGATTGATCCGGAAGCACTCGGACTCACCATCAGCCGGTCGTCCATGCCGACCTTACGCAGACTGCAAGCCACAGAGTTAATGTCCTTCTCCGTGATCCACGCTTTGAACAGCTTCACCGCGAAGGCCGGAGACACTCCTATTGAAGCAACACGGTTAGCATAAAAACAAGCGAATCAGAGCAAACCCGAGCGCGTCAGACGTACCTTCTTTGACCAAGTTGTCGTTGAAGAGGCTGCCCAGGATGGAGGCGGATATGCTCCCGTTGGCCAGTAAGATCCCAGTGAGCATGGCGAGTTTGTTGCGCTCGGACTCGCTGAACCCTTTTAAGAACAGGAGCAACTGAGAGGAAACGGGAAACAGAAACGTCAATCTTTGGTCTTTACGAGTTTAAACGTTATAAGCTGATCTTTGATTCAAGTTACCTTTTTGATCTCCTCTTCAAAACCCTTTTCCAGGTACTTGTAACGCCGGATTAACTTGTTAAAAACCTAAAAAAAACAAATAGGACGTCAATTTGAGGTGGTCTCAGGTTTACAGCTGGTATTAGGATGCGTTTTGGTGGACCGGATCAACAGTAGACGAGGGACACAGTCCCGTTTACACCTGGTGTCTAAATTAGTCTCTTCGGTCCACTGTCAAACACTAGTCCTGATTCAGGGTATCTGCACATTTTGTTACAGCAAATTTAATGACTTAAGACCTTTTTTAAGTCATCTAAAAGGCAAATAAGATTTTACCACGACGACAAAAATAAAAATGTTGAGCACGACACGACTGTTAATTTTGGCAGCCATTTTTGTTTTAGTCTTAAGATGAAAATCCTTATTGGTCTTAGTCACATTTTAGTAGTTTTGTCTTTCAATGTTGACCAGATTCCCAACAGAGACGTCAGATACCTGAGCGTACGCTCTCATGGTCTTCACATCTTCTTGTGCGGTGAAGAGACAGAAGTTGGTGCGAGTCATGTCGTCAGATATGGCACCTCCCGGAGCTGAACAACGACAGACGGGATCGCTCTAGTTAAACACTATAATTCACTGCTGAAACATGTTCAAGAGAGTCACATGTCCTCTTACCCAGCATTCCACCAGCCACCAGGATATCAAACAGGGTTTCCGCATAGCGCCGATAGTCGAGCTTGGCACCAGAGGAATCTAGGAACTTGGCAACAGCCTCCAAATCAGGGCCAGTTTGATTTAGTCCTTGTACGATGTGTTCCTGAAACTGGGTAGGGTCAAATCTCTCCTTTTCATCTGTTCACACGGAAGAAGAAAGTGAGGCGACATGACTTTATCTCAGTCACTATGAGGATCAGAGTAAAGTCCAACGACGAGTCACTACTGTTTATTAAAACTAACTAATAACACCAGAACATTCAAATCTATGGAAGCTCTTTCTTACCACAATATATATATATATACATATGATTTTACAAGTAATTGAAACTTGACAACTTTGGAATAATAATAAAGACAAACCTCTCTTGCGTGTCTTGAAACGCTGGCCTGTTAGCGTTGGCTTCTGCTGCTTTTGAGTACTCATAAAAGATACCTTAAATGAAAGATTAAAGTTTACAAACATTAAGTAAGCTTTAGGTTTAAAACTGCTTCACAAACAGTCTTTTCTACCTCACAGTAGGCTATATATCTGTCGCAAACACATAAAAGTAATCGGATAAACTTTATAGTCAGGGTTTAGACAGTGGCAAAATGCGCAGTAATTTAACTTTAAAAATGTAATGTCAAGCTTCAAATGAGCTGATATTACGATATTAGGTGGCGACAAGGGTCTTAATGTACTTGATGGGTTGCTCAAAAACTAACATTTTATTTTAAAAAAGGATCAATAACATTTTAGACAGTAATAAATACTCATAACATTAAATAAATTTTGTCAGAACCTCGAGTAAACTACATATTTTGTGTCAAATTAAGCTTAAAATGAATATAATAAATCTGGCGTTTAACTACTATATCAGAACTCGTTCTATTTACGTACAATCTTAGACTAGGATGACGTCGTGTATTTTATTAAGGGTTTGTAAATTAATATTGCATTCATGTGTGACTCGAAAGGTTTTCTTATTTTTAAATATGCGCTTCTCACGTGTGAATTAAGCCCCGCCCCTCTCTAGCCCCGCCCCTGACCGGGTGACTGCGGTCATGGTGTGTGTGATGCACGATTAGTAAACTCGAAGTACAGCCAGAGGATCGTTTACAGCTCACTTATCTGCAGCTGGTTAGAGTGGCACACACACATTCGTTCAAAATAGACTCTCTTAAAATAAAGACAGTTTCGCATAATGAGTGTGTTCCATGAATTAATTCAGTTGTGTTTGACACAACTCTTGTGTCTTGAAAATCCTCTGCTCGATTTATTTTTAGAAACTTCTTAATTTTAGATTTTAGAAAACACTAAATTAGGGTCAATAGTCTAGAAAAGCATCTATTTGTACATTCTCATCCAAACCTGGACAAAACTCAAATCAAAGTCCATACTTTTCAAACTGCGTAGGTACCGTGACAACTCAAAATGTCTTTAAAATGGCTCCCTGGGTCAATCACACGACAGTAAAAAATGAAATACGAACAAGGTTCACCGTGAAATAACACTTTAAAGCAAAACTTACCGAAATAATTGAGGAAAGACAACTGTATCCGAAGAATAAACCAAACTAAAGTATAATAGCGAGAACACTTCCTCACACGCGGCCAGCACCAGATTTATAAAGGCTGGACTAGTCCATCTGCAGAGGGTGGATCAGTGACGAGGATACGGACAAAATCGATAAAAAACAACTAAATGGCTATGCTTTATCCGATTTATTTTAGGTAACTTCAATATTAATTCGCTAGGTCACGATTTAAATAAGGTAATCTTCATATTTTGAACATGTTACGAAACGTCTAACTTGGTTCTCCCTCTAAACATAATTTGCTCCGTTTCTGTTTTTTTTAATCGTCCATGAATCATTTGTTCCTTCAGACCGTCAGTCGTCAAGAAAGACTGAAAAAAAGGAAAGAAAAGGGAAGGGAATGCTAATGTTTCCACACTTTCTGGATCAAAAATAACATAATCATATTTTTTCAAAGATGGGAGTGTTGTTTTTATTGTTTTAAGAATTGGTAGCTCAAATTTAAAAAGGACCTTTTCAGAGTCCCAAACTGAGCAACAACATCATGCCATGTCGTCCATTTGCTGATACATATGTCCAAAAAGTACAAATCAAATTATGATGTGATCCAAATAGTGTCTTTTAGTTTTTACATTGCTTACATTTAGACTTCTTAGTTGAATGTGGCCAATTTAAATGAAAAATTATGTTCATGAAAATAATAATATAAATAAGTAAGTCTTTTCAATTTTGTTTAAAAATCTCAAGGCAGATGATGAACACAGAAAAAAACAAGTATATAACCAAAAATCATATGTTCATTCTGTTGTAACAGTTCATTCAGTTATATCCGAAATTGTCTCAGAATGTACTCTACTGTCTCAGATTCAAAGTTATGGCACATAATGCGTCACATTTGGCAAAAGTTTTAATCTCATGCTGTTGCACAACCCTTCCTGGACCAGAATGTCCTTCACAACACGTCGCTGGGTCACGTGACCGAGACTTTAATTATGTCTGAATAATAACCTTTCAGCTTATGCAAAACAGTTTGTATGTGTTGTGTGTGAAAAGACCTGTTCTGTCTCCTTAAGTGTCCTTTCTGTATTTAAGACTAAGTTCATGATACATGTGATGAGCATCATCGACCACAAAAGAAGAGCAAATATCATAAACATAGCCGAACCGTGTCAGGGCTATAGTACATATTGCACAATTTATCGCTTGAGTTTTTATCTATAATGTTTGTGTTGTTATTTAATGTTTCTATATTTGTATTAAACCTTTTTCATTTATTAAACAGCATAACATTATATTATTAACAATAATGTAGCACAGCAGTCTGTAATAGTTGTGATGTGCTGTATTCTATAGCACCAGCATTTACAGGGTTAAAGCTGGCAGTTCAGGAAGTAAATATTAGTGCTGCGTATGTGCTGTTACCGTCAGTACTGTTGTTCTGTGTTAAAGCCTTCAACAAAGAGCCCTATAAATACTATGACAAATAACATAGTCAAGCAAGCTGTAACATGAAGGCCGCTGAAGTCAGCATTTACATGTTCTTGTGATTCAGAAGCCAACAGATCAATCCCAACATTGCAGCAACTCACACTTGCTGTCGCATGAATTAAAGTCGGATATTTAAATTATTTTTTGTGGTTTGACTCCATCTGCAGACATTGGTTTAAAAAGTGGAGTTGTAAATAATAAAATGGATGGTTGTTATGAAGTCCTGATTGCCTAATTCAATAGGTTCAATCAAGTCAGTTAAATCTATTATTAGGGTTAGAATGAATTGACCTTCAACAAACAACGTGTATGTGCATATTTGTGCAAACATTTTGAGAACATTGTGAAACCCAGATTGTCCAGCCTGAAATAGCAGCAGTTCTCCACAGGAGGGAGTCCGTCGCCTCCGGCAGGTTTGACTTCCGGGTCACAGCTCTCCTCAACTGGATCGTCAGTCTGGCTGTATTTAGCACAGCTTGCACACAGTCAAGTTGAGAAGATTATCATTCCTTTTGACAGTTATTATTCCTTTTGGGTATCATTCTGAGCATTTAACCGTTTTTTTGACCATATAATTTATTGTAGTTTTTCCTGTTTGCCTTGTGTTTTGGATATTCTGTAGTTTTACCGCCACCTAATGGCCTGGCGGCAGAATACAGAGTTTTTCGTTGTTGTCTCTATGCGGAAAACTCAAAGGAAAATCCTCTCAGGTTTAAGCATATCGTACCCTAATTCAAATTTGGTTTTGCAATCTGATAAAAATAAATGAAATATAAGAAAGTCACTGGACAGATGTAGATTTTTGCACAAAACACAGAATATATATTTCTCAAACTGCATCAAAATGCAAACACTAAACTCTATGCAAACCAGCAATGTAAAATTTCCTCTCACAGTGTGTGAACCCATTATAGTGCCACTTTAGATGAGACAGTAGATTAGAGCAAATGCATATGGTAAAAAGGCCATTGTGAACTGGCAACATCTGTAGGTAAACAAATGTCCCAAAAACTTTTAGTTTAAACCCACATTGTCTTATGTTTTTATGATTATCCTATATTTTATGGATCCCTCCCCACAAAAAAGTTTCCTAATTGTTTACTAATTTAAACGTTTCGAATGAAATTATTTGTGGTCGTTTTTTAAAAATATATTTTTTAACAAAATACACGAGCTCTCACAAAAAAAGGTACAAAAGTTGTCACTGGGGCTGTACCTTTTCAAAAGGTAAACTTTTGTCCATTTCATGAGCTAATAAGTACATTTTAGGTGTTAATATGTACATTTTAAGTGTTAATATGTACATTTTATGTGCTATTTTGTCGATTTCATGACCTATTATGTCCTTTTTAGGCGGTAGTATGTTCATTTGAGGTGCTAATATGTACATTTTAGGTGTTAATATGTACATTTTAGGTGTTAAAATGTCAATTTCATGAGCTAATATGTCAATTTCATGAGCTAATATGTCAATGTCATGGGCTAATATGTACATTTTAGGTGCTAATATGTACATTTTAGGTGCTTATATGCACATTTTATGTACTAATATGAACATTTTAAGTGTTAATATGTACATTTTAGGTGCTAATATGTCAATTTCATGAGCTAATATGTCCTTTTTAGGTGGTAGTATGTCCATTTTAGGTGCTAATATGTACATTTTAGGTGGTAATATGTACATTTTAGGTGGTAGTATGCCCATTTTAGGTGCTAATATGTACATTTTAGGTGTTAATATGTACATTTTAAGTGTTAATATGTACATTTTAGGTGCTAATATGTCGATTTCATGAGCTAATATGTCCTTTTTAGACGGTAGTATGTTCATTTTAGGTGTTAATATGTACATTTTAGGTGTTAAAATGTCAATTTCATGAGCTAATATGTCAATGTCATGGGCTAATATGTCCATTTTAGGTGGTAATATGTACATTTTAGGTGCTAATATGCACATTTTAGGTACTAATATGAACATTTTAAGTGTTAATATGTACATTTTAGGTACTAATATGTACATTTTAGGTGCTAATATGAACATTTTAAGTGTTAATATGTACATTTTAGGTACTAATATGTACATTTTAGGTGCTAATATGAACATTTTAAGTGTTAATATGTACATTTTAGGTACTAATATGTACATTTTATGTGCTAATATGTCAATTTCATGAGCTAATATGTCCTTTTTAGGTGGTAGTATGTCCATTTTAGGTGGTAATATGTACATTTTTGGTGGTAATATGTACCACTAAGGGACCAATATGCAGCCTTTGGGTACAAAAGTGTACCTTTTGAAAAGGTACAGCCCCAGTGACAGCTTTTGTACCTTTTTTTCTGAGAGTGTACATGGATGAACAAATAACCATGATCAATATTTCTCACTCAATATTATGAACTCGTGAACTGAAAAAGGACCAAATAGTGGCATGCTTAGCTAAACTTCTGTTAAAATGTAAAAATCTTGTACATCATAGTGAGTAAAGTTCATCACAGTAAGTAACTAAGGACATGCATATTATATGTGTCCTTTACCATCTCTGGGGGTCTGGAGAATAAACACTGCGAGTCTAATGGCTGCCTATTTCCTGTGTTTGTTTGTACGGTTTGCCAAGTCGGCGAGGAGAACGTGTGTTGTATGATGGTTAGATGGTGGTGACGATAAGTCAGTAATACGTGCAGATAGAAAGATAGTGAGACAGAGATAAACATGAACTGAACTGCTTTCCCAAATAATCCCAGACTTAAGAGGAAGTTCAGCTCCTTCCCATGAGTCTCTGCTGTTCAGGTTGTGTTTACAGAAAGACAAACATCTGCTCGTCTTCCCTTCGCCCTTTCTCATGCTCGCTAGGGGGAGGTCATGTTATCTCTGCAATTTTAGGGGTTTCTGTCAAGCTTAAATTCTAAAGCACATAAACAAAAGTAACACCCATCAGCTCTTCATTTCATTTCACTGTTGTGAAGATACAAAACTAGTTTGAAAACAGCTCTTCATTTCAAATATTGTCCCACATTTGTTTAATTTTCCTCGTTCTTTTATTTTATTTATTTGTATTAAATAAATGAGGTAAAGGGCATCTCGTGATGAAAGTTGAGCCGTGACGCTTTCAGAAGTCGGGTCCTTCCTTCTTCAGGTTCTCGTAGTCTGTGTTAATGGCCACAAACTAAAGACGGGAGAAAGATAACATGTGTTGATTGTATGGCAGGACGAGACAGACAGTGATGTTATATAGACAAGTTTAACTTGCTTCTGTATTACTATTGCTATTTTCTACAGCCCGACCGATAAAGGATTTTGAAGGCCGATACCGATACAAATATTTTTGGGTTTTAAAATCCGATATTCCGATGTTTTTTTTTTTTTATTAAATATTGTTGGATTTCGCACATGTGTAAAAGAAAAACTAACTTTTCTGCATGAGATACGTTTGATACTTTTTCTCTCTGCCTAAATGTTCACTCCTCGCAACTATAACTTACATTTTACAACGCAGGGACTGTAACTAGAGTGTAACTAATGATTATCGAAGCTATTCATTAATGATTACCACATTAGGAACTAATTAAGAGTCTGTAAGGTTGATGTATGTGTGTGGATTAATTCCATAATAACTAATAGTGTTAATTAATATGTTAATTGCCAGAATGAGCCAAATCCTTGTATTTCAATGACAGGTACACTAATATGCATTAATACATGATTAATTACTCCATTGTTAGTGCAAATTCATGTGCGAATTACTAAATGACTAGTTAATAATGATGTGCCCCAACAAGTAAAGTCATAACATAATGATACCTTTGCAAATCTTTAGCTAATGATTAATTAAAGCAGACAACTTGGAAAGCTTTGACTAATTGTGGTAATTAACACATTAATTTACACTGTTAGTTAATAAAATATGTTATTAAGGAATTAATACACAATGACACATTGAATTAATAGCAATTCATGTATTACTTGATCTATTAATCATATAGGCTAGACTCTTTATTAGTTCCTGATGCAGTAATCATTAATTAATGAGATTATCTGTGCATTAGTTAAGCATGAATTAACGCACTTTATTGTAAAGTGTTACCGTATTGTATTTATAAAAAGAGAAGTATTTCTTCAGAAAATGATGTTTCAAGGTCTTCGCCTGCTTCTGTCTGTCTTCTCCGATAAGAGAGCCACTGTCACGTACACTCATGTTTATCTCAGACTATCATGGGCCTGAGGTCAAAGGTCACGTCCCATATGTTCCTGAAGAGTCACACTCGGCCACCTCCCCAGATACACAAACATGACACAGCAGTTCACAAACACACATCTTCTCAACTCTACTGATCTATTAACATTTTCCCATCACATTAGTTAACAGTTCCAGGATAGTAATAGTGTGTTCCTGTGTAATTGTTCATTAACGAAGGAACAGTATTAAGAGTTACGGCTTTGACTTGCATATCAGTATCACGTTATAACAGAGAACAAGAGGACCATCACGGACCATGATGATGCATCTCTGGAATCATTAAATATTAAGTAAGTAAAATGAGGATGTTGAAAATAAAATGATATTTGTTATGTTCTAGTCTCGCATGTATCTCTATAGGTTTCAATTTGGGATCTGAGCACGACTGATACTGATGTGATGTGCTCATGTACCTTGTACTGGTATCCGGGACTGAGCTGATTCCAGGGTTCAGGGTTACTGCTTTTGTTCCAGCTGTCAACAGACAAAACATAAAGACATATTACAAATAAACCACACTTTCTTAAACATCACATTTTAATATCTAACAGTGGCATTCAACAAATCGTAATGCCTCAATTGTTTATTTTAAATGAAAGTTTAATGGGTGTAATAATTAAAGTTAGATCGAGCATTTATTTTTAGCGTCACGGATTGAATTATGACACAGTTATTTTGCATTTCACACATCCAATAGCTATTTTATGGTGTTTGATAATGAATTATCTAAAATTTCATAACCAAGAAGAATCCGTTTAAAGGAGTAGTTCACTTAAAAACAACGTTTGCTGATAATTTACTCGCCTCCGTGTCATCCGAGATGTCCACGTCTGTCTTTCCTCAGTCGAAACGAAAATAAGGTTTTTGATGAAAACATTCCAGGATTTTCTCCATATAATGGACTTCAATGGGAACCAAACGGTTCAAGGTCAAGACAGTTTCAGTGCAATCTGTTCAAAGGGCTTTAAACGATTCCAGACGATGGATAAGGGTGAATTAAAAATAAAAAATGACAAAAAAAAGTTTGGTTTATAAGCACAAATGCTCGCCGAATCTTTTTCGTGTCATTTGGTTCATTCAACAAACGAAATGAACGAATTGACTCTGAAAAAGATTCGTTCATTTTGATGATCGAGTTCGAACAGGAGTGTCACGAACGCGCGTCACAGAACAGAGCAAGACGAGCATTTGAGCTTATAAAACTTAAACTTTGTTATTTATTTATTAAATGAGTGATCGTTTCGCTTGATAAGACCCTTATTCATCGTCTGGTGTCGTTTAAAGCCCTTTGAACAGTTTGCACTGAAACTCTCATTTGGACCTTGAACCGTTTGGACCCCATTGAAGTCCATTATATGGAGAAAATCCTGGAATGTTTTCATCAAAAACCTTCATTTCTTTTCGACTGAAGAAAGAAAGACATGGACATCTTGGATGACATGGGGGCGAGGAAAATATCAGCAAAAGTTTTTTTGTGTGTATTAATGTATGTAATAATCTCCTTACGTGACATGAGGTCCTCTGGCCAGACGAAACAGATACAGGAACGCTCCACCCATTCCCAGACAGATGAAGAAGAACTGCGGGATGAGCTGTGGAAGACCACACGATTACGGTTTACTCTCTTGGAAAGTCTTATAAATAATATCAAATAAAAAGGTCTGGATTGCCATCTTTATATTTTGAATCCAATCGAAATATTGTGACAAAATGTTTTTTTCCCCCAGTTCCAATCATCTTATTTCAAAGTTAGTTTTGTCTTAAGTTTAACATTTTGTAATGTTTGAAGAGCATTCACAGAAGAGGAGTGTACTAATTCTACATTAGCAGTTTGTTTAATTGCTCAGAAGTAAAGGCCATGCAACACTGTATTTATATATTTCAGATTATTATTGACACTTCAGGATGTATTTTAGCATTATATTAGCAAGCTAATCAAATGAGCTGATTATGTTTTATTTCATTATTAATGCTTGTTATAGATTAACATTTTTTTTAAACGGGTAGAAAAGCAAGTTGAATTAAAATACTCACTCCAGGATGTTTCTTGACCTGTTCTCGGACTTTGTGCAGCATCTTTACTGGAGAATAAGAGCAGAAGTGTGTGTGTCCCTGTGTGCGTGTCTGTGTTACAGCTAGAGAGGGAGGGGAGTGTGTGTTTGAAGAGGGAGAGAGATTGAGATAGAGATCGGATTTTTTTAAGACCTTTATTACAACATAAAGTAATAGATTTACACCAAATGTGTCGTGGGCAAGTACAATAAACATTTTTTACAACCTCAAAAGTAAAAATGGTTACAACCACACAAGAATAGATATACAAACTGTTATATGTGCAAAAATATTAGTCCCCCTCAAAAACAAAACACAAAGCTGCCTTACAACACCGAGTCATCTCACACATAGACTACAAACACAAATCAAGTAGGATTATTCATCTTAAATATCAGTAAACACACGAGTGAGAATCTAACGCGGCTCTAAAACTCAAAATAAAAAAATCTCCATGCAGAACCTTTTCATTAAAACAGCTCAAATGTGTTTTGAAACATCAAATAAAGGTTTCAATCGAAAAACAAACACCAAACGAACAAAAAGAGGCGATCAGAAGCAACTTGTCACAGAGTCTGGTTGTGTTTCCCTGGGTCGTCACTAGAGGTCCTCGTTCTCACGGTGTCTTTCACATTTGACTTCATTTCCCAGCATTCTGTCTGTCACCGTCACTCGTCAGTTCGTTTAATCAGCTGTTTTCTATGGAAGCCCGTTTCCGCCACAGTTGAGTAAAAAAATATAATTCTGTAAGTCATAATAATGAGAAACTTTCTCATAATTATGACTTAGTTTCTCATTATATTGAGAAAGTTTCTCATAATAATGACTTAACATCTCGTAATAATGAGATACTTTCTCATAATTATGACTTAGTTTCTCATTATATTGAGAAAGTTTCTCATAATAATGACTTAACATCTCGTAATAATGAGAAACTTTCTCATAATTATGACTTAGTTTCTCATTATATTGAGAAAGTTTCTCATAATTATGACTTAACATCCCGTAATAATGACTTAACTTCTCGTAATAATGAGAAACTTTCTCATAATTATGACTTAACATCTCGTAATAATGACATAACTTCTCGTAATAATGAGAAACTTTATTTATTTATTTATTTAAAACTTTTCTCATTATTACGAGAAGTTAAGTCATTATTACGAGATGTTAAGTCATAATTATGAGAAAGTTTCTCATTATTACGAGATGTTAAGTCATAATTATGAGAAAGTTTCTCATTATTACGAGATGTTAAGTCATAATTATGAGAAAGTTTCTCATTATTACGAGATATTAAGTCATAATTATGAGAAAGTTTCTCATTATTACGAGAAGTTAAGTCATTATTACGAGATGTTAAGTCATTATTATGAGAAACTTTCTCATTATTATGACTTAATATCTCATTATAATGAGAAACTTTCTCAATATAATGAGAAACTAAGTCATAATTATGAGAAACTTTCTCATTATTACGAGATGTTAAGTCATTATTATGAGAAACTTTCTCAATATAATGAGAAACTAAGTCATAATTATGAGAAAGTTTCTCATTATTATGACTTACAGAATTATATTTTTTTACTCAACTGTGGCGGAAACGGGCTTCCATAGTTTTCCATCACATTGTTAGATCTGTGCGTATTTATACTCCGTTATTTTTTTTATTATTATTTATTATTTATATTTATATTTATACCCCTGCCTGGCTGCCTATATATATATATATATATATATATATATATATATATATATATATATATAAATCCCATTGCATTGTTATACATTATATATATATATTTGTGTGTCCTGATAATGTCTGATGTTAGCTGTAAGAAAGTGTCAGACATTATATTCAATATATCTAGTCAGTGACAATATTTCTGTTTTCATCTTCAGAATCGTGAATATTGTTATTCTGGGGTCTCTATTGTCCTTTGGTGTAGAAATAAATACACACAAATAAAATATATATGAATGGGCAGATTCAGGCCTCCTCTGTAGTGAATGGTGATAGGAAGAGTGTGAGGGCTGATCGTGTCTCTCTCACCTGGCCCTCCGTCATGTTGCAGATCCGATCTCCTCGTCTGTTCCAGGAATAATGACTCTGGATACGGGACAAAAGCCCAGACGATCCTGCCACTGAGCTGAAGCAGATGTTCAACTCAATGAATGATGAAAGACGTCTCAAACCGCAGATGAAAGCATCGTCACATCACATACACAACACCTGCTGTGAAAGATCCAGGATCAGCAAGACACACACTCAAACCTGACAGGCCATTACCTTAGATGAGTTCAAAAGCTCTTTAAAATCAACATGAACATGATATCTGTGTTGCACCATCGCAATACACTGACAACCAACAGTCATTACAGCACAGATGAGAGTCACATGATCAATCACAGAGGGTTAATACTCAGTGTCATTCACACAAACTTTAAACACCAATCATGGTAACACGAAGTTAAAACATGAAATTAAAAAAAAATCTATGAAGAAACAGTTATTCAGTCTTCCCTTCCCAAAACTGAGCTTTGATTTATACAGTCTTTGCAAACGGACTAATTCTATTGTAAAACAGCTGTTAGTTTAGCTAGGCCTACTTGCACCTCATCTCCTACAGGCTGATCGTCGCGATCTACGAATCCCCCAAATTAGAGTTAAAATATTAAGCAATTATTTCGCGACGTTCACTCAGAAAAGTGTATGGGGGACCTCAATGGTGGTCAGTTCCAATTATGAACATAGATATATAAAGGCTAGACATGTCGTCAGCGCTGCTGGCCAATGGAGGTTGTCGTCTGCACCTGGCGGCCATCTTGTCACAGGCAGCTCGCTCACTCGTAACATTGTGGTAATGGTACATGTACTATTTAAATGACCATAACTTGCTCAATACCAATTTCAAACGAGTTGGTTTGTTATAAACGTCAGAGATGTAGTCAACTTATGACACTGCATACTTATTAATAAAAAGTGTATAAATAAATAATCATCCGGATAATTATAGCCACGTTAATAACGTCTGTAAGAAACCAAATCGTTTGTAAATCCGTCAAGATTTCAACGAGATAAGAGTATTTGTCTTACATCAGCTTGTCTGTGACAAGATGGCCGCCGGTGATGACGATAGCAACTCCGCCGTAGCACATCTAGCCTTTTTATATGGTTATGAAGTCCTCATCACAAGCACATGTTCTTCTTGGGATAGTAAGATGATTCTATCACATTAAACTAGAAACAATGGCTACATTAAACCTGCATTTAATTATTCCCCCAGCCGTGCGTTTCACTTTGGTGTTAATTGTGTAAATGTAATTTTAAAACGTGATATAAATAATGACCTCTCTGAGTGTCGAACTGTCCGCGGACGCCAGGTGTCAGTAGTGAGCGGAGAACACAAAACAAACATCCGTCACTGGTGACGAAGAAGAGCGGGTTGACTGCCCGTATGTGTAGTATTTTACTGTAATTTGTGTTCAACATGAACAATAATCGCAATGTTTACACTTTTGAGGATTATAAGTGCACGCCGGACCCCGTGTTCGCGCTGGAGCGGGAGTGCCTCGAGCCCTCTCCGGCGCCGGTAGTGGTGGATAACGGCTCGTTCCAGTGTCGCGCGGGCTGGGCGAGCGTGGGTCCGGCGCGGTGCGATTCTCCGCGGCTCGTGTTCAGGGCGGCAGCGGCACGCGTCAGAGGAGCCGCGCGCAGTGACGCGCACGTGGGGAACGACATCGCGAGCGTCGAGCCGCTGCGCTGGAGCCTCAAGAGCGCGTTTGATCGCGACGCGGTGGTGAACTTTGACATCCAGGAGCTCATCTTCGATTACATCTTCATGCACCTCGGCATAAACACACAGGTGTGTGTCGGTGGGAGAAGCTCCAGCCAGTCTCTCTCCACACACACACTATTAGCAGAAGATTAACTGGGCTATCAGTTCACTGTTTCACTACAGTAGAGAAAAGAAAACAAAAAAAACAGGGTTGTTTTTCTCCTGTTAAACTTTATTTTCATAGAATGCACTTTAAATTCAACATTTTTAATATCTGCTGATTTTAAACTTGTAAGATTTAAAATATATTAATTCTGAAAATCAATCTACAGAAAAACCTGTCAACTCTGTTAAAGACAAATTAGGTAAAATATATAGGCGTACAGTTAACAAATGTCACACACCTTTCACACCTGTCTTTTCATCCTTTAATGCAACTTTAAGCATATTAAGATAGAGACTTTTTGTTTTGGAGAAAAAAACTAAACAATTTGAACTGAAAAGTTGCCTTTGTGCATTTCCTTTAATTAAATCCTTTAAAACTCCATGCTAGTTATGCTAACACGACTCTGATCAATTTGTTAACAATAAAACACACATGACAATCATTTACTAAAGTAAAACATCAAACAAACAGAGATGACCACCCAAAATTAAAAGATGCAGTGAGAACAGTGCAGATTTAGTCAAATAAACGTGAACAAAATGAACAAACTTGCCATGATCATGATTCATGACACTCCCCAAGGACCCAACATCATGTAATGGGTGGCATGGGGGATATTTATACACAGACTAACAAGACACACCTGTGAACAAGCAGATAATGAACCAATGAGAAAACTGAACAGGCAATGAACCAATGAGACTAACGCGAATCACAATGCAATCAGGAACTATGAACAGCCGAAACTTTAAAAACTGTAAAACCAAGAATTTAATCCTATCAAATACACCTGATTTACAGATTCTTAATGAACTGTCTCGTGCGTTACTGATGGACAGTCAGATGTAGAGACGATTATTTTAATAATCGATTAATCTGTCGATAATTTTTCCGAATAGTCGGATAAAAAAAGAAAAAACATTAATTTCCAATTCCAACCCTTTATTCAAAAACAAAACTGACAGTGCAAAAAATGGACTAACACAAAAAAAACATACACATATTGATTATAAATACAATGTATACAAAATATAAACACAATATAAAATATATAAATATTAAACTTCTGATTCAAATCACAGTCTGCTAATTCAGTGGTTAGAATTGAACTATTGAAACAGTGAAAACTATTTGATTATTGACGTTCTGGATAACCCCAAGCCTGTGGTTCACGAATAACACTGCTTATGCTACAGTAACACTGCTGTTCACTTTCAGAAGCTGTAGGGATGATTTCTTGGCAAAACATATATATATTTAAGGATAATTTAAGTTTATTTTCATACATTTTAACCCTTAACTTTCAGCGTCCTGGTACCGGGACGCCTAACTTTACTTCACAATGTATATTTCTATTAAATCCTAATCTAATTATGACAAATTAAATATTGTTTGAAAGGTCTAAGACTTCTTAATAGATATTCTACCCCTGTTTTGTGTTACAAATTATGTAGGAAGAGTAATTGATGAATTTATGACAAGAGTGCACCTCAAAAAATCTGCTTCATAACAGGAGGTCTGACCTGTCACAAAAAGTCGATGCACCCACTTTTAATCATTGAAACTACTGTTTTTATGCTAAAAGTTCATAATAAAACATACAATCTAAATTATAGTATAAAATTGTCCTGTTAAAATGATAATATTTATATTTATTTTCCTCTAAAATATATTTATTGCCTTTTTTATTATATCACATATTTTAGTAGTTATCATAAATTAGCTATCATTTGAAAGCTTATAAACTCAGAATTCATCGTGTGAAAACTGTTTGATAATTAAACGTTGCGTTACCATAGAAACGGTACTTATTTTATCAGGCTCCTCCCCTTTTGGGCGTCATTATATTTCACATTTATGATCAAAACCTTTTCTAATCTTGACAAAACACGTATTGTCAGAAAGGTCGGAGTCTCAAGGTTCCAAATTTTGTGACAGAATTGATATTTGGATAGAAATGCATTATTTTGTTAAGGCAGAATGTACACAACTAAATTCAATGGCACCCGGTGGCTATTTTTGGTACTACGCCTAAACAAAATCCCACGGTAACTTCAATTTTTGTGATATCAACTTCAAATTTGGAACATAACTTGATAAGATTTATGGTTTCGATTTTATAGTAATTTTAGAGTAAAAAATATTTGTAAAATATATATTTTATATAAAATAAAAAATATATAGTACAGTATATTTGATTTACTGTCAATTTAAACCTCCATAACTTTTTCATACTTTCATTTTTTGAAGTGTTTTCACTTCAGCAAGATTCTGCTGAGTGTTTCCTTTAAAACAAGACCAAACTTGGGTATATACCATTTAAATTTGAATAGTGCATTTTAACCCGCATTCTCAAAAAGGGGGGGGGGGGGGTGACAGCTAAGGGGTTAAGCATTATCGTATCGCGTTTTCCTTCAGTGAGGCTCTTCGTCTCCCCATTGCTCAGGGCCGTGTGGATCACCCGGTGGTGGTGACGGAGCCGGCCTGTAACCCACTGCACTGCAGACAGATGATGTCAGAGCTGCTGTTCGAGGGCTACGGCGTGCCGCGGGTGGCGTACGGCGTGGACAGCCTCTTCAGCCTCTACTGGAACAGCGCCGCGGCCGGTCTGCCCTCCACAGGCCTGGTGCTGTCCTCGGGGCATCACTGCTCACACGTGCTGCCCGTCATCAACGGCAGGTACCGCGGCACTCGCGTCAGCATATATCGGGATCGCAGAGTCTCATGTTAATAAAAACGGTAACATCCGCTGACAGACAGTGCAGAGACACAGATGACTGTGTGCTAAGCCAAGGTTCTGACAGCACTTTGGGTTTCTGTTGTTAAAGGGATACTCCACTTTTTTTGGAAATAGGCTGATAAAATCAGGCCGAATCCATTCAGCTGATTTTCGGATATTTAGAAGAATATCAGTAACCAGACAGTTTCTATGGAAGCTTGTTTCCGCCACTGATTAAAAAAATAAAATAAATAATTGTGACTTTTTATCTCACAATTCTGACTTTTTTTTCTCACAATTGCGAGATAAAAAGTCAGAATTGCAAGTTATAAAGTCAGAATTGTGAGATATAGTCAGAATTGTGAGATATAAAGTCAGAATTGTGAGATAAAGTCAGAATTGTGAGATATAAAGTCAGAATTGCGTGATATAAAGTCAGAATTGTGAGATAAAGTCAGAATTGTGAGATATAAAGTCAGAATTGTGAGATATAAAGTCAGAATTGTGAGATATAAAGTCAGAATTGTGAGATATAGACAGAATTGCGACTTTCTATCTCACAATTCTGACTTTTTCTCACAATTGCGAGTTTACATCTCACAATTCTGACTTTCTAACACATAATTGCGAGTTTATATGTCGAAATTCTGACATCTTTTCTCAGAATTGTGAGATAAACTCGCAATTGCGACTTATCAGGCCAATTCTAATGGGAAAAAAGACTAGTTTAAATCTCACAATTCTGACTTTATATCACGCAATTCTGACTTTATTTCACGCAATTCTGACTTTAAATCTAGCAATTGCGACTTTATAACACACAATTCTGACTTTATATCTCGCAATTCTGACTTTCCATCTCGCAATTGTGAGAAATAATGTCAGAATTGCGAGATAAAAAGTCGCAATTACCTTTTATATTTTTCATTCTATGGTGGAAACAAGCTTCCATAGTTTCTGTTCTCATCGACTTTCACAGTAGGAAAAAAAATATGGACGTCAATGAGATCAGAAACTGTCTGGTTACTGAAATTCTTCTGAATGGATTCGAAAACGGTAAAACTCTGGGGGAGTTGTAAAATGAGCCTATTTCCAAAAAGAAAGTGGAGTATCCCTTTAAACCGCTCTCCCTTGACAACTAATATTAGCCTACGTCTCAAAATCAGTTTGCTCTCGAATAGTTAGCCGTGCCCATCTCGGATCTGCGAGTCAGTGTTTGGGATTTATCGTGGATTCTTTACATTTACGGCCAGCAAAGCAACATAATAAAATACTTAATAGTATATATATATTTTTTAATAGTAATTAAAGATCGAATATGAAAATCTCGGCAGGCTGGACTCTGCGAACTGCAGGCGTGTGAATCTGGGTGGAGGCCAGGCCGCCTCGTACCTCCAGAGACTCCTGCAGCTGAAGTACCCGTCACACCAGGCCTCGCTCACACTGAGCCGCATGGAGGAGCTCCTGCACCGGCACTGCTACACCGCCGCCGACTACCAGCAGGGTGAGCACACACACACACACACACACGATACAGCACTGCAATAGCACTTAAAAAAGTAATTTTAAAATTAACTCCGTCTCGTGCCTAACAACGTCTCTTAGCCATTGTAAATTGACTGTAAATCTCGGCTTCACGGGGCGTACTGCTTTAACAGGAGTGTGTGTGTAATGGAGATATGGTCTGGCGATTAATCGTCCAGCTCTCTAACACTGAATATCTGGGGTTTGAATCGCGAGTTTGTCCGCATTAACGCGTTCATAATCCGTGTGGCAGAGCTGGATAACTGGCGCAGTCCTGAGTTTTACGAGCGGGAGGTCCACCGCGTGCAGCTGCCGTTTTCCGGGAGGACAGCGGGTGTGTGTGTGAGCGCGGAGGAGCGGAACGAGAGGAGAGCTCAACAGCTCCGAAGACTGCAGGAGATCAACAGCCGACGCAGAGAAGAGAAGCTGCAGGAGGACCAGAGGCGGCTGGACACACTGCTGTCGGTGCAGGTACACACACACACACACACTCTGACTGTGGCAACATGACATCATGACTTTTGCCTAAACATCGAGTTTCGAGTCAAGTGGCGTGATATCTCCACGCATTTTGAGCTATCCGCGTGTATGTGTTTGTCTACGCCATTAACGTCCGCGTCATTCCGCGTGTCCGTACACGCCGTCAAATATAGTCATAAATGCCATTAACCCCAGTGACGGTTAAGTTTAGGGATGGGGTTGAGGTAAGTCCTATATTTATATAACGTTAAGTCAACGGCGTTCATAAACACGCTGAAAAGCGATTATGCGTCTTGATAGCACGCCAAAAATGCAAATACGAATTGGCGTGTCATACACACACTACTTCATGAGATCAGTCTGATAATAAAGAAAGATGATGATCATCACCTTATCTGTTACCGCTGAAATGTAGATGTAATGTATAGAGCCTAAGTCCCGCCCCCCTGCTTCCGGCTCATGGGACCTTATTTCGGAAAAAATATGAATGGTAGTCAATGGCGAGAGACAACTTATCTTTTTATTCCGTCTGAACTGTGCCCTCAATTACACATATGATGTTTGTCGATTTAAAATATGATTCTCAAAGTCAAAAACGTCGCAGTTCGTCATACAGCAGAAGAGTAACGTTTAGTTTTATGTGAAAATCGCTCTGTGAACTACATCTCCCAGGAAGAGAAACGAGATCCGCTGCTCGTGTGTGTGCAGTCTAGTACAAAACACTCAGGTAGGACGATGTAACGGTACGATTATAACGTAAGACTGTAGAAACAATGACAGACAGCCTCAGTAAAGTTAGCTTTATTCATTGAGAGGAAATGTGCGCCGGTGGGGTTTGTAGTCTTTGTAATTACGTATTTTCACAGTCTTATACCTCAACGGTTTCACATCAAACTGCGACTTTCTTTACTTTAAAATGTATCTTTTAAATTGACAAACATCATATGTGTAATTCAGGTCACAATTCAAACCAGATCAAAATATTTGTTGTCTCTCGCCATTGACTACCATTCAATATTTTTCCGAGATAAGGTCCCATGGTGGTCGACCGGAAGGGGAAGGACTTAGGCTCTCTATTTTCTGTGTCATTCTTTTAAGCCCGGAACACACCAAGCCGAAGCCAACGAACTAGCGCTGATGAAAGCCAACTGTGTCGTCGCCTCTCGTCGAGGTAAAAAGCTGCACTTGAACACACCGAGAGAACTACAGCCGACTGTCAGCTATAATGTGCGTTCTGCGCCTGCGTTTAATGAGCCGACTGTCTATTTCTGCAGATATATTAGTCTATATTCATGATTCAAAGAGGAAAACCGACGCTGCGGCTGCAGATACACATACTGTAAACAAAGCAGCGCGTGCTTACCGTTTTGAATATCAATCCTGCTAAACACTTTCTTTATTCCACTCCGCTCACGTTAATATTGAAATATTCCCCAAGGAACACTCAGGTAAGAACAGCCTTCAATCTTTATCGTTTCGACTTCTTTGCTTGCTATTTTGCTTTTATTCTCGTGCACGGACTCTTTCACTAAGCTGAACAGCCAATCAGAGTTCTCTATTTCCCCAACGGCCCGACGCAGACTCAACATGTCGGATTGCGCGAAACAAAGCCGACGAGGACTATTTTCAGCCAACGGCACGGAACTGTCCGTATCACACCGAGGAAACTGAGTTGGCCGACGCACAAAATCTGCCGGACGGCCGACCGTCGGCTTGGTGTGTTCTGGGCTTTAGGTGAAATGGTCCCACACATTATTTTCTTTTGCACGCTTCATCCTGTCGTCTGCCCTGGGTTTCCGCGGGGTCTTAAAAAGTCTTAAAAGGTCTAAAATTCTGAATTTTAAATTTAAGGCCTTAAAAAGTCTTAAAAACGGTTAGATTTTCATCTGAGGTCTTAAATTTGATTCAGTCAGGTCTTAAAAAGATTTTACCCTCGTTCATCCGCCAAAAACTATGGCTGCAGAAAGTTGTTACAAAGTAGCAAAAAAGTATTGAGTCTAAGCCTATAAAGCGGAGCTCTAGTGCAGATCAATCGGTTCAAACATGCCGCTTGGGTGCTAGCATTAGCTCGTGGCTTGATACGAGGTAGCTTGCCAAGAGGCCATTTACACACCTACTGTGCGCTTATGGTGCGCTTGCGGCATTCTGAAAAGTTGAGATGTTTTTTATCTCGATGCGGCCCGGACGCGTTTGGAAAAAACGAGCGCGTTGCACCGCGACCTCGTCGCTTCCATTATGAGCGTGCATACCGCACACCTACATTTGAAATAACGAACTTGAGGTCTTAAATTTCAATGTTTATGGTCTTAAAAGGGTCTTAAATTTGACTTACTGAAACCTGCAGAAACCCTGGACTCTGTTTTAGCCTGAAGCTTTTACTTTTCGCAAGTCTTTTTGAGCGCGCGAACACAAACGCTGTGACCTCACGCCAAATGTTTCTTTTTTTTTAACCAACTACCGACAACTTTGATCGGTTAACAATGATACAGTCAACCATCGGCCAAACAGCCATCGGTTAACATCCCTATTTCACACACACACACACACTCTTTGCTGTACCGCAGGAACTGCTGGAGGACGGGTCACTGGAGCTGTTTCACCGGAGTCTGGTGGAGCTGAACATGGACTCGGCCGAGGAGCTTCAGTCCTACATCCAGAAGCTCAGCATGAGTGTGGAGCAGCAGCGGCTCATCAAGCCCGAGGTGTGTTTAACGCGGCCGAGACACGAGGGACACATTTATCAGCAGCAAAACCAGTGTTTCTGGCAGAGTGACGGCGGGAAATAATCATGGTTTTGTCTGTGCAAAAAAAGTAACATATAAAAGAATCAGAAAGTGTGTAAGGAATTAAACTTTGAGATCTGAACTCGAGCAGATGCCGAGTCCGACGGCAGAGGTGGATCCGCCCGCTGATGAGGGGAACGACATCGAGACGGACCTGAACGAGGAGACCCAGGAGCCCAGCAAAACCAGTGCCAACCAGGTGATCTGAAGGAAACCAGTCAGTGTCTGTTATACACATGTGCTCACCTTACTAATGACAGTCAGTGATGGTTAATCAAATGCAACTAACCCGAACCCTACCCTTATAGTAAGCGCATGTAGTATATTACTCATTCCTTAAATCTAGAACTACACTGATAATGTCACCTTAAGATAGTGTAACTGACATCTGTCAGAGTTCATGATCAGCCAGATTTGTTGTGCTCTGGTCTTGATGTCTCCTGTTGTCTGGAAGCCTCTGTTCAGCGTGGCGGAGTATCATCAGCTGTTTGTGGGCACGGAGCGGCTGCGCGCGCCGGAGATCCTGTTCCAGCCGGCGTTGGTCGGAGAGGAGCAGATGGGCCTGATGGAGACGCTGCAGTTCGTCCTGGAACAGTGAGCACACACACACAGCTAACACTTCATCTGTTACACGTTACATGTACTGTCTGTTGTAATAACAGTAAATTATACATATTTCAGGGTTCCCATGGGTCCTTGAAAGCTTGTGAATCTGAAAAAAACCCTCAAGGCCCTGGAAAGTTTTTCAAAACAAACAAATAATCCCCTTGAAACTGCTTGAATTTATGTTGTGCGAGAAGTTTTCTGGAAAAAGCTCCATATTATTGTTCCCTCCGATCCGCAGAGAGGTGCTTTGTGTTGTACTCTGCCGTGATGTTCACACACATGAAATTACTACAGTGGAACCTCAGCGTTTGTTGTTGAACACAACACGTGACCCCAGATGAAGTAGATTTTGAGGATATTGGACCGGGAAATTTCAAACAAAATCCGGCCAAACAATGCTTGTTGGAGCTTGTTGGCCTATGCCTTTGAAGCATTGGTCGCGGTGATGATGTAATGGGCTCTGTGGCTCCGCCCCCTTGTCTTCAAAGCATTGGTCTCGGTGATGATGTAATGGGCTCTGTGGCTCCACCCTCCTCGTCTTCGAAGCACTGGTTGTGGTGATGATGTAATGAGCTCTGTGGCTCCGCCCCCCTTGTCTTTGAAGCATTGGTCACGGTGATGATGTAATGGGCTCTGTGGCTCCACCCTCCTCGTCTTCGAAGCATTGGTCGCGGTGATGATGTAATGAGCTCTGTGGCTCCGCCCCCCTCGTCTTCGAAGCACTGGTCGCGGTGATGATGTAATGAGCTCTGTGGCTTCGCCCCCCTTGTCTTTGAAGCATTGGTCGCGGTTATGATGTAATGAGCTCTGTGGCTCCGCCCCCTTGTCTTTGAAGCATTGGTCGCGGTGATGATGTAATGGGCTCTGTGGCTCCGCTCTCCTTGTCCTCGAAGCACTGGTCGCGGTGATGATGTAATGAGCTCTGTGGCTTCGCCCCCCTTGTCTTTGAAGCATTGGTCACGGTGATGATGTAATGGGCTCTGTGGCTCCGCCCCCTTGTCTTCGAAGCATTGGTCTCGGTGATGATGTAATGGGCTCTGTGGCTCCGCCCCCTTGTCTTTGAAGCATTGGTCTCGGTGATGATGTAATGGGCTCTGTGGCTCCGCCCCCTTGTCTTCGAAGCATTGGTCTCGGTGATGATGTAATGGGCTCTGTGGCTCCACCCTCCTCGTCTTCGAAGCACTGGTTGTGGTGATGATGTAATGAGCTCTGTGGCTCCGCCCCCCTTGTCTTTGAAGCATTGGTCACGGTGATGATGTAATGGGCTCTGTGGCTCCACCCTCCTCGTCTTCGAAGCATTGGTCGCGGTGATGATGTAATGAGCTCTGTGGCTCCGCCCCCCTCGTCTTCGAAGCACTGGTCGCGGTGATGATGTAATGAGCTCTGTGGCTTCGCCCCCCTTGTCTTTGAAGCATTGGTCGCGGTTATGATGTAATGAGCTCTGTGGCTCCGCCCCCTTGTCTTTGAAGCATTGGTCGCGGTGATGATGTAATGAGCTCTGTGGCTCCGCCCCCCTCGTCTTCGAAGCACTGGTCGTGGTGATGATGTAATGGGCTCTGTGGCTCCGCTCTCCTTGTCCTCGAAGCACTGGTCGCGGTGATGATGTAATGAGCTCTGTGGCTTCGCCCCCCTTGTCTTTGAAGCATTGGTCACGGTGATGATGTAATGAGCTCTGTGGCTCCGCCCCCTTGTCTTTGAAGCATTGGTCTCGGGGATGATGTAATGAGCTCTGTGGCTCCGCCCCCCTCGTCTTCGAAGCACTGGTCGCGGTGATGATGTAATGGGCTCTGTGGCTCCGCCCTCCTCGTCTTCGAAGCACTGGTCGCGGTGATGATGTAATGGGCTCTGTGGCTCCGCCCTCCTCATCTTCGAAGCACTGGTCGTGGTGATGATGTAATGGGCTCTGTGGCTCCGCCCTCCTCGTCTTCGAAGCACTGGTCGCGGTGATGATGTAATGGGCTCTGTGGCTCCACCCTCCTCGTCTTCGAAGCACTGGTCGCGGTGATGATGTAATGGGCTCTGTGGCTCCGCCCTCCTCATCTTCGAAGCACTGGTCGTGGTGATGATGTAATGGGCTCTGTGGCTCCGCCCTCCTTGTCTTCGAAGTATTGGTCGTGGTGATGATGTAATGGGCTCTGTGGCTCCGCCCCCCTTGTCTTTGAAGCATTGGTCGCGGCGATGATGTAATGAGCTCTGTGGCTCCGCCCTCCTCGTCTTCGAAGCATTGGTCGCGGTGATGATGTAATGAGCTCTGTGGCTCCGCCCCCCTTGTCTTTGAAGCATTGGTCGCGGCGATGATGTAATGGGCTCTGTGGCTCCGCCCTCCTCGTCTTCGAAGCACTGGTCGTGGTGATGATGTAATGGGCTCTGTGGCTCCGCCCTCCTCGTCTTCGAAGCACTGGTCGCGGTGATGATGTAATGGGCTCTGTGGCTCCACCCTCCTCGTCTTCGAAGCACTGGTCGCGGTGATGATGTAATGGGCTCTGTGGCTCCGCCCTCCTCATCTTCGAAGCACTGGTCGTGGTGATGATGTAATGGGCTCTGTGGCTCCGCCCTCCTCGTCTTCGAAGTATTGGTCGTGGTGATGATGTAATGGGCTCTGTGGCTCTGCCCTCCTCGTCTTCGAAGCATTGGTCACGGTGATGATGTAATGAGCTCTGTGGCTCCGCCCCCCTTGTCTTTGAAGCATTGGTCGCGGCGATGATGTAATGGGCTCTGTGGCTCCGCCCTCCTCGTCTTCGAAGCACTGGTCGTGGTGATGATGTAATGGGCTATGTGGCTCCGCCCTCCTCGTCTTCGAAGTATTGGTCGCGGTGATGATGTAATGGGCTCTGTGGCTCCGCCCTCCTCGTCTTCGAAGTATTGGTCGCGGTGATGATGTAATGGGCTCTGTGGCTCCGCCCTCCTCGTCTTCGATGCATTGGTCGCGGTGATGATGTAATGGGCTCTGTGCCTCCGCCCTCCTGGTCTTCGAAGCTCTTCGAAGCAGCACATATTTACATATTCATGAATATGAATAATACATTTTGGTTGTGAATGTCTTTAATCGCACATTGTCATTAACAGTAGGTCAGTAAATAATGCAAGTCTCTCAAACATTAATACATCACTGTAACGGTTCAGTTTACACCGGACATGATAAACATAGTTGTGAGCTCTGTAATTCAAGTTCATTGTTGTTTGGGGAATCATTAAAAAGGTGTGTGTGTGTGTGTGTGTGTAGGTACCCTCCGGAACAGCAGGAGGCGCTGGTGAAGAATGTGTTTCTGACTGGAGGAAACCTGCAGTATCCTGGACTGAAAGAGAGAGTGCAGAGAGAGCTGCTCGCCGTCAGACCCTTCCAGTCACACTTTCAGGTCTGCGTCATTGCTTCAATCATCCCACGTCATCCAAAACAGTGTAAAACACAACATGGGGTCGCGAAATAGCCCCATATGAGGAAAATGAAGTCGTTATGGAATACTCTGTTGCACATTAAGGCCCTTTCCCACTAAAGTCAGAAATTTTGAGACACAGAGTAGATTTTATTTTCAGAGATACTTTTTTCAGAAGTTCCATAAGTACTTTCAGTGTTCACTTTTCCTCCAGAATTACCACTTTAATTGTTTAATAATTAAGCTAATTTAACAACAACATCGAGTTTTATATTGGAAATTGATCAACTTTGAAATGTTTGAGGTAATTTCTAACATGAGTAATCTGTCGGGCAGGTGTGTGTGGCGAGCCGGCCGGCTCTGGACGCCTGGTTCGGGGCCCGTGAGTGGGCCCTCAGGAACCCTGCGGAAGACCAGGGCTGGATCAGCCGGCAGGACTATGAGGAGAACGGGGGGGAATATCTGAGAGAACACTGTGCTTCAAACACCTTCATCCCCATGAAACTCAATAAACCCACATCCGCCGCTAAACACACACTCATGGGGAAACTGGCGACGGACTCGAGCCTTCCGGACACCATCGGCAACGACATCGACGTCTCCCTGTCTTAGAGGCGCGCGGGGTCTGGACTGTGTGTTACGCCTCAGTTTGAGGCCTGTCTGTACAGTTGACATGTATATTTGAATAAATGAAATTAGCGACCAAATGTGTTTGTTTAGTGTTTCATTTGTGTCCGAAGATTTGAAAGTCCTGCAGTGCGTCAAAGCAAAAACTGGCACAACAAACCACACTTGCTCCACAAGAAGTCTTTGCTTTTTTTCCTCATTTTTCTTTTCAAGACAAGCTATGATCATAGAGATTGTTTATGTTTGCTTTTTTAATTTTACACAATTTTAACTTCGCTTGCAGTTCACCGTCACCAAGCGCGTCACGGATTGATGCAAGAAGACTAGTACGGAGTTTAAAAGAAGTATTACTGTATCCCATCAGTCATCATATACTGAGATATATACAGTATACAGTATAGTCAACATTATGGCACACAACAACCAACTCAGACGGATAACTCAGGAATTCAATTCAAAACTAAATCTAACTGGCTCCATCCTCCAATGTAAAGTCCCAGTATTTCCCCTGTGAAGCCGGTTGAACCAGTTACACTACTTGAGTTCACAGTTTGATATGAATTCTCCTTGTTTGTCCTTTAGTTTTAAACCTTGCTGTCAAAGGCTGTTATAATGATATATGTGCTAGAGTAAAGCTAATGTAACTGTATTATATTGCAATAGCACATATACCTTCCTTTACTCTTAGGCCTTGACTTACCAAACTCATCTCCGCAGTTTACTGAGGACTATATCTTAGAGACGCACAGTAGCATGTCCTGTCATTAATCTGCAGGTTTCTATTGATGTAAAATACAGGCCAATGCCGATATGATCATTTTATGAGCCGGGGCTTTGGGTTGGGATCAGTGTTGGTGTAATGCTAAGTAATTAATTACTGTAATTGAATGACTTTTTCCTTGAAAAGTAAAGTATAGACTATACTGTATAGACTACAGAACAATTCTATATAAAACAAAAGCGGATTTAACATCAATATTTAATGTTTAATGAACAATTAATTAATTAATTAATTTTAATGAGTGTAATTTTTGATACTAATCTTTCATTTGAAAGTCACGTTTCTAGTATCTGTAAAACCGCATTTTTCTATCTTAAAACTATTTAAAAAGTAAATATTAGTGCTGTCAAATGATTAAAATATTTAATTGCGATTAATCGCATTAATGTCATGGTTAACTCGCGATTAATCGCACATTTTTATCTATTCTAAATGTCTTGATTTCTTTTTGTTACATTTTTTTTCATCCATTTCGGCGTCTCGCGGTCGTCATCCACTCAAATCGTAACGTTACTATTTGGCCGGCTCGCAAGCCGAAACGAGTGTGTACGGCACAAAACGTCCTCGTACTGCATTCTAAAACACATTCAGTTCAATGGCTTGCGCTGCGCGAAGACGTTTTGTTGCTTCTTTGACCAAAGCGCAAGCGGATCTAGAAACATAAACAAAACAACAGGCACGCCGCAAACACACGTTTGGGCTTGCGAGCCGAATTTGAGTGGATGACGAGCGCGAAACGCCGAAATGGATCAGGACGCACGCCGTGTCCTGTTGCAAAAGCATGTTAAAAACTACAAAGTTTGCTAGGACAAAAAGACCGTTAATCGCGCGATAAAAAAAATAACGCCGTTAAAATGGGTTTGCGTTAACGCCGTTAATAACGCGTTAAACTGACAGCCCTAGTAAATTTATATAAATATATACATAAAATATCTAAATTACGTCATATGCTCTCATTGACAAATGCAGAACGGTGAGTTCATGTGTTCATGACATCAAGGCTAGATTACTGTAATGCTCTACTGGGTGGTCGCCCTGCACGCTTAACAAACAAACTTCAGCTGATCCAAAACACAGCCGCTCGAGTTCATACCAGAACCAGGAAGTATGACCATATTAGCCCGCTTCTGTCAACACTGCATTGGCTGCCTATTAAACATCCTATACATTTTAAAATATTGCTAATTACTAATGAAGCATTAAATGGTTTAGCTCCGCAGTACTTGAGCGAGCTCTTAACGCATTATAGTCCTTCACGTCTATAGAGATCTCTTTTGCTGACAACAGAATTCAAAACAATTCTAGTTACAAATTAGGAAGATAAAGATAACTTATAGAAATATTTGATTGATTACTGAAAGACACCAAGAGCAGGAACTGAACACACACCCCTCCCGTGTGAATGTGTTCTTTTGAAGCAGGTTTTGAGGAAACACACACAGAAACACACACACACACAACACTCGCTTTCCGTCAGACACTGGCTGTGCTGTATGTTTTGAGGTACGTTCTTATAATTTCATGTCATTTTTGAATAAGATTGTGTTTATTAAATAATGTTTTTTTTTAATTACAAACTGTTTTTCCTGCAAGGGATTCATGTTGGATATAAATACACACATAGCAAGCTTGAACTTGTTGAAGCTCAACTGGTAGAAGAAGGGAATGCCAAGGTCTGGAGTTTGATTGGCAGAAATGTACAAGCTTACCAAACGTCAAACTTAAAGCCACAGTCAGTCACTTCGGATAAAAGCATCTTCCCAGTTGATGAACATTAATGAATATTAATATAATTCATCAAGTTGATGAATTATCTTTGTCAGAAAGTGAAGACCCAAACCCTGCCATGCCTATGCATTGGTTAAAAATGATTAGCGGTGTTAAAGGCAATCATTGTTATAGCTTTAGACTAATAAATATGTGGTCATAAACACTGTGTGTGCGGAGAGTCCTCAAATACACACATGTGATTGGGTCTTAGTATCAGTTCTCCATCATTTAAGGAAGTGAGTGATGCAGCTGAGGGATGGTGAATGACTTTAGACATCTACGGCTCGGTGTATATGATATGAACTTCTGCTAAAGCAGATCATCTGTGCAATGCAAAAATAAAATACACTCTTTTAGCAATGCAAAGGTCAAGAGCTCACACACATTCTGCTAAATGTTCGCTGAAAGCAGTGTCGGTTCATGCAGAGAAGGTTGAACACACTAAAAAAATACAATAAAATAAAACCTTTTATTGCAATAATACATTGATGCACCAAATGTGATGCATATCTAGCTAAAGTAAAAGCCAACAGGTTAAACTGGTGTAAGCTCAAGCACTGGCTACTATCAAAACAGATTTGCAACCACTAATAACTGAATTGTACTTTGTTTGTTTTATATTTTGGTTTTAAATTTTATATTCTACATATGTATGTACTGTGATGTTTTATGTGGTGTATATGTAATGTATGTTATTTGTTTACCTGCCCAGGGACAGCAGATGTAAACTAGCTATTAGCTAATTCTGGTGCAATTACGTTTAATTGTGCATTGTCCCTGTAAAAATAAACAATAAAATGAAATGAAAATATACGTGTGTTGTCCCGCAGGAGCTGAAGGATGCATCTGCTGGTTTATTTCCTGATGATATTAACACACACATATGCAGATTATCCTGCGTTTAAAGCTCTTCTGTCAGAGAAGGGGCTCAGAGACGGTGAGTTTTACACTATATTCATCTGATATTACTTTTTATAATATTCTTATTATGAGTTTCAGTTTGGCACGACTAATGCTCAGTGATTGTGTAATATATTACACATGTATACACTGATTCCTTTCAGATATAACCTTTTCCCTCCAAAATGAAAATATAACAACGTAAAACAGGAACATTTATTTCATGTCACCTACAGAGAATGACATCCGTGAATTTTTATCATAAATTTTAGGACCTAAACAAGTGTTGAGAACTATATTTATAGGCACAATATGTAAGATTTTTGATTAAAATATCCCAAAACCACTAGAGCAATGTTATCTTTTGTTGACTTGTGTGCTTACGTTATCCCAAATGTTTCCAATAATGTGTAAATCCAGACAAATCTGTGTTATATAGCTCAACACGGTTAGTCCTATAGTTTGAATCTCATGTTTAAACCCACAAAATAAATCAGAAAAAACTATTTAGTCAAATATCTAACACGGCATAATCAGCTTTATTTGTAGTAACCACACAATGTTTTAAAATTAATTTCAACATATAGGCATAATAAAAACTAGCTGTTGATTAAACCTGTTCATTTAATGAATTAGCAATGTGCTAAATTAATGTGTTAGCCAAGTGTATTAATGCGTTTAACACACCCTCCAGGCCCAGATCAGACTTGCGTAGTTCATCTAACATTGATTTCACACAGTTTATTGGAGATGAACATGGAACAACACACTGATCGAGCCTGGAGAAACGAGATATCAGGCCAGAAATACGTATGAGTTTTGTTTCATTTTTATATTACTTATTATTTTATTAGTTAATCAATATCACACGAGTGCTGTTTTTGTCCCAAATAGTGTGAGTGCTAATTTATTTAGTACAACAGTTTAATAAATAATATTTAATAAGTTAATATTGTGTTTCAAAACACCTGCAATGCCACGGGAATATGACAGCAGACACCGCGAACAATGTTTCTATGTCACTCTTCCTCCTCATCGCGTCCGCCTGTAGTTTACTGATACTTCATTCAAGGTGTAATGTCGCCAAGTTAGATAAATGCTTTCATATAATGCAGAAAAAGAGAAACATTACCAGAAAAACACGATAAAACGTTTCCTGAGGTTATAACTTTAGCTCCCATGTGTAACGGGTGTGTCTTGTCCCTAACAGTTCTATGTTAATTTGGATGCACGTCCGTTAACTCTTTTATATTCTGTGTTGTGTTCTTGTTGTGCTGAAAGACCCTTACCACAACCGTCTGCTGGTTGCTCTTTTTAATGAAGGCAGAAGAGTGGATTTGCCTGTACAAATCAACAACAAAAAAAAACACATAAGTCACATGTAGTCTTTCACACACAGCATACAGTTCTCAAGCTCCTGTTAGCAGATAATACAGAAAACTCTGTATAGGTACGTGACAAACTGACCATATACGCGCGAGCGCTTTCTTCCCGCGGCTGTGTTCCCAGCAGGTATTCAGCGCAATACGCGTTGTCGACTAAGGAAGTCTGTCGTATCTTTGCTTTGTGAATACCTCTAAAATCCATATACTAGTGATGTAAATTACATCATCACGTTGATTCTGACGTTCAAATTTCCAAGATAGCTGTAGTAAGAAGAAAGTTATAAGCAAAGCAACATTTCTTTCGTGTTTGGCATCAAAATCCTCTATGAAAGAGAGTATTTTTTCGTTTCAAACCCAATACTTTTGAAAGATTATACATTTAACTTGAATTAGGTGAAGTTTGGGATTGATTGTAACATTCGCATGTGTTTTTTTACGATCCGCAAGTGACGTTGTTGTCAAAAGCAGAATCAGCCATTTGATCAAATCGGCTTCCAAAACTTCTCCCAGTTTTTAACATAATCGTCAACTATTTTAGTAATCGTTTTGTTGATAGAATTGTCTGATTTTTAGCTAGAATTACAATAAAAGTTTGTATTTTTGGATGAAAACTCTAGTGATGTAAGTGATGTTTTTAGATCTAGTGATGTAAATTAATCTCTATCTAACATAAGCAGAAGTAAAATTGCTTTGTAGATTAAAATGATTAATAATATTTTACCATTTAAATTGCTTGCCAGCATTTAGTCAAGAAACGGCCTACTAATGAAACAATGAAATTCATGTGTCAATGCCAATTGTCTGGAAAGATATGTGTGGATTGATGCTCTCGGTTTCATCAGAGGAAGTGGTTAATAGAAATAATAAATGTGCATCTATTCCTTTTAAAAAGAGGTCATCTTAATCTTGTTGGGCTTTTAATTATCTACACTATGGTGTTTGAATTATACAAATAGACCAAGAAATGAGGAAGTTATGATATTTTGAAGTGTTTGTTCAAGCAGAAGAGGTCACAGTTTTTCATTGTTTTATTGTTTTAATTAGGTACAAAAATGACTCCTAATTTCCGAATTAAAAAATTCCATAACTTTCTTAAAAATTATCCGATTTTAATCATTTAAAAAGCATTTTTAGGTAGTTTTATTATCTATCATATGGTGCCGATTATATTTGAATTTTCTCGTATTGATTTTTTTTGTCACGTACCTACTCTGTAGACTAGCACGTGGAAAAATGTCTACTTAAAAGCTTGCAAAACGTCCTTTTACAAACTTTAAGTTCGATTGACATTAACTGCATGTTTAGAACCTTGAAACTAACATTTATACATGCATAAATCAAAGTTTGCATCATCCAAAAACCGAAATGAGTTTTTAAAACTGACGCGCAAAATATTACATTACCTCCTCTCAGATAGCCTGGCGCGAACTGAGAGAAGCGCATAAATTACGTCACAAAACGTGCGACCTCTTAAAGTGAAAGTACAGGTATTAACGCCATGGCCTGAATACAACATACAGGCATTGAGTATTGACAATAAAACATATATTAAACACATAGAAGACAATGTAAATCAGGATTTGGTGACATTTCAACGTAAAAGTAAAGATACTTTCAACCTGGTTACACATACAAGGAAGCAATACTACCGAGATAGCGTTATCTTCGCATTCCCAGTGAGCGTAAACAATGGCTCTGTTGTAAACTAATTTAGTCAAAATTGTCAATAGGCAATAAATTAACACAAGTCTTAACAAACTTTTTTGCATTTTAGGCAGCCTGCTAAGTCCTGGCTAGGGACAGCAGATGAAAACTAGCTAACTCCGGCTTGTTTACAACTTGTTGTTAATGAGCATTGTCCCTATCAAATAAATTAAAAAGAAAAACAGTGGGTGAAAACAATCATTCACACAAACTGTCGCTCTAGTCTGCGTTTGTTTGATCATTTACATAGAGATCGATCGCTATAGCTGCTAGAAACCTGTATGTTGTATTCACCAAAGTTAGCGCTGACTGCATTGATCTAGCTAATTATATCCATGTGTTTGTTAAGCGAACATGAATGTCCATTTAGAAAAAAAACAAACTGGATTTACCCTGTCCAGCAAACACAGAGCTCCTGATTGTGGGATGTGAAGCCCTTGGAGATCTCGCCGCCTTTCGAAGGCTTTTCCGGTGTAAATCCTTCTCCTTTTCCATCTCCTGAGCATTTTTGCAGTCTATTGATCGGAACGTCGTCTCTTTGGTTGTGAGTCGCCCATATCAAACTTCAAGATGATATTATTCTAACTTCCCTCCTCATGCTCCTCTCTCCTTATTCTTTACCTTATTCTGCATCTTGTCCTACCCAATTCCAATAAAAACCAACAAAATATATTAGTAAGCAGGAGTTTACTGAGGAAAAAGTCATTGTTTTTAGTGAGAATTGACCATTTATATAGGCTACATATTTATATAACTACAGTTCATACTACCATAATCCTAGTGCATTATGGGTGTGAAAGTTTTGGTCAAAATGACCCTCTTTAGAAAGGAGGAAAAAGGCCAATTTTCTCTGTTTTATCTAGTCGTGTAACACAGATTTTTATAAATAAATAAATAAATAAAATCACCTTTCTAATGCACATGCAGCTGAGAATTATTAAAAACTGAATTAACCCTTTGAAATACTTGAAATCGTGTGAAATCTTGGAATCATGAGGATGCTAAAGAGGTGATATGTGCTTCTGTTCATGTGTTCAGTGTCTCAGATGCTGTCTGTCCAAATACAAAGCAAACTGAAGAGCGCTGCACTCCCAGAGGTCCGGGGTGGGGTGGACATCAAGATCGGCACTGTCAAATATGTCTTATCAAAGTCAGTTCCCTAAAAAACAAACACAAATGTAATAATTAAAATATTCTTAATACTTAGATACTAAATGCATTTATTCAAACAAGTTTACATGAATATATTCCATAAATGTTGAAGCGTGTGTGTGTTTCCAGCATGCAGGTGGTGCGGTGCAGCATGCCAGACCCAACACTGGTGTTTGTGGAGGGGACTGGTGTATCTGTGGAGGTCACTCAACTCACACTCGCCATCACTGGCAGATGGGCAACAAAGTTCGGTTTAATGTAAGTGCCCCAGTGAACCATGGGAAGGAGACGGCAATCCAAGTTTCACCTGACCTGATCTTGGAAACAAATCACATTTTACCTAAACCTTACTACACAATCTCATTAAATCAGTTGATAAGAAGGGCCAGTCACACACTGATGCTCTTTGGGCTTTAAGTCAAATAAACCCTGACAAGGGTGATCCAGAACCCGGCGTAAAGTGGGAACACCCGGTGGTTTATTTACTGTATATCCCATTTAATACACAGATATTTGACTTATAAGTAAATAATGCAAGGAAAAAAAATGTAAATTTCACTGTGTGTTCAGCGCCTCACTTTTTCAAACGCGTGTTGTGTCTACGGTAGCCGTTATGTACCAAAAAGCTCCAGGATGTCTTCTAATAGCACTTCGTCAAGTGTTCGTTCGGCAGAACAGGTTTGTTATTTCACACAAACAGCAGCTGGACACAACGAACAAACGAATGTTACAGTATGAATTACTGACTGTGAAATTGCCGGGGCACGTCTCTCACGGCTCTGCTCCCCCGCTTCTGCATTCAGTCACGTTACGCTAGCTCTGAACGAAAATGCGTTGTGCCTAGTACTTTTTGTCCCTCTCTGCTATTAGTCTTTCAAGATGGCGAGCAAATAAATTATTCGTTTACGAAGATAAGTCAGATAATTGGCAGAGGTGTTTGTACACCATTGAGGACATATTTATGAACAAAAAATATTGATTTTAGACAATAAAATACCTAAAAAAGTGCACATTGTCCCTTTGAGGTCCATGCTCGTAAGTCATGTAATGTAGAAGAGCTGGAAAGAGGAATGGAAAATATCCCTCAAGATAGCCGGCAAGCATCATATCAAAGTAAAATGTTTTAAATAAGACATTTGTAATGTAAACGAGTTAAGATATGTAATATGATTGTCTTTTGTTCTATGATTGCAGCCATGACAGCGGCTCATTTGATCTGACTGTGATCAGTATCAACATCTACACCGTCCTGCAGTTAGGAGACGATGCCGGCCGTCTCTCCATCGCCACTGTTCAGTGTAGTGCTGGTGTAGGAGGTGTGGATATACACTTCCATGGAGGAGCTAGGTGAGGCCAGTGTTAACTAAGCTTAAACAACTGATGATCTGAAGATACACACAACCACTGCGAATATCTCTTATGACTACCACTAATGGAGTATTTCTATTCTTTCTATTGTGAAGCATTATTTTCCAGCCATTTGTAAGTGCTTTCAGTGGACTTATAAAAGACAAAATACGTGAGCAGGTTTGTCATTTTTTCAAAACAAACTAGCCAACACTATCATCCGCTACTGGTGATATTTCTCATTATTTCTTGGTTTGTCATTGTCATTATTATTATTTTTTTTTTTAGATTTGCCCGGCAATTCAACAAGCAATAAATGGATTAGAGACAACTCTACATGAACTACCTGGTACTGGCACAAAAATTATATATTATATATAGATCACATAGATTTGTAGTGAAAAGAAGACATATTATGCATAAAGAAAACTAATTTTAGAAACAATACATATTTTTTTTGCACTCTGACTTTTTTTTTCCATAATCATTAAGGGAAATGTAATTAATTATTATTAAGAAAAAATAATTAAAAAAGCCAAATTTCTTGAATTTGATGTGAACATTTTTGTGAGATTCACCCCACTGTGGGATATTTGGGCCGTATTATTGAACTATTGCTACTTAATGACAGTTAGGTTGCTGTCGTGATCTCCTCTTCATTTGATGATGCAACTTAAATGGTTTCTTTCTAGTTAACATACCTGTGGGTCAGTATCTATATCTGAGCGTCCCTCTCACATCCTCCCCGGCTGTGAAGGATCAAAGCTTTGAGTTAGATATTAAGGTAAGAATTTTTAATTCAGCATTTATAATAGTGATTAAAGCCATGCATTCGCTGTGTGATTTCAGCATTTATTTAGTTAAAAACTGTACCAACTCTCACTGTATGAGTAAATCACATTAGATGTTAAGCCAAAGCTCATGATCTATGTGAGTCAATTGTGGAGCTGGACTTATCCAATATCCATTTCTTGTCGCCATGGTTTAACTTCGGTTTTTGGGTAGGCGCAGTGAAGGGAAAAGGCACTGAGTTTTGGGCAATCAGTTTGTAGCTCTGCTTCAACTGTGTGATACCCTCACAAGGCGAGACCAACATCTCTAACATCTGTAATTAATCCGACCAGATTCGCCCCTCGTTTCCCCCCATTAACTGCACGACAAAGCTGAAATTCGTCCAAACTAAAAAAAAAGGGTCATACAACTCAGAAATCAGCTCAGATTCAGATGGTTCAATTGTGCAGTGTATGCCCAGCTTAACATTTTATTGCCATAAATTAAATTAATTCAGTTATAACGGGTTTTCAATCCAGCTCCTGTATGGCCACTGTCCAGCTAATCAAGGTCTGCAGTATCAGACACTTCCAGACTGGTGTGTTGGATCTAGATAGATAGACAGATAGACGGACAGACAGCCAGATAGATAAAAACCACAGTAAACAATGCAAAACAATAAGCCATGCAAAATGGAGTGCATATGGAGGTAAACAGTCCAGATGGAGTGCAAATGGAAGTAAAGAGTACAGATGGGGGCAGAAATTGTCCAATTGTCTATTATCCTCCCTGCCATGACTAGGAGCTGTTGTTCAGTCTGATGGCCAGTGGGATGAAAGAGTTTAAGTCTGTTGGTGGAGCTGGGCTGGGACAGCAGTCCACCACTGAACACACTCCTCTGCCCGATAAAGGTGTTGTGCAGAGGATGCTGGGTATTGTCCAGGGTCCTTCTTTCAGCCACGGTCACCATAGAGTCCAGCTCTCCTTTCCAGTCTGGCCAGTTGACTGATATCTCAGTTCTTGCTGCTTCCTCCTCAACAAACTACAGCATAAAAGAGGACGCTGGCCACCACGGACTGGTAGTTTTTTGCAGATATTGAAGGACCCCAGCCTTCTAAGGAGGTACAGACGGCTCTGCCCTTTCCTGTGGAGAGTGTTCATGTTTTCTGTCCAGTCCAACTTGTCATCCAGTTGCAGCCCCGGATATTTATAAGTCCTGACCACCTCCACATCAACCCCCTTGATGGACACAGAGTGGAGATGTGGTTTCTTCCCTTAAGTCCACCACTATCTCCTTTGTCTTGGAGTTGTTCAGCTGAAGATGGTTGGTCCTGCACCACCTCATGAAGTCCTCAACCAGACTCCTGCACTATAGGTTAGTTAGAAAGAAAGAAAGATAGGACAAAAGATTAGTCAAAAAGAGAGAAAAAGATTAGTAAGAAAGAAAGAAAGGTTAGTTAGAATGAAAGAAAAAAAATTAGTTAGAAAGAAAGATTAGGTAGAAAGAAAGAAAGAAAGAAAGAAAGAAAGAAAGAAATGGCAGAGCCCGGAGTTATACTGGAAGTCAGACGTGTACAAGGTGAAGAGGACTGGAGAGAGCTGGTCCCCTTTGGTGCTTCGTGCACATGCTGACCACAGTGCGACGTTCAGCCCTTCACTCTGACGTATTTTGTTCTCTCCGTGAGGTAGTCTGCAATCCATGTCACCAGGAGAGGGTCCACCATCATCTCTGTCAGCTTGTCTCTCAACAGGAGCGGCGAGACGGTGTCGAAGGCGCTGGAGGAAAAAAAAACTTCTGCCGGTATCCAAACTGCAGCAGAACAGGCTTCCTAAGCATCCTTGGACACACTCTGTCTGGACTCTGTTGGTCGTGGACTGGCTCTGAATCTGTGGTTTGTACTGTGGTGTGAGGAAGACTAGGTAGTGATCATACTTTCCCAGTGGGTGCAGAGGAGTTGCAATGTAAGCTTCTCTCATGTTGGCATAGAGGAGGTCTAATGGCCTGTTCTTCTAACAAACTGGTGAAAGTCCGACAGTGTGGACTCCAGTGTCACGTGGTTGAAATCTCCAGAGATGGTGATGAATGCATCCGAATGTTGGTGGAGTGCATTACCTCACACGCGGTCTCTGTTTGTGCACGTGGATGGACGTAAACAACAACAGCAATGGCATGGGAAAACTCTCTAGGCATGAAGTACGCTAGCAACTCAGTGTGTCTATTGCACACAATCTCCTTCACCGTAACATGCCCCTGGTTGCACCATCTCTTGTTGATAAACATTGACAAGTCCCCCACCTTTGCATTTGCCGATGCGTCCATAATTCCGGTCCGCTCTCACTGTAGTGAATCCAGGTAGATCCACATTAGAGTCCGGGGTGTTCTGGGTTAGCCAGGTTTCAGAGAGGTGAAGTAAACTCCACTCCCTGAACGTCCAGTCCATCCTCAGAAGAGCGGCCAGCTCATCCGTCTTGTTGGTCAGACAGTTCACATTCCCCATTATCGACGAACCCGAGGGCTTGTACTTCCACCTCTTAGTCGCTAGCTTAGCCTTCACCTTCACTCCGGCTCTGCAGCCTCGGTGCCTCTTCCAGCTTCTCCCTTGAATAAACAAGTTGTCCACCACTATGTTGTCCGTATCCATAGGATATATAAAGTTTAACATTGCTAGTTTTATATAAAGAGTTAAAGTAAAGTAACAACACGACACGTACCGAGCTACTGGATTAGCGTCCTGCACATTCTCACCAGTGAAAGGTTATCCCATTTCTTCAGGAATCTCCCCAAATCTCCGATCTAAACTCTGCCGGAGAGTGGCCCTCCAGGAGCAGGATTGGCTGACCACTCATCCCTGAGCCTCAGATATTATTAGGTTTCTCTTTCTGAGTATATTTAGAATTCAAATAGATGTCTCGATTTGTAAACAGTGTTATAGATTTGATTTAATCGCTTCGTAATGTTTACCCTAACCTGCCCCTGACGTTTGGTTGTTGTTCCTGTGACAGGGTGAGTTTTACAGCCGCAGTTCTCCATCTGAGCCGCCTTTCTCTGCGGGTGTGTTTGACGTGCCGTATGCAGGAAACTACATGCTTTCAATGGCGGCCTCTGAGTTCTTAGTAAACTCAGCAGCGTATGCATACCTCAGCTCTGGGGCTCTTCAGATCAACATCAGAGATGACATGGTGAGGAAATACAAAAAATAAATACTATTACCATATCTTATGAATGATTGCGTTGGAAGAGACTTACATAGACTTACAAGGAATAGTGCCCTTTTATAGATTAAGTTCTTCATTCATCTCATTTAATGTAGATACCAAAGAGTTCTCCAATCCATCTGAACACCAGTCAGTTTGGTGCCTTCGTTCCACAGGTCAGTGACATTGACTTGAAAAAGTATTTTGTGTAATACCAACCAATAAATAACTAGAGAATATGACTATGTTTGCATTTACTGACCAGTCGTGAATCTCATCTGTACATGTCTGCTCCATTTTATTTTCATGTAAAATCAAGTTGTTATCCAGAAGAATAATGTGCTTTCTCTACAAATGATTTGTTCAGCTACGCACATTGTATCCCGACATGGAGATGCAAGTGCTGTTGTACGCCAGTGAGACGCCTCTGTTCTCCTTCAGTTCAGGGGTGATAGAGATTCATGTGCCGGCCGCAGCAAAGTTCTCCGCCATTAAACCTGACGCTACGCTGGTGCCTCTCTTCACTCTGGATGTGGTGAGTTTCATGTTTGGACACACAAATTATGCACAAAAACATTGTATAATAAAAAAGGGAAAAGGAACTCTCACAATTTAACACTAAAATTTCATTAAACATGGCGGCAAGTCTTTCTATAAGCTGTAAAGTACAAACTACAGACCTTGTGTTCAGCTTATAATTACCTTCAGTGTTCCTCACTCACTCCTCCTGCAGGACGCCAGCTTCGGTGGAAGTGCTCGAATTGACAAAAACCTGACTGGAGCTTTCCAAATGAAAAAGTAAGTTTCAGTGATATTTGTCCAGTCAAATGAGCTTTTTAGTTTTCATTTCTATCATGCATATAGTTTTATGTGACGCTTTAGATTACAGCGCAGAGAGTACTGCGTAAGTAAAACGAATTAGCGTAAGCGTACCATAAGTTAACGTAGGTGTAAGTGATTACCTTATATTATAAATAATGGATAATTAACAAATTATTTTTACTGTAATTATTTTAGAACTAAGGGCCACTTATTCTTCTATTATCATACAACAATCTTACATTTGGGAACAATTTATTAAGAACATACTGCATAGCTTCTTGGTATAATAGGGTAGCCTACTGTAAAAAAATATTTTCATGATTTGTAATCACAACCTATCAACTTAGATAATTTATGTGGTTCAGATAACATAGTATTTTGAGTTTCTTGAGTTTCATAGTATTTTGAGTTAATTTAATTGAGTTAAATTAATCTCCTTCATTGTATTAACTCAATTTTTTAATTTCAATGAACTTAAAATTTTAAGGCTACCAGGTTTCTTAATTTTTTAAGTTAAACCAACAATATTTTCTTACAGTGTAATAGGTAAAAGCTTTTTTTTTAATTACAGGGTACATAGTGCATTTTTACAGTATTTATTCAGGCATTTTTACAGTCATTTTTTACAGCAAAAGTGCACTGATTAAGTTTGGGCTTCTAAGTAAAACATTTTTTTTTATTCTATCTTTTGATTTCTCTCTCTCTATCTCATATATATTATAATATACTGCTTATGTTACATTTCGTTAAAATATACTGCATCATTCTTAGCACTGATGATAATATATATATAATGTATATTTTTCAGCAAAAGCTCAAACTTACACTATCGTTTTGTAGCAAAATTACCTCTTATATGTCAACATTTAGTTACTAAACATTTGGATATCTAAAAATAAAGTGTATCTGAAACTCTCCATGTTTTGCCCTGAATGATCAAGTTTAACGCTGACTCTCGGATCATCTGAGATTGGTGATTTTAAGGTGAGACCAGAAAGTGATGATTCATGTCAAATATGAACTTCAGTAGATCAGCATTATGAGATGTTTTATCATTCAATGTACAGACGGACTCACTCGAGCAAATGGCAGTGGTGGCAGTGAAGATGTTTGTACTTCCAAAACTAAATGGTAAAAAACCCTTAATTCTGTAATATTGCAACTAGCAACCAAAAAACAAGTTCTGAAAACTGTAGACTTTACAAAAAGTTTGATAACTGATAATTAACACGTTATTCTACTTTGCATTTTAGCGGTCCTGAAGGCTGGCTTTCTCTTACCCACACTGCAAGGCTTTAGTTTGATCAATTCTCAATTGCTTATAAAGAATGTGAGTACTATTATATTTTTAAATTGTCGAATGTTTGTATTCTGAAAAGTATGGGGTTTAGACTTTGTTTGATAGTGCAAAATTGTTGGAAAACACAGTTATACAGTCTGCATTTGTTTGTAACTTTTTTCAGGGCTTTGTGGCCATGTTTACTGATGTCCAGGACTCCTCTAAGATCCACACATGAACTGCACAGAAAAACACATAATTGTACAACTGCAGAATTATTTTCAGTGTAAGAATTATAAAATCATTACTTGAAATGACCATTTATACAAGTTGATCAAATTTGACCATGCTATTTTTCCACACAATATTATGTACACACTTTGTTTGCCAATCATCCATGTAAAATGCTCTACAGGGTATTTAGTAAAGTTTACTGTAAATAAAATAAAAATAATCCCTATAATAACCTGGCTTGCATGGAAGGCTGGCATGATGTCTTTTATCTATGAGCTAGAGTTTGTGTGAAAGCTTATTAAACAAATATATAATCAGCAATCCAACATTATTTCACTTTTATTTCATGATTATTTTCAAGTTTTTAAGCCTTTTGGGATGACCAAGGTGCTATATATATACTGTGTGTGTGTGTGTTCCTCCTGAAAAGACGTATATAAGTTATAGAAAGAACAACGCTAATGTGTATTTACCATGAGTGAAGCACATCACCGGCGCACCCCCTTACAAAGCGTGAGATGACGTCAGCACGCAGGTAGGCGTCCCTTTAACTCTTTAGGCGCCAGAGTTTTTTTTCCTAAAACGTTCGTTTTTTGTTTTCAAAAGGCTATATCTTAAAAGTTATATAAGATAGAGACTTTCTGTAAATTAGATAGATATTAAGGATGACCCAACGTTTATGTTGGGATTACATTTTCCCATCTAATTTGCATTTGGATTATAGAATTTTCATGAAAAGTCATAATCATATATCTCTACAATCAAACTACAAAGCATAACAATTGCTGAATGAATATGACAATACATATAACATCTGTTCTCAAACCAAACTCATGCTCCACTCGTCACCATGATGGAAACTCCCTAAAAAACACCACATAACAAACTCTTCTGAATTAGCATAGCTATCTTCCACTTAACATAAATCTTGTACAAAATAATTAAATAACACTTAATTTTAGCATTTATATGGCATGCTGAGAAATAGAAATTCCATCCCTGTTTCAGTTAAATTTAAGTTTGTCTAAATTTCAAGAAATAATTTCATAAAACTGAAAACAATTAAACAATTTAGATTACTTACAATGTCAGTTTTGTGAACTTCAGAGGAAAAAGTTCGAAATAATCATACAAGATATCTAATTTGTTAAATTTTAGTTTACCTATTTCTAACCAATTCATTATTTTGTGCTTTTGGGTTTACAGTGAAGGTTTCTGTATTTACTGTTGTAGAATCTGAACTCAGCAGGAATGAGGCTTTATGATGCTTTATTGACTTGTTTTGCACACTTGACCTGTTTGAAACATCGCCATCATTTCTAGCCGATTTATGTACCAAGAAAGTGCCACAGACCTTGCGCCAGTTGACCACTCTTGATCGCCCCCAACCTGTGAGGGAAGCATCCGTCGTTAGTGTTACGCTGCGATAAGAAGACCCAACACTGGGCCTTGGGAAATGAACCAATGTTTTCTCCACATGACTAAGGCACTTCTGCGTTGTCGCGTGACGTTGATCATGTGCAATGGATTTCCCCCCAGAGAAAACTCCCTGGTTCTGAGCCACCACTGTAGGAGTCCCAATAGTCTCTGAAACTGTTTCACAGTCAGTAACTGCCCTATTTTACCCCATTTATGGCTGAGAGCATCAATGCTATATGAGCAGGGAAAAGTTGTATCATTGTTGAATCCCAAACCACGCCTAGAAAAGAGGTTCTCTGAGCTGGAAGGAGCACACTCTTTTTGGCGTTGAGCCTTTGCCCCAACTTTCTAATGTGAGACAAAATGAGATCTAAATGCAGAACAGCCATCCGCTTGGATTGAGCTAAAATCCTTCAAATCTATCGTGACAAACCAGTCCTGAACTGAATCTCTGACACGATCTGTTTGAGTGTAAGTATTTTAAGTTAAGTTTTTGAACCCTGTGGATTAGTTGATGCAGGTCTAGAATACTGGCATAAATGTAGTTCTACATAAATGTAAAGGATAACTAATTTGTTTAATATAAGTTTGCCCTTCTCAAACCAATTAATTATTTTGAGGATCAGGGTTTACAGTGAAGGTTTCTGTATTTACTGTTGTAGAATCTGAACTCAGCAGGAATGAGGCTTTATGATGCTTTATTGACTTGTTTTGCACACTTGACCTGTTTTGCACACGTCACTCAAACACAGAACCAGGAAGCAGGAAGAGTTTGAGAAAGAGAAACTGAAGTGCAGTCGAGCTGTTGTGTGTTTGTGTGTCTCATGAAGTGAAATGGCAGAAGCCAGAATTTCAGTGGATCAGAAGGAGTTCCTGTGTCCAGTGTGTCTGGATCTCCTGAAGGATCCAGTGACCATTCCCTGTGGACACAGTTACTGTAAGATCTGTATTACAGGCTGCTGGGATCAGGAGGACGAGAAGAGAGTCTACAGCTGCCCTCAGTGCAGACAGACCTTCAGTTCAAGACCTGCTTTAGCTAAAAACACCATGCTGGCTGAACTGGTGGAGAAACTGAAGAAGACTACACTTCCTGCTGACTGTTACGCTGGAGCTGGAGATGTGCCGTGTGACGTCTGTACTGGAAGAAAACACAAAGCCGTCAAGTCCTGTCTGGTGTGTCTGATCTCTTACTGTCAAAGTCACCTTGAACAACATGAGAGTTTGTTTAAAGGAAAGAGACACAATCTGACTGACGCCACTGGACGACTGCAGGAGATGATCTGCCAAACACATGATAAACTCCTCGAGGTTTTCTGCCGCACTGACCAGAAGTGTATATGTGTGCTGTGTGCGATGGACAAACATAAAAACCACGACACTGTATCAGCTGCAGCGCAGAGGACAGAGAAACAGGTATGAAACTAGACACTGATGAAATAATGTTGACACTGTTTATATTGGCACCTGTTACGACCCCCGAATTAGTCCAGGGGTTCGGGAGTCCAACATTTTAAGTGACATTATAGAGGAACCTACATAAACCATGGGTTGTACAAAAAAAAACTACACAACCAAAGTTACTGTGCAAAAAACGCCAAAACCTTTATTCAACAAATAAGGTCAGTGGCAAAAGTGAAAATAATTTAATCTATACGAATATAGATTAACATAAATATAAAAAGGACATTTATACAGAATTTCTGTAAGATGGATCAAGTTAATGAGAAGAAAAGATAGACGTGGACGGCGCCAAAGAAAAGAAAATAACAAAACCAAATGAAGTCTAGCTGTTAAATAACCTCTAATCCTAACTAAGAAAATAAAGAAGAAAATAAAAGTCTTCAGCGTCCAGGACGCCCTATCTAGTCTCCACTAACTAACAGAAACCAAAATACAAGGTGTGGCGCTCGCCCCTACCCTAGTGTACTAAACAAAAAGCGAAACCCCCTGCGTGTGGCAGTGTATGTCACGTGACATGCTTTCTGTCTATCTCCTCTCCATACTAGTAACCTCAGGCGTGCTGCAGAGCAGGTCACATAAAATCAGAGAGAGTCAAGCACAGGGAGAGTTCACTCATACACTTAGCATCACAGAGAGTGAACGAGAACCATAACCTTAACAGGGTATACAAATGAGCAGCGCAACAGAGACAGAGCAGCGTGGTTTGAGACTCTCAGCGAGCCGAGAGCTTCCGTGGAGACGTCTGGCGTGCACTTTTATTCCCCAGGTGGCCTGTTCCCATTGGCGGCGGCGAGATGAGGTGACGTCAGCGCCAACGATGATTGACGGGTCACTTGGCCAATCACGGGTACCTACAAAAGTGAAAGTAACCGAGAGAAAGAGAGCGGGAAGACAACACAAGAGCGCACGCGATACGGGAACGTAACATCCCCCTCCATAAGAACAAACTTATAATGATGAAATGATTAGTTTGTTACAGTCGGGACAATCCTTCAAAAAAAACAAAACAACAACAAAAAAAACACAACGACAACAAAACAAAAAAACAAGTAGGCCCAGGATACATATTTTTTTATTATTATACATACCTAAACCTCACCAAGTCAAGAATTAAGCACACCTAGAAAGGGCATCGGCTACAACATTTTCTGTTCCTTTCTTGTGACGAATTTCCAAATTATAATTTTGCACAATTAGAGACCAGCGCATGAGTCGCTGATTCTGGTTGTACATGCGGGAAAGAAACACTAACGGATTGTGGTCCGTATAGACGACAACCGGGAGAGAACTAGAGCCGATGTAAACCTCAAAGTATTGCAATGCCAACAATAATGCCAGAGCCTCCTTCTCAATGGTCGAATAATTACACTGATGTTTATTAAATTTTCGAGAGAAATAACACACAGGATGTTCAATGTGGTCTTTATCCTCTTGAAGGAGTACTGCACCAGCACCTACAGCACTTGCATCAACCTCAAGTTTGAAAGGCAAAGCAAAATCCGGAGCGGCCAAGACAGGAGTACTACACAGTAAAGCTTTTACACTATCAAACGAGTGTTGGCACTCAGGTGACCAGATGAAAGCTTTAGATGCACTCAGTAAACTCGTGAGTGGATCATCACTTTGCCACTAATACAACCATAGTCCATATATATTCCTCTCAATGTCTAATGATGGGTGTTAAACATCCCGGACGAGCCCCCAATTGTTACCATATGATCAGGAAACATCATTCACACTGCAGACGTCACAGAAGTGAAGAGCAGCTGGAAGTGGACTTTCACCGCTGAGCCGATTTGTGCTTCACATTTATCAACACAAACTTAACAAACGAAACTCTTCTCATGGTGATATACATAGTGAGAGTGTAAAGTGCATCTCTGTTATTGGTTTGTGCTGCAGAAGCAGCTGAAGAAGACGCAGAGGTCGTTCCAGCAGAGGATCCAGCAGAGAGAGAAAGATCTTCAGCAGCTGAGAGAGGCTGTAGAGTCTCATAAGGTGAGTCTGGAGAAGAAGAGAAGTTTGAGAAGTCTCAGTCAGGACTCACTGAAGCTCACTGTGTGATTGTGATGTGTGTCCTAACAGCGCTCTGCACACACAGCAGTGGAGGACAGCGAGAGGATCTTCACTGAGGTCATCCGCTCCATTAAGAGAAGCCGCTCTGAGGCGACACAGCTGATCAGAGATCAGGAAAAGACTGCAGTGAGTCGAGCTGAAGAACGACTGGAGCGACTGGAGCAGGAGATCAATGATCTGAGGAGGAGAGAGGCTGAGCTGGAGCAGCTTTCACACACACAGGATCACATACGCTTCCTGCAGGTAACACAGATCCAGAAGAACAGGACAATATATTTATTTTTTTATTGAAAGAACTTCTCTGAGGTGATGAGCTTTGATTTGTGTTTTCTGTAGAGTTTCCAGTCTCTCTCAGCTCCTCCTGAATCTACAGACGTCAATGACAATCCCTTCATTTCTCTCTCCTCTTTTGATGGCGTGAGAGAATCTGTCCGTCAGCTGAGAGAAAGACTGGAGGATTTCTGCAAAGAGGAGCTGAAGAAGATCTCTGACAGAGGTAAAGTCCTGGAGATCCTGCTCTCAGAAATGATCCTCCATCATCTCAGATCATGTAGAAGATCATATTAGAAATGTCTTAGGAACGGATGCAGGATCATTTCCTCTAGACATGATAATCACACTCTTCATGTCTGTTATTTCCACAGTCACTCTCTCCAACATTGTTCCCAGGACCAGGAACGACTTCCTACAATGTAAGTCACTGAGAAAACCAGCAGAAAACTATCTGAGTGTGTTCATGTTCTTCCTGGAGAAGTGGAAGAAAACATGACAGAAGAGTTTTATAGTTGATCATGGAAATGATGATTTGCACAGGATATCTGCTAAACTGAGACACTGATGATATATTGAACATGAAGAGTTTAGATCGATTAAAAGATCAGACAGATTCATAATTCCTGATTCTGATGTGTTTTATCTCCATCAGATTCCCATCAGCTCAATCTGGATCTGAACACAGTGAATAAAGACCTCCGTCTGTCTGAGAGGAACAGAGAGATTACTGTCTCTTTCCCAAAGCATCAGCCGTATCCTGATCATCCAGACAGATTTGATGAAGTGCATCAGGTGTTGTGTAGAGAGAGTGTGTGTGAACGCTGTTACTGGGAGATTGAGTGGAGTGGTGGTGTGTGTATATCAGTGTCATATAAGAGCATCAGCAGGAAGGGACGGGGTAATGAGTGTTTGTTTGGATATAATGATCAGTCCTGGAGTTTGATCTGCTCTCCCTCCAGTTACTCATTCAAACACAATAACATAGAGACTGAGCTCCCTGTAGAGCCCATCATCAGTAGAACAGGAGTGTGTGTGGATCACAGTGCAGGAACTCTGTCCTTCTACAGCGTCTCTGACACACTGATCCTCATACACACAGTCCAGACCACATTCACTCAGCTGCTCTATCCTGGGTTTGGGGTTTATTATGGTGGATCAGTGAAACTGTGTTGATGAATCAGAATACACTGTAGAGAGATTCTACCCATAATGCTTTGAGCTGCATGATAAATCATAAACACTGAGATGTTATAGAGTCTCTTACTTTCTCTTTATTACATTAATAACATGTTCAGATTATGGTTGAGTAAGTGTGAGCTTGAAGCTGATATAATATTCCAATCCAAACTCAATCATTTAAATATTGTTTTGTCTCATTATCTCTTATGTGCGTGTTGTGTAAATGTGAATGCGGATGTATATGTGCATATCTACATGAGAGACTGTGTGTGTGTTTCTTTCCTCTTTTGTTCATTCATGAAAAGTAAAATAAAAAGTGTACTACAGGGCCGTTGAATGCTTGAATCTGATTGTTTGATGAACGCTCTAAGATGTGCAATTATTTTCAGGGATTTTCATAGGATTCAATTCATAACAAGACAAAACATGATCTGCAATATCTGATGCCTAACTTTACAATCAATGGAAACATACACTCACCGGCCACTTTATTAGGTACCCCATGCTAGTAACGGGTTGGACCCCCTTTTGCCTTCAGAACTGCCTCAATTCTTCGTGGCATAGATTCAACAAGGTGCTGGAAGCATTCCTCAGGGAGTTTGGTCCATATTGACATGATGGCATCACACAGTTGCCGCAGATTTGTCGGCTGCACATCCATGATGCGAATCTCCCGTTCCACCACATCCCAAAGATGCTCTATTGGATTGAGATCTGGTGACTGTGGAGGCCATTTGAGTACAGCGAACTCATTGTCATGTTCAAGAAACCAGTCTGAGATGATTCCAGCTTTATGACATGGCGCATTATCCTGCTGAAAGTAGCCATCAGAAGTTGGGTACATTGTGGTCATAAAGGGATGGACATGGTCAACAACAATACTCAGGTAGGCTGTGACGTTGCAACGATGCTCAATTGGTACCAAGGGGCCCAAAGAGTGCCAAGAAAATATTCCCCACACCATGACACCACCACCACCAGCCTGAACCGTTGATTCAAGGCAGGATGGATCCATGCTTTCATGTTGTAGACGCCAAATTCTGACCCTACCATCCGAATGTCGCAGCAGAAATCGAGACTCATCAGACCAGGCAACGTTTTTCCAATCTTCTATTGTCCAATTTTGATGAGCTTGTGCAAATTGTAGCCTCAGTTTCCTGTTCTTAGCTGAAAGGAGTGGCACCCGGTGTGGTCTTCTGCTGCTGTAGCCCATCTGCCTCAAAGTTCGACGTACTGTGCGTTCAGAGATGCTCTTCTGCCCACCTTGGTTGTAACGGGTGGTTATTTGAGTCACTGTTGCCCTTCTATCAGCTCGAGCCAGTCTGGCCATTCTCCTCTGACCTCTGGCATCAACAAGGCATTTCCGCCCACAGAACTGCCGCTCACTGGATGTTTTTTTCTTTTTCGGACCATTCTCTGTAAACCCTAGAGATGGTTGTGCGTGAAAATCCCAGTAGATTAGCAGTTTCTGAAATACTCAGACCAGCCCTTCTGGCACCAACAATCATGCCACGTTCAAAGTCACTCAAATCACCTTTCTTCCCCATACTGATGCTCGGTTTGAACTGCAGGAGATTGTCTTGACCATGTCTACATGCACTGAGTTGCCGCCATGTGATTGGCTGCTTAGAAATTAAGTGTTAACGAGCAGTTGGACAGGTGTACCTAATAAAGTGGCTGGTGAGTGTACAGTTTAATTTTAATAAATACAGTATAGTCGAATCTTTAATCAATAGTAGGCCTAAACCAAACTTAATATATAAAGATAGTCCAGCTGCACGGGTTTTCATAATTATTGCAGAAAAAATAACAAATAAATAATTACTGATAGGCCTACTTCTTAAAATGGCTTTGTGATTCATTTATTAGGCAAGTCTACTGTCAATATTAGAACAAAAGAATGAATGAATGAATTAAAACAAATTGACAACATCTCTCTTTCTCTCTAATAACTGCATAAAGCTGGGGACACACTCACTGTTTTATATATGAATTATGTTGGGTTATACATTTCTGTTCTCAGTCATCATATTCACAAATCAATACAGGAATCTACCTAACATTGTGAAACACATACACACATTATTACAAGACTAGAGATTTCTAATGTAAGAAGAAGTCTTAATGTTCAATCAGATCTTTCCAGCTCAGCAACAAGATGATGCAAGATACTTTGAAGATGAAATACTCATGCATTGTATTAATATTGATATAACACTACTGAAGTCAATTAAGCATAAAATCATTTCAACCTTTATCATTCTTGTATATATGATTTCTTTTCCATTGATGCTCTTTTCAGATTTTCCGCACTATAAGGCGCACCGGATTATAAGGCGCACCTTCAATGAATGACTAATTTTATAACATTTTTCATATATAGGGCGCACCGGATTATAAGGCGCATAAGATACTGCACTCTTAGAAGAAAAGGTTCAATATAGGACCTTAAAAGGTTCTAAAGCGCTACGTATTTGAAACCCCTAAAATGCAATGAGTGTGAATGATCACGAAATTCAAGATATGGGGGTTAAAAATGTAATTAATCAATATCACACGAAGAGTGCCATTTCAGTTTTTATCCTCAAAAATCTGCATGATTAAAATGGGATATTAAGTTACTACAACAGTTTAATAAACAATAATTTAATTACAACTACAAAACGGTGCAGAATAATGTAATACATGAATGAATAATAGCCTTTAAAGAACCTTTGTGCCAAAAGTGTTCTTTCTTGTCATTATCGAACCTTTTTTTAGCATTAAATGTCCTTTGGAGTCGAGTAAAGAACCCTATGCTACATATGAAGAGTTTGGTTCCAAAACGCTATAAATCCATTTTGATGAATTTGAGTAAAACTGTGTTTTCTTTAGCAAGAAAATGAGAAGACTAAAAGCACGTTTCAATTAACCAATTGATCCATATATAAGACGCACCGGATTATAAGGCGCACTGTCGTTTTTTAAAAAAAATTAAAGACTTTGAAGTGCGCCTTATAAAATACGGTATGCAGTACATGGCTTCAAAACCTCCTCATGGATCGGTGGAAATGCACATCATATTTCTTACTACCGCAGTACAATGTATAAAATACTTTCCGCTTAGTGCCTTATAGCAGACGCTGCTTTCATACAATATTGTCCTTCTGAGATGTTCAGAGGTTGATCTGCTACTCATTCTTCTGGTGGGTCATTTTGATCATGGTCTCAGGTGAGCGGTACAGGAAGATGAGCTTGTCAAACAGTTGCTCTTCCATCTCCATCTCTCCAGCCTCTCGCACAACAAAGATGTCATTGCACAGTTTGAGCACGCGGTCCACACACGGCAGCTCCTCGTACATGATGGATCGAGATATGCCTGTGAAGAATTCCCGCACAAACTTACCAATGACCAGCACTACGGACATGTACAGACCCACAATGCTGCAGCGCGAGAGGAAAGAAAACAACAAGAGGATGGATAGATTTCAGATTTTAAATCAACAGTTGCAAGCTGCATGCATCTAAGTTACATACGATACCAGACATGATCCGGATATTGCAAAAATGTCTTAACTCACCCATATCCGGCTAGGAAGCCCACACTGGATGGGCTGACTTTATCATTGAACACCACCATCTCAATACTCTGGCATGTTCTGGCTGGAGACTCAGGAAAACACTCTTCCACCACCCACCACTGCGAGCCCATCCCTGCGGAGCTGCCGTTCCCCCGCTGCAGTTTGACGGACAGCGGACGGAAGAACTGGAGATGACCGTCATCCGAGCCTCTGGAACGCTCTGTGAATGATTCTGTTAAAGTCACGAAAACATCCTGCAGATCTGATGATCTAATGCCCTTCATTTAGCAGATGTTTTATGCAGAGCGGAAAACAATGAGGAGAAGAGCTAAAATACACAGTTTCAAAGATTGTACATTGGAGGAAACCAAAAATAGTGCAATTGCAAGCATTTAAGTCCTCAAACTAATTTCTAGAGACGGTTGACAACTCACCCACTTGAAGTCGGTGTGCCACTTTAGCGTTAGGTCCGGAAGTTCCTCTGATATACTTTGGCAGCAGATTTTCCAGCATCCTGACAGGCATCAGAAAACAGATGGAGTTAGAAAAAACAGATGTAGAGAGAGTCCGCATTTAAGTGTTTGAGAAACCCGTACAGTGGACGGCTGTGTGTCCCTCTGAGCATAGACACCAGTTCATCTCTCAGTACGCTGTCTTCATACTTCACTGTGTGTTCACCAGCCGTCTCAGCATTCATCACCAGCGATGCATTTCTGATCAAACCAGCAAAAAACACTGACATATCACGTACACGTGAAATGTTGATACAATGTTGACAACATGAGTGAGAACATACTGCCCTGTTTCCCAGGACAGGATGTTTGGGATCGCCTAAACGGATCTTTTGTGCTCCAGAACTTCATTGGAATACATCATCAAGCCTTTGGCCTGTATAATGTGTGCAGTTGTTGTGCTCGTGAGAGTATACCGCAGTAAAGTCCAGCGCAGGGTGATGTAGAAGTGTGTTGAGTTGCTGAGTTCATTGATCATGGCGTCTCGGCTGGCAGGACTGACGCTCCACAGCAGACTGGCGTCACTTTTGATCTTTGCCATCACTATATCCTCTGCCATATAGTTGACGATGAACTGCATCGCAGACTAATTGAGACACAAGGAGGACAGTTTGATCGTCTAGCTGTTTAAACTCAAGTGTGATAGTAGATAACTATGTGGGACAAATGTAATGTGTACCGGGTAAGTGGCGTAGTGATTGGTCATCCTCTGTAAGGCTGATTGAGAGTATGGGATCAGATTGTTCTCCTGAGCGCTCATGCTGAATAATGGCTGTAAACATAGTCTATATCATTCACGGAAATGAGCACATTGTTTTTCCCAGCTCTAATATAAATATTCAAATGATCCATATACTCATATATATTAATATATGTTGTGTATATATTGTGTTAAATTGCACACCTCGTATCCTAATATGCTCAACTGGATGGACACATCTAACGGTTGATTGGTTACTCCTGCTACAGATTTAACCAATGACATGAAGAGAAGCGGGAACCAGACGATGCAGATAAGAGCAAAAATGATGAAGCCGCCCATGGTGTATTTCACCACCTTCTTCTTCCTCTGTCCTCGTTGATGAGGGTATTTCTGTGGCCAGAAAACATTCTCAATACACATGTGACCACTGACACACAAGTTAGAATCATAGAAGTCCCTCAATTTCAATGAGTTGAATGAATCACGTGTGGCCAAGGTGAACCACTGCCCTATATACTATAATGACATGTTGGCAAGTTTTCACCTTTTCCGCTTCCCTCCAGCACTTAAGGATAAAGATGTTGGCGTAGATGTCCTCCACACAGATCCAGTTAGAAAGGCTAAGAGTGGTGTCTGTCCACACCCAGTCCATCACTGCCCTCATCTCAGTCAGGAACGGAACAAACCGGAACCTGTGGAAGAAAACGTCTCGTTTACATATGTAACCCTCATTCCCTGTAGGAGGGAATGGAGATGTACGCAAGAGGTCTGACTTGAGAAACCAGTCCACTTCAAATGTAAACTAAATGAGCCAAATCTCCTCAGACACTGACCTCCCTGTTGTGCTGAGGTGGGCCCTGGCATGTACATCCTTGCTAGCTTGAAGTCTGCTGAAGTCTGTCTGTTTATTATTGCTGCAGCAGGTGAGTTAGAGTATAGGATTAGCACCTGGCCGACGTTGATGTGTAGACGCACTAGAGTGTAAACATTATAGGGCGCAGTTACGTTTAGGGAAATATCTACCACAACTTCAACGTGTAGATGCGCCTCGTAGAGGGGCCTGTAGTGGAAGTGATAGTGTCCACCACTAACTGGGGTAGGAAACTTAGAACCTCCATGTCCAGTCTAGAGATTAAGACATGGAGTTTCCAGAGGTCTAGACACGGGGGCCATAGAGCAACCCATCTCTGAGAAAGCAGGCCCTTCTTCAAAGGAATTGGCCAAGGAGGGGCTGTTCCGAGGAGCATGAGTTCTAGGAACCAGGTCCGGTTGGGTCAGTACGACTTAACTAACCTGTGCCTCGTCCTACCTGACTTTGCACAGCATCTATGCAAGAAGGCTCACTGGGGGAAACGCATACTTTAGCAGGCACAGGGGCCAGCTATGTGCAAGTGCATCCGTGCCGAGGGTCCACTCTGTCAAGGAGTAAAACAACATCTGTTTGGAGGCAAACGGATATACTTGGTGGCCCAGAAAAATCAATTGAGCAATGATGTGAATGGCATGAGGCAACTTCAGATTCTTCTGACTCCATAGGAGGAGATGGCCTGGTTGGTTGATGTACGCAACAGTCGTTGTACTGTTTGTACTGACCATTATGTGCTTGACATGTAGCAGCCCCTTGAGGCGGCCCAGCACAAGGTGTACTGCGAGCAACTTAAGGCAATTGATATGCCAATGCAGGGGCACAGACTCCACACTGCATGCCCGTTGTACGTGGCCCCCCAGCTGGTGGCAGAGGCATCCTTAAATGCCACAGAACACCTGGCCACTTGTTCTAGGGGAACTCCTTCTCATAGATACGAAGGGTTCAACTACTGAAGCTGAAGGTTTGGCGAAAGTGAAGGGTGACAGACACCTGGTACATGCCACTCTGCCACGCTCTTCTCAGGACTCGGCCAAGAAGCTAGTGCTGAAGCTGTCTCATATGAACCAATCCGATTGAGGTAACTGGCAATCTGATTGAGGTTTTTACTCTGAAAACATTTCAGTGGGACCCTGCTGTCCCGCTCTTGACCAAATTCATGAAGTTCAACACTGACTGGATGCGCTCCTCTGTCTTCTGGTTGACTAAAACCAACTCCATGCAGAGAAAAGAGATCCTCTGCACAGGGGTGAGTTTGCTCTTTTCCCAGTTGACCCAATGTCCCAACAGGCTGAGGTGACAGAGCACCATGCCCCTGTGTTTGCACAACTCATCAACAGAAAGTCCTGAATTCAAATTTCATGCATATTTACCGATTAATAATGGACCATTATTCTAAACCCTTACACTTTTCATATAGTAGATTGTCAAACCCTTTGTTTGATTCGTTCTGTTGAATATACAGAAACAAATCAGTCGTTGTAACTGACTTACCCCTGAAAGAGGAAGAGGTTGAAGTAGTTGTGGTTCTTGGTTAGAAAATTTCCAAGAACACGATTAGGGTAACCACATTTGATCTGGTATGCTGAGAGACCAAAATAGATACACTTGACAAAGTACCACAGTTGAGCAACTCGATTCCGGTTGAACCTCCTGAAATAGGAAAAATTTGAAAAAAAATTAGCATAAATAATTCTAACGGCTCTTTCTCTCAGAGACCACAAGTAATTTAAACGTATAGTAGTAATTTTATACCATTAGGGCTGTAATTCTCTATTAGTGTTACTTGATGTTAGTGCTGCATTTGACACTAATGACCGCAACATTCTTTTGAATAGACTCGAAAATTATGCTAGCATTAGTGGAAAAAAAACACATTTTTCTTCAACAAAAAAAACTAATTTTTGCCAATTTCCCATTCATTTTTCATGGACCCGAACACCCCAAGTGTGACTTTTTTTACAACCACTTAGACTATTCACATCCTGTCCCCATTTTTTTGGGGTGTTCAAATACCAAATACCAACAAAGTCACCAAATTTCGGACCATTCCGAGGAAGTTGTGATTTTGTTAAAAAAAAATTATTTAAATTCTTCGGGTCCATTTGGGCCGAACAACCCCAGAGGGTTAAAAAAGGTGACTTGACTTGAGAGTGTTATCTCCCAAAATTATGAGTGAATTGAGATGGTGGATTTGCCTGATCTTTCAGAGGTGTAGTAAGGTTCCTGCTTCACAAGTTCTAGTCAGAAAGATCTGGCATGTACTAAATTAATTTATCATGATATCACCCTTTTGGACAAGCCGGTTTAACAAATATGAAGACTGATTCTTTCATTTGAGTAAAAGAAAGTGATGGTGCAAATCAATCAACTGTTGGAGGCATGAGGCATCAGGGAGTTGTAGCCCATTTGTTTCGCCTGTTATCTTGATCAAGAAAAAGGATAGTATGCAGACATTTAAGAATAGTTTTTTGTTAATTGTATTTTGTTGTTATTTTCAAACCAGAGTGTTAGTGTTGTAGCTTGTAGAACAAGTTTTAAAGTTAGTTTATTGAAACCAACCTCAAAAACTCATTGATTTTTAGTAAGGAGATTAACTTGTCTTAACTTGTTTTGATCATTACATAATTATACTTCCATTTATGTAATTAATTTATAAAATGTGGGAAATGGTTACAAAAAGTATAAATAATTGTATCCAAACTTTGACAGTTCTTCAGTTACAGTATTCCTCACCTCTCTGTGACACCAGGTAGTATGAAGAACATCCAGAAGTGGATCCCAAACACAAGCACTACCTGGAAAACACACTTCCCAAGGAGAGTTTTACGGAGATAGAGTGCTCGGTCCACAATCATGGTACTGAACTGGATGAGAAGCATGACGAGGAACGCCTCGGGAACCTGGTCTTCTGACAGCGACTCTGTTATATCGGCGGCCGCGCTGTGCTTCTGTATCGATCATTCAATACATTTGTTAATGGCCAAATAAACGAAGACAGAAGAACAGATGAGCATGTTAGGTGGTGGGCACATCCCAGACAGCAAACTGACATTGAATCAACGTGGAAACAACGTCTCTCATGACATCGAAACAACGTTGATCTGGCATTGTTTTGCTCATCGAATTAACGTTGAACCAACGTCAGATGCGGCATTCTTCAAAGCTAAATGAAAATCGAAAATTGGTTTGCTTTCCTAACGTTGAAACAACGTTGATTTCAAGTTGATTTTTCCGTCAGTTTTGAAGAATGACGCATCTGACGTTGGTTCAACGTTAATTCGATGAGCAAAACAATGTCAGATCAACGTTGTTTCGATGTCATGTTTCCACGTTGATTCAACGTCAGTTTTCTATCTGGGATATCAACAATGAAATTCAGTATTCCCAAGTGTCCAACACTTTAGCATGTTTATCTAGCAGTCATGGGTCTTTCATGCACAAAACACTGCTAATGTCTTATGCATCATGTCATAATTATGAGATGGCAACTTTTTTTTAATCAGAATTCTTTTCTATGTCATTACAATGCCACAATTAATCTGAAGTACCGACTCGTACCATGCAACCTCTATACCAAGTCGGTACAAATTTCTACTATAAAGCAGCTCTTCTCCAGTTTGTTTGTGTTTTTAGTCGTGGACGTCTGATCTCGATGGACTGAACAGAAGAAATTAACCAATGTCAAAGACCACACCTACCCATTACGCAAATGCTACAAACCAATGGTAGTTTGAAAGTATTTACCAGCCGGAGCCAATTTTTACAGAATTTTGTCTTTGGAAAGCTGTTTCAAACTCTCGAAGCAAAGTCCAAACCAACTTTGTTTTTGGCCTGGTTTTGTCGGAAATAATTTCACCTCAGTTTTGTTCTTTAATTCCGCTTATATAAAATATACCGTAAATAGTAGACCATCCCAGGACTTTTTTTATACTCTTTTCAATATACTATGCATTCTGTGAGTAAACATTATTGTAGGATTGTGAGAGCACTTCGAACACTTACTCCAAAAGCCCAATATCCAAATATAATGATGATGAAGTTCACCACATCTATCAGAAACATCAGCGCATACACGTCACACACAGGGCTGTACTCTGGGTGAATGATGTCATAGAAGAATTGCCTTATGGGTAAGTATATGTGTAGAGCACTGAAAAGAAAAGAGATTTAAATGAGCAAGAGTATTATTATTGCATTGTTTTAATATAGCAGTATTCCACACAGATATCTTTCTAAAATGCTGTTATTTGGAGGTACAGAATAGAAATCAATAAATGATCAATAAAAGCTATATTCATCATCAGCGTGGTCCGCATCACTTAGGGACTTTGTGTATGATATTCCATAATTATATACAGATTATTTTAACTGTAGCAAACAGTAGAATATTGATTATGTAAAGCTTTCTGGAACATTGCATTTTCAAAGTATGTACAAATGTAAAATTAAACTTACAGCTCGATGACAGCAGCTTTGGCCTCCAGCATTCGGTCATTCATATACTTCTTCATTCGCTCCTTTCTGCTTAGCGGCACACTCCTCTGCCGCTTCTTCTGTGAATGCCTTTCCCTGCTATGGCTCTCACCTGATGATATGATATTAAAAAAGGATATTACCACAGATATATAAATTCATGGAGAGAAAAAAAAAGAAAGTGAAGAAATTGCCCCTGAAATTCCGTTACATTATGGCATATTATACTATCATATTAGTACCACATAGGCTAGATATATGTAGGCTATCATGATCATTTGCCAACAATGAACCATGGTTTTGTTTAGTTTATATTACGTTTTATTTTCAATTTCAACAAATAAAACGTATAACGTTCAAAACTCATTGGCTTAGACTGCATTTGAAGAAAAATAACCACACCAGTTTTGAGTAGCCTTATGCAAACTTATTCAATAGAATTAGACTTCTAGAATGTTCTTTCAAGTGCAAAAAATAATATTTTTAATTTAGTAGTTTTTCTTATTATAGCCTACAAATGTCTTCGGAGACTCCTTTTCCTCGCTTATATGTTTTGCATCATAAACGATTAGCATCTGCACATTGAGCATCTGGCTCGCTCGGAACTACGGAACAAAATGCGTTCCGTATCAGTTCAATACGGAACAAGACTTTTTTTGTGTCAAATACAGAACGATTCCGTATTATATGAAACGTTTGGCAACCCTAGTTGCAAACAACCCCCCCCCCTTTGCTCATTGCACACACACACACACACACACACACATATATATCGTCGCTGTCCGATGAAAACCACGTATGTCCATTTTTGGCGATTTTGAGGTTTTTTGACTGATAGAATGTCCAGGTTCATTTCCGTGTACAGGATGCGTCACATTATCTAAATGACCAATGAAAAGTTGTGAAATCATGTCATCTGATTTCCACGTATTTCCATTTGCTGTCATAGCTGTCCATCACGCAGCGTATCTCCCATAGGCAGTATAGTATTTCCCCGCCCTGTGGAGGTAGATCGCCTGTCTCGTGAAGTTTCTCGCCGGTCTCGTCTCTGAGACCCCTACACCTGCTATTAAAATGCGATCTGTATCCAGATAAGTTATCCGGATAATAAAAAAGGCATGTTAAGGCAAGGTATAAATACGTTATGATCGAATTGTGATCGGATCTGCCTGACCATCTGGAGGTAGTCTGGCTCGCATTGTGTTCGGATCTTTACTAGTAAACGCAATCTGCTTGTTGAAACCACATATGTAGGCCTATATTTTACTTTTCCCAAAAATGCTAAAAAAAATAAACGAGTGAGAGCGTGTTATATCGGCTATATGACACGTTATAGTCAGATATGACGGCACTACTGCGACACGCATCACCGCAGATGAGCAGCTAAGCGAAACTGAAAGTAAGTCACGGACGCAATCATCTTCACAATCACACAATCATCTCACACACACAATCATCTTCAAGTAAAGAAACGAAGTGATCTTACCAGGGCAGGCTGTTGCCGAGCTCTTATTGATGTATGTCTTTGATTTTGAAATTAGCTGATGATAAAATTCAGCTCATATCTGTAATAAAATGCTGTTCATATCTGACAAAATTACGGTAAGATTGTGTAAATAAAGTATCAGTCTAGCATCGCCATGTCAGTGTATGATTCACTGTCTCTTCATAGTTTGCGAGAGACATTTATTAAACTGAGCGTAGCCTATTCATCTGTCAATGTGAAACGGGATTTGGTCATTCTAATTAATAATCGGAAGAACGCGTATCGACCACCGTTACTATACAATATGCACGTATGTCCATTTAAACTCGATTTTGGGTCAAATATGGATTATATCATGACACTGGCAAGAATATGGTTACATTTAAAGATGTTGTGCCAAGCATGACAAAGCTGCGTTCAGCTGTTTTAAAAATAACATGTTTTTTTCACTTCCTGAAAAGTAACCGTTTTGGACGTACGTGGTTTTCATCGGGCAGCGACGATATATATAATCAGTATATTCCTCATAGATTTCCATATAAAGCTCTTACCCTGTCTCTCAGGACTCTCCGCTCTCTGTCTCCGAAGGAAAGAAGTAAATGAAGCCTGAAGAGGAAAGAAGGGAATCCGTCTATTTGTGCTTTCTTCTCGTCGTCTCGATCCTCCAGTCATCTTGTTTTTCTCTGTTTTCCTCTTTAGCTTCTTAAAGAAGTCTGGCATCTCCACCTCCTTGTTATCCCATAAACCATGACACTAAAAACAAAGTCACAAAAATCTCACTGGCTCTGTTATAAAACCTACTAAACCACCAAACTAGGCATCATAGGCACACTCCTGATGCAAAGACTGTGTTGCGATTGGTGGTCACAGCAGAGACAAAACTGGATCTAATTCACAGGGGTGGACGCCCTAGATGCTGACGAGGGCAAAGCGTAGTGGGACAGGGAGTCTCCAGGCGCTGGTTCTGGAGGCAGGGGAGGTGCAGGCAGATCAGGGGCCGTCTCGGGAACGGCCTCCATGGCCAGATCCATTTTTTATCAGTTATACTGTTATGGTTGCAATCTTTTATTAAACAAAAACAAACTGAAATCTTTAACACCAAACCCAATAGGATCCCGGACGAGCCCCCAATTTATGTTATGGCCAGCTCGTTTCGATCGTACATAAAGAGATACAAGTACAACAAAATGACTTGCAAGTTTTTATTTGTCCTCAGAAATCACAATTAACTGAATATAACAAACTCTAGGGTTTCAAATCAAAAGGGAAAAATCATAATCCGGTTGGGGAGTAAAAGAAGGCTGGTATGGGCTGTAAATCAAAAGGTTCAAGTGACTTCGCCAGAGGCTGTCAGTCCAATGGACAAAGTGAAGAGGAGATGTTTGATCCAAGGTTTTATCCTCTTCACAATTAAAGATAATCAGGTAGCAGGTGTGTGTGATCTCCCACGCTCTCTGAGCAACTACGCCACCAGCAGGCGAGCAAGCAGAACGCAGGGTCGTAACGGACGGATACTCGGGAACAGAACATTAAGAACTGACTAAGAGCAAGACAAAACCAAAGAGCAAATCAACAAGACACACCTGAACTGAACTAACAATCAATCAAAAACTATAGAAATAAACAGGTAGGGGGCGGAGAAAGACAGAACTGAACTAATTAACAGATAAACTAAACACAGACCAGAAATACACTTTGACAGTCTGCCTGCAACGATGCCTTTGTTTGGTCAAATTATAAGGCAGCATCGCCTGTATTCTTAAAAAGAAATTAAATCCCAGAATACACTGTACCAAGGTCAAATTACAATTCCATCCAATATGGTGTAAGAATTATAGAGAACGCTCAGTGGAAAAATTTGCTTTTGGCGACATTCCTACAAAATGATTTATGTGGATTCTTGCACATTTAGCATTTGAAAATACCGTACCAATTACACTAAATCCAACCCTAAAGTTAAGCAATAGTGTTCACAAAAGCAAAAGTGAGGTAAAAACATACTTCTACTGCTCCAGGTTGTAAGTATAATGCTGTACCAGGTGAGGTAGAAAACAAGTTTCTTATTCCAGAGCTCACACTTACAGTATGGAGCTGATTACATGATGCAAACCTCATAATGTATTCGTTTCAGGCACTATGGTAAAAGATTTATCAGGTCATAATACAGTATTGTGGAAGGAAATGTATGTATAGGTACGGCTTGGTAAAGTACCTTAAGGATGGAGCGATGGAAGAACAGAGCAATTAACTGGATGAGGTCTACCAGGACGTAGCCATCTTTCTTCTCAACTCCAACTATGTTGGGGACTGCGAAAGGACGCTCCGCATTAATGCCACGATATGCTGATGTAGTCCATGGGAAGAAGCCAAACTGGAAAAAGTACTTCACCACAACTGTGAGCTGAGTGGAGAGACATGAAGAAAGGGGGAAAAGATGAGAGCTATTTCAGGTCTATGTTCTCTGCTCTGCTGTTTCTATTGGTGTTACCTGTAAAGCTTTTGGTTTTCCTTTGTGTTTAGCTATTTTATTCCGTGGATCATGTTTTGTCTTTAATTAAAAAGTGTTTTAAATTCCAGTCTGTATCAGAAAGCTAAGGCAGCTGCCTTGTTGCCTCCCTCCAAGTAACAGACTTTCAAAGCAGCACAACCCTAACCCTAAGTCATAACAAAGCGGATATTTAAAGACTACAACACTTTGCTAGAAATGTGCGTGGAAAATGATAAAACCCCTAAGCAGTATTCTTCATAAATGGATTGATGAGTGCTCTGAATCAAACCACAATCCTGGATCTCCAAGTCGTTGTCAAAACAGCAGGTCCATAAACTTGCGTCCTTGGAGGATGGGGAGTAATAACTAGATACATATTGATCAACTGGTCTCTCAACGCTTCTCGATGAGAAGCTTGGGTTCGGGGGAACCAGACTGCCCTGCCGGAACATTCGCAGCTGGCTACACGATGGACGTGTGGGAGAGGTAGCGGGAAGTGTGTCTGGCGGCTCTTTCCGTGGAGGACGTTGAAGATATCTACCTATTCGGAACTATGATAACAGGTCTTCTGCTGATTGGATTAGGCATTGCCCTGGTTTATCAAGGAATTAAAAAGACGGTGACAGCTGTCCAAAGCCTCACAAGGCTGCCCGTCATGATTGAAGCGGTGGGCAGAGCTGTCAGCACTGGGACTGTGTCTATTAACCACAATATCGATAACATCATGGAGAAGCTCACAGCTTTGTAGAGGGAAATGGATCGTTTCGGAGACCAAAGTTGACCATAAGAATAGCCGTGTAAGCCATGCCCCAAGACCAAAAAATCCCAATCTTATCTGTTTTTGGCTGCCCTCAACCAGCACTGGCTTTGGCCAAGGCCGCTGTTGGAACAACAACTCCCCCGGAAGAGCACTGAAGTGAGCCACTCTTCCCCGACTCCCCAGACAACTGGTGATTGTTGAATCTTTCTGGGACATAATCAAGGTTTTCTCCATGGCAACTTGCTGTGTATCGCTTTGACAATCCTGCGGACTTGACACACCTAGATTATGATGCCAGGCATAGTGATTCTCCAGGCCTACACATACACAAACTCTTACACAGTCCACACCCCATCCCTCACCTTCGCTGCTTTGTAACCCCCAGTCTGACAGGCGGGTCTGTGACCAGCGCCGAGAAAGGGTGCAGGACCGGATGGCTGCCTGCCTGTGCTGGCTACCTCCATCAACCACAGAAAGAGCAATAAGGTGTTCCACAAATCATTATAAATCTACTAGGCTGTTGTGGCCTAATGATTATGGCTTAGTCAATGATTTTTAACATCAGCTGTTGGAAAGATGCTGACCTGAGTGTAGATGATGGCTGTCATCCAGAAGCGCTTGGTTGGTCGTGGCACTGACAGCATGGCCCACAGGAAGATGAGGATAGGCAGGAAGAGTGTGAGCAGAGAGGCAGACACCATGTGATTGAAGATAATCACAAAGTAACAGAACATCTCTGACTGAGACTCCATCAAATTGTAGAGAGCAAAGATGAGGCGCACACCACATGGTAATGAAGAGTAGAATCTCTCAGACTCCTCAATCTCTGGAATATCAAATATTCTGTATAAAGGAAGTGAAGACAGGGAAATTGGAAAACGGCCTTCGTATTTAAAATGTCTCTGGTGTGTGTTTTTGAACTGACGCAGTGTTTCCAAACCTGTAACCTCAGCACTACACATTTGAGATGTCAGGGACTATTTTACTGCCAGAAGGATGGAATTAAATGATTTTTCTTCAAAAAGGAAACATATTAACTATTCATTTTAAGGAGAACACACATAGCCAAGCTATCAAAAGTAGCGTCCTGGTAGTCAAATAGCAGTTTGTTTGTATATACAAACTAGTATAGTCAACAACATTGACTTAAGATAAGATATAATGTTCAATAAGGTCAAAAGTGGATCTGAGCTGATACATCTGAAAGTATCTTACAGGACCAGTGCCAAGAACAACCTGTGGACACTTGATGATATTTGCAGTAATGTCTTCAGTCTTGTGTGTGTGTCTCACTTGTTAAGCAGTAATTCGCTGGCAGTAAGTGCTCTGGTCTCTTGATTGAGCATTCTGGGCTCTTGGATCTCTTCATCTTTTCCCTCATGCAGATGATTCAGTTCTGGGAGCACTAAGTCAGGTATATTTTCTTCATTTGTCCATCCATCTGTTATCTTTTCAAATCTTCCATCATGATCCTTCAGCTCTTCGTTGTAATCACTATTTCTTATGAGGAATAAATGAATCAACAACAGAAATGACACACTCTTATATAGTGCGTGCTAACAGGGAGTTATTGTACAAGGCACAGAAAGTGGTTATTTTGATTTGTTAGACAGTGAAAAAAGAAGAAATGGATGTTTACTGGGACAGGACATCTCCATCGTCGCAGTGCTGGACAGTATCCAGTTGATTAAGATCCAGGTCTTCCAAGTCTTCTTGAGTTGGCTGTCGTGTGACGAGTGGAGTTTCGTCAGTCTGGCAGCTGAAAAACACGCACAGGTAAATTCAACATGATATAGAGTTCACAAACCATTTAATTTTCACAATGTAACTTTAGAATGCCATTTTACCTTTCAGACAATTAAGCTGTACCAATTCATCATCACGGCTGATACCCGGCAAACAAATTTAGGTTCTGGGAACGTTAGTTTTTGGTTCCCGGAACATTCTCCTTACTTTATAAAAATGGAACCTAAAAATAACCTACATGGAACGTTCCTATAACGTTCTTGTTTGGTTTCCAAAAAAATAACCTCATGGGACCATTCGGGAACGTTAGGGGAAAGTTCTGTGTTTGCTGGGTGTGTAAAACTTGACCATTTTAAGCATCAGGATGGATATCCTTGGATACAATCTGTTTGATTTTTGAAACTACGCTCTGATGAAGTCCTTGGAGAGCTGAATTTTTATCAACAACTTTATCAACAACTCCATATTAAAGAATGAGAATTTTTGTTTCCATCATTGATGATAACTGCTGGCGTAAGGGAATGCCATGAAGAGGAAGTGGACATCTCTCCTAAAAGTAGCTGTACAAACGCCCCCTTGATAAACACACTGGTGACTTACAATGGAGGATTGTATATCCAAATTTAGGGGTGGATGGTCCCTTTTGTTCTTAAAATGAAATAATTTTTCATCTTTTTGTGCACTGTGCACGTTTCCATTTGTTTTCTTAAGGCAAAGTCCTATGGTCATAAAGCTTGCTTGCATTGAAATGGTTTTTTATGTAGTTGTTTTTGTTTTTACCAGTTAATTACACCACAGGATTGTTTTCCACTCCAGTTTATTCATCCTGAGGTCACTAGATTCTGTCAGCACTACACAAAAACATTCTCTGTCACGCCATTGGAGTTTGCATACTCATCTGTGTCCATATATAATGTTCTTGGCATACCTGGATAGGCTGCTGCCCCATGAGTGGACACTGTTGAGTTTGACGTAGCCACATGGGCGACTGCTCATGGCCGGAGGTGTGGAGATTATTTCCTGTATTTCCTCTTTGGCCTTGTCCAGTGATGCCTCTGTGTCTTGTCTGGAGAGCCAGTTTTTGTAGAACTGATGAATACTGTCATGGGTGACATCTCTGCCCTAAACAGCGACAAGTATCAAACAGTCAAAACAGGTCAAACAGGTGAGAGATGTCCTGTTGGGACATGGGTTTCATTTTCCTCACCACCATTTTCATTTACTAGAGTCCCATGTTCCAATACTCCATATGTTGGGGAATAAAGGCCATAACCCTGTGCTATAATCATCATCTAAACAATCCTCCATGTCAGAGGCGACAGGCAATGGAGTGAAGTATATCTGGCAGAGTATGGACTTCACCTTGTTCTGTTGAATGCTCAGTAGAGTTTTCTCAAGCCGAAGCACCTTCGAGATGTTCAAGCTGTCCTTACAGAGCGACTTCAGTCCTGATATTGCATCCTCCGTGAGATAGAGAAGGAAAACCCAGAGAAACTTCACCGTGTCAAGAACTCGCTTAAATATGTGCTCTACAAGAAAAGGAGAGGAAAATGAGAAAACGGTTTAAGAAAACAATGAAAATATCAATGGTTAAGATCAAGATATGCGCTAATCTGAATAATTAAACATCCTTATTTTCCTCCAACCTTCTAATTCAATTAAGTTGTGTTACCAATGAATGAATGAATGAATGGTGGCAATAAGTCAAAAATGTATTGATTTATGTTGACATACTGATGTTGATCATTACATTAACTTAATATTATTGGAGCTGAGGTGCTGTACCTCGGGTGTGTGTTAACCTAGAAGCTGTGGTTACTGTTTAGTAAAAGAAAAGACAAGTTCCCCTTTATAGTCTGTAATTACAATGGAAGGATATTACATTTCTCAGCAGCTTTACCTCTTTCTTCCTCTTCATTTGGACTGAGCTCCTCTTGCTGCTCCTCATCAGACTCCTCTTTCTCCATCGCTATGATACAATAATAAGAAACACTTCTTCATGCTTTCATGGACATTTCCCTGGATACAACCCTTCTTAGCACCATTAAAAATGCTATTGTATAGTAAGTATAAACATGCACGTCATCACCATTTTCAAAAATTCACGGTTTTGTAGTTCGCACCGAGACAATAATGGTACTGCATATACAAAATGCAGAATCGAATCATTAAATCAAATTGCACCAAATTTCAATGTGATTCGTCTCAAATCGAATTGTTCTAGATTTGCAAAAAATCATTTTTGAATTGAAAATCGACTCATGAATTGAATCGGTTCACAGTCCGCCCAAAGATCCACAGCTCTCATATCAATGCAGCCGTCTGTGACGGTGTTGGATCAGACATCGCACTATATATCATTCGTTTCTACTGAAAAAGATGTTTCCAGAAGTCATAGATCCTCTTCTTAATACAACTCTGTCATGAATTTCTAGATGACACTGGAGCTGAAGTCCTTTACCCAGTCAATCTCTACAGCTGGTTTCTCAGCTCGGAAGATTCTGTACTATACATTTTTCCAATATGTTTTGATACACAATCAGAAAAGATAGACTTTCTGTTATTTAAAATAGAATCAGAGAGATCAAGAGATATTTAGTGGATATTTCCTGAATGAGATCAAACCAGCAGTTGGTCACACAGAAAATTGAAGACACAGAGTAAACCTTATAGAAATTCACTAAGCTGGCTCGGTATTTGGTGCAAGCATAGTTCAACCGTACCCTCCTGTCTGTGCAACTGTCTTTTGGCTTTTCTTTGCTCTTCTTCCTCTTGATGTTCATGGTCTCTAAGGGCCGCCTTGGCTCCTGACGTCCACGCCATATATGCCAACTGTTGGTGAGAAAGAAACTGTTGTTAACCGTTGTTTCTTACAAAAAACACTCGTTTTGTGTCTTAGGGCATCAATGTGTACTTACATTTACGAGTAATTAAATAATGTTTAATTTTGACTGCTCTTTGAGGTGGACCCCCTGCACCTTCAGTGTATGACTGACAGACAACTACGGTTTTAAAATGATCAAAATTAAAGATACTGTGGAAACAAAGACACCTACATCTTGGATGCCCTGGAGGTAAGCTAAAACATATCAAAAATTAATTTCAAAGTGAACTATCCCTTTAACATGACAGCCATGTGCTCACAACAGACCAGACTAAACAAAAACACATGACAAACCACAGGCCATAAGTTAACACACACACAACATGACAAATCCTGACAGTTCTGTTCTCTCTGTACCTGAAAAGCAGTTTTCTTCTTAGGTAAAATGTTGTCCTGTGTCCTGTCCTTCACCTCCTCTTCCTCTTCCTCACTGTCAGTTTCAAACAGATCATAGCCACAGTCCCCATCTGAACGTAAACACACACACACACACACACACACAGTGAGAAGACGATATATAGTTCATACCAACATGTGGATTTCATCACAACTTTATAATATTCAATTATCTGCTCACCGTTTCTCTTCGGGACATGTGAGGATTCAGGATGAACAGCAGATGATGTCACTTCCTCACGACGAGCATTCTTCTGTTTGGACTTGATTTTCTCCATTCTGTGGGACAATTATGAAACAAGCTTTACACTTATTTTCAATATTAAAGTATTTCATTAATCGTTAAAAGTCATAATGAAATGTCTCCATACTGTTTCTTCAGGGTCTCCACAGATTTGATCTCCATCTCCAATCTTGCCGCCACCTGTTTCTTCACTTTGGCTTCAAACAACTCAGCACCTCTTATAATAAAGAAATATTAGAATAAACCCAGGTGTTAAGGTATTATTATGTGAGACTACTCTGTTACTGCTTTTTGACATTTTTGAAGGGGTGTGCATAAGACTGACATGAACCCTTCATAATCATGACATGTCACAAAAATAAAAAGTAAAGTGTTACCATAAAGGATTGTGATCATTTTCATGTACACGTTTTTACATTTCTATTGTTGTTAATACACACGTTAATAATGTTTACGGGTTAGATGTACGCGCCTTCCTCACCTTGAAGCAAGGATCTTGGAAGTCTGCAGGTCAGACACGACATAGAGGAAGTAGTAGCTGAGGAAGACTCTCCTCTGAGCCAACAGCACAGTGAAGCAGATCGCATCCCAGACGATGCCGGCTTCACCCTCCGGCAACTCACACTGGCTATCAGGCTTAGCTACACACACACGTGTCAATGATATAACACACTTTTAACTGATGTAATGCCTCTGGTCAACTGCGTTCCCATTGTGCAAAGTTTAAGATTTCAGAACGGATGTACCATTGAATTAATGATAATCTACGCACACCTGAGGTGATAATGTGGCCACAACATGAAGCAGAATTGCCATTACACCTCAGGTGTGCATTAATAAATACATTTGTTATCCACAAAACTAGCCTATGACAGATTTGAAAACATAAGTGAAATATGACATTTCCGGCGGTGTAGAAATGATATGATTACTCTAGAAGGATTAGGATACTCACGTAAACTGTAGCCTTTGATGGTGCAAAACATGCTAAAAGCTTGTATTAGCCAACAGCCGTGCTTCTGTAGACCCTCCAGATAAGCACAAGAGCCAAGCTGATCACACACACATACACACAATATACTTTATTATATATATATATATATATATATATATATATATATATATATATATATATATATATATATATATATATATATATATATATAACGCTTATACTTTAGAGGAATAACAAGAATAACAAGATATTTTCAGTATGCATGCTGCCTCTTGGTAATATTATTAGAAAAAATTGGATTAGATTCAGTTGTATGCAGATGACACTCCATTAAATATTTCAAGACCAGGTGCAATTTCTAAATTATCCAAGTTGACAGTGTTAAATATTGGATGAGCAGTCATTTTCTCCAGGTAAATTCAGGTAAGATATAACAGTTGCACTTTATTTTACAGCATGAGTACTTGCAGCATTACTTGCACTTACCAAAGAAAGTACTGAGTAATATAAGGAAACTGCATAGGTGCCACTGGCTTTATATATATATATATATATATATATATATATATAAAGATATAGCACCAGGTGACGAAAGGTACATTTAGCAAAAGCGAAATGTAAATATAGCTGCGAGCAGCGATTACGTGCCAAAGGCGGCGGTACCACCACTCCGGTGCCTTCAGGTAACTAAAGGGACCGGGGTTGCGGTGCCACCGGCTTGGGCCCGTAATCGCTGCTCGCAGCTATATTTAAATTTCGCTTTCGCTAAATGTCCCTTTCGTCACCTGGTGATTTCGCGAACGACTTTAGAATGCAACTTTTTTGGCAGTTGTCACGGTGGTAATGTAATAGTCATTCTGGTTGTCCACCTACAGTAACAGTTGCTCTTTATTTTACAGCATGAGTACTTAGTGTTACTTGTACTTACCCAAGAAAGTACTGAGTAATATAAGGAAACTGTATAGGTGCCACCGGCTTTATATATATATATATATATATATAAAGATATAGCACCAGGTGACGAAAGGGACATTTAGTGAAAGCGAAATGTAAATATAGCTGCGAGCAGCAATTACGGGCCAAAGGCGGCGATACCGCCACTCCGGTGCCTTCAGGTAACTAAAGGGACTGGGGTTGCGGTGCCACCGGTTTGGGCCCGTAATCGCTGCTCGCAGCTATATTTACATTTCGCTTTCACTAAATGTCCCTTTGCGCCACCTGGTGGTCATTTCGCGAACGGCTTTAAAATCCGACTGGCTTATTTTTTTATTGTTTATTATTGCTTATTGCTTATTGCTTATTGCTTATTGCTTATTATTGCCGCGGCAGTTGTCGTGGTGGTAATAGTCGTTCTGGTAGTCCACCTACTGTAACAGTTGCTCTTTATTTTACAGTCTGAGTACTTAGTGTTACTTGTACTTACCCAAGAAATTTTACAGAGTAATATACGGTAACTGCATAGGTGTGGGTTCAGTGTTCGTACCTACTTATAACCCAGTTATTGTAATTATTGTAATAAGTATATAGTATGAACATGGGAAGCAGAAGTGTAAAATAAAGTGCTACTGACATCACTTGTTGGGCTACAAACACTATACACAGAAGTTTGTATATTTGCAAGTATATTGTGTATTGTATATTTATTATATTTTGCATTTAGAATGATGTACTGTAACTTTATCATCTACTGTTAAAGACAGCAACGTGTCTTTTAATAATCATATTTCACATGTTACAAAAACAGCCTTCTTCCACCTCAGAAACACAGCTAGATGCTCTCTGTTTCTGATGCAGAGAAGCTAGTACATTCATTCATGACCTCGAGACTAGATTGCTGTAATCATCACTAACTGGTTGCCCTTCATTCTCAATTACCAAGCTACAAGTGATCATAAATGCAGCTGCTAGAGTTCTGTGTTGATTCTAAAGTATTGTCATTTTTCTACAAGGCCCTAAATAGTTTAGTTTCTGTGTATTTATCGCACTAAAATCCAATATGCTTTTTAAACTCACAAAACTCTAGACTTTTGGTGGGACCTAGGATAGCAAACTCTACTGTTATTAACAGCTACACTCATTCTCCATTTACCTTTCTGTTTCTAAGGGTGCTTTCACACTGGGCTTGTTTGCCCTTATAGAAATTGTCTTTAATGGCCAGAAATGATGTTATTCTCTGGGTGAAACTCCCAGAGTGGCATAGCATGGTTATATTTAATTGGTGACAGACTCGAGATGTGCTTACTGAGAGCATGTTCTTGAGGCTGATGACCACACAGGTGTAAGCTATGAGTCCGTCCCACAGTCTCAGCACACACCGCACCGGCTGCAGCAGTAACGTGCCCCCGAACAGCATGAAGTAGAAACAGGCCACCAGATAACCCAGACAAAAGATGTTAATTCGTGTGGTTCCAGTGATGAAGATGAGGCATAACACCATCCAGAAAAAATAACTGAACGCAAACAGCTTCAACATGTCCAGAAACGACCTGAAGGCACACACACACAAAAGCATAACAAAATCATAACATTAGGGGTGTAACAATATATCGCGACAATACGTATCGTGGATAGTGACAATATGTATTGTGGATAGTCCCCCCAAAATCAAATTTACTGTGTGAAAAAAAAAATTCTATTTTTCAGATTTTTAGTGTCAGTACTACATTAAACTACTACTTAATAATGTTGATTATAATGTATAAAAATGCAATGGGGAAATATTTGTGGGTCCCGATAATGCCAAATGTCTGATGTTACCAGTAAAAAGTGGCCGACATTATTAGTCAATGAAAGCGTGCAAGCGTATTCATCTAAAATTATTCTGTATTTTCAGTTTCAGAATCACGAATATTGTTATTCTGGTGTCACCATTGTCCTTGGGTTACAAGCACAAAGTCCAAACCTATTCATTTAAACCCACGATGTAATATCAAAGTTAGTATTTTATGCAAAAATTCAGAAATTCAGAAAATTTAGAAATTAGGTTGTCTAAAAATTAAGAAGTCAATAGCCCATTACTTTAAAAAATACCATGTTCAATGTGTTTGAATTCTGAAAGAGCTAGCACAGCAAATGTCTTAGTTTTCCAAATGTGTGCTGGAACGGGGTCTACTCGGCTGGAATATACACACCGGCAATGGAGGAAGTTGTTGACAGGGGTGTACTGGTTTAGGGTTTGAGGGTCCAGGTTTCGGCTGATCTCCACGTTCTCTCCTGCCAGGAGTCTCATGCAAGCCTGATTCTCATCCTCAAAGACCTGCCACTGCAGAGACGCCACCAACAACAGCAGGCAGTCATCTGATCGGAAACACATTAGAAATGATCGTGATACATGCATTTCTCTTGGAATAAGTGTTAAATGAAATGTGGTGTGATGGAGTCAGTTACAGAGGATGAAGGTGGGGTTGGGACTCATGGCGTAGTCTGGTAGATACAGCCACTTTATCTGATTAGAGCTCAGAGCCAGAGATGACTTCCTCCAGGGATAATCTAGCACAGAGCGGAGGTGTTTCATTAGGACACATGCGCTTTATAAAAATGTACTTTTGATTCTAAAATGATCCTGGTCCTATTCTTGTACTTGCTCTTACCTAAAACTCTTGATTTGACTCATTTTTTTGTTATTGAATCCAATTTTCTCTTTTTTAAAATTGGACTTCTGCTCCATTAAAGGAGTAGTTCGTTTTTGAAAAAACGTTTGCTGATAATTTACTCGCCCCCATGATGTCATCCAAGATGTCCGCGTCTTTCTTTCTTCAGTCGAAAAGAAATTAAGGTTTTTGATGAAAACATTCCAGGATATTTCTCTATATATTGGACTCCAAACGGTTCAAGATCCAAATGAGAGTTTCAGTGCAAACTGTTCAAAGGGCTTTAAATGACTCCAGAAGATGAATAAGGGTCTTATCAAGCAAAACGATCACTCATTTAATAAATAAATAACAAAGTTTAAGTTTTATAAGCTCAAATGCTCGCCTTGCTCTGTTCTGTGATGCGCGTTCGTGACTCTCCCGTTCGAACTCGTTCATCAAAATCAGTTTTGGGTAAGTTACTCTAAAAAAGTAATTAATTACTAGTTACTAATTACCTCTTAAACAATGTAATTACATTACTGTACTAATTACTCTCTTTAAAAATTATTTAATTACTAATTACTTTCAAAATCCCACATCAATCTCAACCTGCTGAATAATACAAGGATAGACATGAATCTGTTTTAATTCTTTCAAATAAACTCTATAAAATTGCATGAATCACTCTTAAACTGACCAAAGTCATCATCAGACGATACATTTTGATGTTAAACCCACTATTAAGTCTGATCTCAAGACATTTCACACTTTTTTCACACATATTTTACAATAATTCATACGAATTTGTACGAGTGCGGTCGTACGATTTAGACGCCTCATAAAATGCATACGAATCGCTGTGAGATCGGGTTGATCGATACACAGTTTTTACCTCAATTACATCAGAAGTAACTGTAATTAAATTACAGATAAATGAAGAGTAATCCCTTACTTTACATTTTCAATGGAAAGTAGTTAAATTACAGCACTTAGTACATTACTAAGTAATTAGTTACACCCAACACTGATCAAAATGAACAAATCTTTTTTTCGAGTCAATTCGTTGAATGAACCAAATGACTCAAAAAAAGATTTGTTCATTTTGATGAACGAGTTCGAACAGGAGAGTCACGAACGCGCATCGCAGAACAGAGCAAGGCGAGCATTTGAGCTTATAAAACTTAAACTTTGTTATTTATTTATTAAATGAGCGATCGTTTCGCTTGATAAGACCCTTATTCATCGTCAAGTTTTTTTTAGTCATATTTCCCCTTAGCCAAAGGTTACATCTAACATCTACATGGAAAGTGTCCTCTTCTCATGTGTCATTTTGCCCGTTTCTCACAGTTACAAACCAGCCTAATGTTTTTGTAGTGAAACAGCAGTCTGTCACAATGTACTTTTGCTGATCTGTTAATTAACTCCCTGAACATCTCTGCAACAGATCTGCAAATAAATGTATCCCTTAGTTCCAAGTCAACTTTGCAGTAGTAAGTGTTGAGAAACTGACCGATGCAGAGCGCTGGTGGCAGGCCGATGCACAGCAGATACTGCAGGACCATGAAGCTGGCGATGAAACAGCAGTATTTAGGCCACACTTCTCCTATGGCCTTCCTACGCCGACGTGCCAGAACAGCCATTAGAGCCAAAGAGTGCAGAAGCGCACAGACATCCATCCGTTGGCCAATGACATTTACTGCTACCACAATACACACCTGATACATAAAATGATATGGAAAATGTAGTGCATTTTTTTAGAAGCTAACGCTAGTTTGAAAACCTGCATTCTCAGGGGAAGCGGGAACATTAAAATACTGAATCTATAAACTTTATAACCTTTCTGAATCTCTAATAATTAAAAGCGAAAGGGTTCACAGGTTTTGGGTACATTTAAACAACATTGTCAAATGATCATTTTGATCATTCAAGCGGATCCACGAAAACTATCAAAAATGCTGTATTCTGCTGCCAGGCCAGTAGTTGGCAATATCACTTTGTAAAGAAACACGATGTGCCAATAGATTGAACACATAATTTTCATTCTTTTCGCAAATTTGCGTTTTTGTAGTTTTTACGGAAGCAATATAATTTTGAAAAAGTGCTTTTTTTAGGACCTCAAAATGCCGCTCGTCGTGTAAATGAATGGCCAAATCGCATAAAAAGTTAAATTTTTTTAGTTGTAAATGGTATCTTGTAAACAATCCCTTAATCCCAAAGTATACAGGAGTATAACTTGAGGGACATCCCAAGGTTTTTTCTCCATTCAATCACCTGATGGAGTTTTAGTTCCTCGCAACTGTTGCCTTGCTTTTGGCTTGCTTAGTTGGGGACATTTAATATTCAACAATATTATCGATCTGTGTTGTACTACTTTCATGTTATCACTGTGAAGCTGCTTTGATACAATCTGTATTGTAAAAAGCACTTTTAGAAATAAATGTGACTTGACTTGACTTAACATCCAAAAGATTTCTGAAGTTTCTCTGAGCTGTTCGCTTTGCCGTCACACTGATCACTTTAACTGTGCACAATTTAGTTTAATCAGGCGCTTTCTTTAAGTTCAAGTATTTATATATTTCAATTCAATTAATGTTGATTTTATTTCAAGTAACATTGTGATTTTAGTCAACTATCATAATCTGAATTTAATTTCAGTCTAAATTTGAGATTTGGAGTCAGATTAAATCAAAATAAATTTCACTCAAATGTAATGATTTAGGATATATTTTCTAGACCTGCAAGAATGGTAAGCGAGGTAGTGACATCAAAACAAAGAACTTTCACTACATCCAACTTTGATGAGCTAATTTTGTCTAAAAGCAACTATGAGCTAGTAAATATGTAATGACGTTAGAGTCACTATTTTAAGTTGGTTACTCTGAAAATATTTAAACATGAAACAGAGTAGAGGAAGAGTATGTAGTTTACGGCAAATTAACCTAAAACATAAATCATTATCATGAAATAAGACACATAAAAAGATAAAAAGGTTATGTTGTTCTCAAACGAAACTAGTCGTGTTATATATGCTATATATTGTGGTAACGCTTCCTTTTACACTATAGTACTCACAGTGTACTTACCTAGAAAGTATTGGCTAATATAAGGTAAGTACATGGAACAGGGGTAGGTTCAGGGTTAGTACTAGTTATTACCCAGTAATTGTAGTTATTAAAATAAGTACATAGTATTTACATGGGTAACTGGACTGTAAAAGGAAGCGTTACCAGTATTGTATACAAACTCCACGTACCTCCAACCCAAACTTGTAGAAGAAATAGTTCATGAAATATCTGAGGGAGGGCAGAATGCCCTGGTCCAGATTATGATGCGTCACGCCCTGGAATATGGTGCTGCCATATGTCTCTTTAAGGCCATTTTGGAGACGGTGATGCAGCTGGTGGCGATGGACAGTCACATCAAACACAAGGAGGCCTAGAATTAACAGGTGATTCTATTGGAATCACCAAAAATAAAAAATAAAAACATTATTCTTCAGTCTGCATGTACAGAAATTTAGTCAACAGCTCTATTCCTAACATTTTTAAATTCTGAGTGAAACAGGATATGCTGAGATATAATTCCCCTAGATCAGTAATATGAATCATTAAAAGATGGTTATGCTTTTTCATGTGGGTTTTTTGAAAAAATGCATTCCCAAAATAAAATATAAAAAGGCGTACCCAGAGGCAGGGCAGGATGCGATCCTCACACTTCCTCAGTCCGCCGACCCACAGCGCCGGATCTACTGGAGCCACATACAGAACTGAACTCCTCAACAGCTCTGCTCTGTTCCCAGCGCTCCAACTCCCGTTAGATGATGACAGGCCCTTCGGGAAGGTTGGACTATTGAACATTGTTTGACATTTAAAAGGAATATATACGCAGTCAAATTTGTTCAAACTTGATGATCTCGTAAAATATAATACAACAATAGTCCTGTATAAAGCATTTAACAACTTATTACCGCCTAACTTACAACGTTTTTTTCAAATAACTTGAGAGGCTTTGGATATTTTTTGTTACCAAGAGCCCAAACTACTCGTAAACATTATTGTGTGTCTGTATGCGGAGTGAAACTCTGGAACAAACTGGACTTGCAACAAAAGCAATGTCAAACTATCCATCAATTTAAATTGTCATATAAACATAGAGTCTGGTTAAAATACAGAGATGAAGATCTTTAATTAGATGATCATGTTGAAATTATGATCATGGTAAACTGCAGTAAATAATATTGGAACATGGTAAATCATGATAAATCATGTTAGAACATGGTAAATCATGCTAGATTCATGGTAAATCATACTGGATCATGGTAAATCATGAAAAATCATCCTGAAATGTGGAAATACGGTCTATTCCATCTATGATCTCAGTAGTTAAATGCTTGACAATGTCTTTTGATGCTTTGGTGCTTAAAGGCCTTAACTCCTTGAACCCCGATAAATGCTGCTTGCAGCTTTAATTTATATTGATGTTGTACTCTGTCTTATAATGTTAACATGTGCTCAATGTTTCTTTACCATCATTAGTATTTTTGTTCATTACCATCATTGGTATTGTTTATTCTTCTTAAATTGTTGGTAATGTTGTTATAATAAATCCTTGTGGCTGTGGTAACGCCACCATGATACAACCTATGTAAACAATCCGTGACCAAAGTAAAAATGAAGCTTAATGTATTAATCACCAAGTGGTGAACTGGGGTGGGATTAAATAAGTTTTCTTCTTCCCACTCCCTTCAGGCAGAATTCGATTGTCAGGGGGAAAAAAGAAAGAAAAAGAGGGAGAAAGAGAGAAAGGAAAAAAAGAAAAAAAAGAGGAGGAAAAAAGGTGTTATGTTTATTAAAAAAAACTATGTTCTGTTTTTGTTTTGTTTTTTGTTTTTTTTTCTTGTTTCTTGTTTCTTTTTGCACTGTATGACTTAAACATTTTGTCGGCCTTGTACTTTTTGTGCCATTGCCTGAAATATATATATATATATAGATCATATATTGTTTACTGTTTGGTTACTGTAATAGTTACTGTATGTGTGCATGAAAAGTGATCTATCCCAAATAATTAAAAGACAGATTACACTATAACAGGTTGTCATATTATGTGTGTGTAAGAATTGCTAGTGCATTAGTAATATAACAGTAAAATGATGTTTCCAAGTCAGCGGTCACATGAATGATACTTACAGCAGTGCAGTTTGAAGAATATTCAGATGGTTTGATACTTTTCAGCTGGTACATCATTTTACACACAACCATCACACAGGCCCAAACAGAAGACACGTTGAAGGCCAAAGGCCGCAGTCTCGGATATGGCAGAGCAAATGTCCAAAACACCAAAAACACAAAGTTCATCAGCGAGACCTGAGATCGAGTGGCATGTTAGTTAGTTAGCTAGTTGAGCTTAACTGCATGTCTAACTAATTGAATGTAAGGTTTGTGTAGGATGTACACTGGTTTATGTCTTACCTCCCTCACGCAAACCCAGATGATGCCAGTGGAGACCAGTTTGAAGCTGTGGAGCTCCAGTATTCTCCAGCACACCTCCTGACCTCTCCAGAACAGCAGAAGAGCACGCAGGATCAGGTCATGCACCCTGTCCACCACCACCAACCACTGGATCACCGCGTCCACTGCAAAACAGGCACACTAATGCTGATTATTTCAATATTTCGCATTACGTACATTTTTTCTGTCTTAAGGTCCTGGCACACTGTCACTCTGGCACACATATCCTTAGAATTGAGGATATACGGGTTGTTTTATGTATGTCATATATTGATGTATGGCTCAAAAGAATGACAGCACAGCATAGCATATATAAATACAAAGATATACTCTGGCGTTTAACCCTCTGGGGTTGTTCGGCCCAAATGGACCCGAAGAATATAAATAATTTTTTTAAAAATCACAGCTTCCTCGAAATGGTCCGAAATTTGGTGACTTTGTTGGTATTTGGTATTTGAACGCTCAAAAAAATTGGTGACAGGATGTGAATAGTCTAAGTGGTTGTAAAAAAAATGGTCACACTTGGGGTGTTCGGAAAATGAATGGGAAATTGGCAAAAATGTGAAAATCCTGAGTTTTTCTGTGCGTACAATCTACAAATCACCCACGATCTTGAAAAAAGCACACAACAGTGAAAGGGTGAATCTATAAAACATCAAGAGCGCAAAACAGACACATCCACACACACACAAACACACTTTTATACACAAACACACCAAAAAATTCAGATTATACATGTGTTTTGCATTTTTAAAAAGCTCAGTTTGTCCACCAGATGGCATCCATCTCATTTCAAAAATTGCTTTTATGAGGCCTAGGCTTGACTCTAAAATTAAATACAGCTTTAAAAAAATAAAAATAGTTTTTATATTTTTTTTTCTATTATTTTCAATGGGGGGAAATTTTGTCATAATTATTGCATTAATACTAGTTATAATTTTTTTATTTATTAAAATTTTCTCAAAACACCAAAAAAGAAAAGAAAAAATATTATAAAAAACGAGTAAAAAAAAATCATAATTTTTTTTTTAAATATGAATCCCGCCCTTTGGGTCCATTTGGACCCGAACACCCCGAGTGTGACTCTGAAACGAACAACCCCAGAGGGTTAAAGGGTTAATCTAAAGGCTGTTTTTGTTTAACACAACGTTGGTCTACTACATAAGAACTTTTCACAAAACATAAATTGTTGGAATGGACTGTTATACTCTCTCCAAAGTTTTCCTCAATTTATTTCAGGAAAGAAACTAATTTAACACAGTATTTTTGTGTGTTGTTGGAGAAAAAATATTTCCAGTAAATAATTGCTTTCATTGGAAAGTCAATCGCATGGATTACATGTGTGATGCATTTTAAACCACATTGTCGGAGTTGTACTCACCATCATCTTCTACTTCTGTTTCATGATGTTTGTCCAAGGAGGAAGACGAAAGATTGATTTGATCACCACCTTTTCCTCGAAGCTGCCCTTTCTTCACCCTTTAATACAGACAGACAGAATCATGTCTTCCTCCCGGTGAGATGTGCGGCGATAATAAAACAGTGAAGCTGCTTTATCGAGGAACAGCGCCAACCCCTTTGGTGTTATATGAAAGAGTGCGTCTGGGTCAAAATGTTTTACAAAACAACGATACATTACGGACAGATCAGTGAAAAAAATCACTGCAACAAGTTAGAACGAAGAACATTATTCAGCAATAAGTGTACAGGGAGAGATACTAACAAACATCCAGAAAAATCAATAGTATCTATCAAAAGTCTTTTTCGTAATGGCCATAATTAAAGCACTGAAACATTCAATCTGTTCCACAGCCAGCTGTGTTTTTCTGGACTGAAACCACTAATAAACATATTCAAAAGTGTAAGATGAAGACAAATCAAGCCCTGCGAACCTAAGCCTCACTCACCATGTCATCAGTTTCTCCGTGTTTTTCCTTATCCTGCGGTAAAGACAAAAGAAAGTCAGTTTATTACAGGAGTTCTTATAACACACAAAGGTGTTTCAGAAGGGGAGATGAACTTCAGGATCAAGGAAATGCACAAAATCACCAGTCAACTGAGCTCAAAGGATACAATTATGACAAATAATGTATTAGAGCTGTCAATTTATTGTGTTGATTTCATTCAATTAGTTATGGAAAATGTGTTTAATGAAGTAAAATAAAGAAAACGATTTGAAGACGATGCAATACTCACATATCAAAAATCCCCTTCAGTGTTTCCTTCAGACTTTCTTCTCTGAAAGCAGCAAGATATTAGTAGATGTTGCTTCTAAAGTAAATTCATCTTGTTTTAATTGGAAAACTTGGTAACACTTTTGAATACGGTTCCTTCGTTAAAGAATAACTACACAAGAACTAATGAGTAACACAATATTAACAATCTAGTAACTATTATTAACTAACAAGAAACTCTGATTAAGGAACCAGTAAGTAATAGCGCACAGACGAAAGTGGTAGTTCACTATTAACTAATCAATAACTACTATTTTTTACTTCCCAGAGAACTACTGAAAAAGTTTATTAACAATCTATTAACTAAAAGAAATTCTTATTAACGAATTAGTAAGTAATAGCTCACAGATGAAAGTGTTACTAGACACTTCTGTGGGAATTACTAATTATTTGGATCCGTATTATAAAGTGAAAATCATTGGAACTAACTAGTAATTACTCAAGTGTTACTACATGATCTAGTCATGATTTGTGCAAACGTTTGAGATTTTTGGTGAACTTTAGTGTACGTTTAGAAAATGTTTTTGGTAACACTTGAGTAATTACTAGTTAGTTTCAATGATCTTCACTTTATAATACGAATCCAAATAGTTAGTAATTCCCACAGAAGTATCTAGTAACACTTTCATCTGCGCACTATTACTTACTAATTCATTAATAAGAGTTTCTTTTAGTTAATAGTAGTTACTAGATTGTTAATAAACTTTTTCAGTAGTTCTCTGGGAAGTATTACAAAATAGTAGTTATTGATTAGTTAATAGTGAACTACCACTTTCGTCTGTGCGCTATTACTTACTAGTTCGTTAATCAGAGTTTCTTGTTAGTTAATAATAGTTACTAGATTGTTAATATTGTGTTACTCATTAGTTCTTGTGCAGCTATTCATTAACGTATTTTAAGTGTATTCTGAAAACTTATCCAAAACTATTTATTAGAATACGTTTCGCAGTGTAAAAGGCAGGAGAGTTAGCATTAGCCATAAGAGAGTTTGTTCAGTCCACTGCCGATGAAACTGATTAACAGAGAAAAAGAGATACATGCTATGGAGTATGCAGGGGAGTGTGTGTGTGTGTGTGTGTGTGTGTGTGTGTGTGTGTGTGTGTGAAGTTTTTATTCTGAAGAGTCCAAAAGACTAAGACTGCATTTTTGGCACACCTGTTTGCTCTGTTGTCTGTTGAGACGGTCTGAAGATCGGTTAACGTGAGGAAGTCGGAGTTGAAGTAACGCAGCTGGAGAATGCAGGCCAGGAGGAAGAACGCCGGCCGTAAGATTCGCGCAAACAGTTCAACCGTGTCAAACTGTTCTAACCCGATGTCTCGTAACCTGCCAGAGCGAACACACGGATTTCATGTGTAAAAGCCGTCTCGTAATCATATGTACTATCAGAAAACTCAAAACATTTTTGGTGGCATTTTTGCCCCAAAGCTGTGTTAACTTCATAAATGATTCTAAGAAATGATGGCAGTACTTGCCTTTCCTCTGTTATGCCTAAAATCTGCTGGAAGAGGTTACAGACACTTTTAAACTGGTACACGTAGATCAGGATCAAAACTAGAATAGAGTATCCAACCACAACCGCCCAGAAATACTTCAGCTGACTTCTCCACACGTCATAATGCACCTGGACACAACAGTTCAGCGATATTCAAGTTAAACAGAGTTAACAACCCATTTTATTTAAGTAATGTGACATATTTTAAGTGAAATTCAAATCAATGTGAGAACAAAACAAAAAAAGTCTAGAGACTTCTGGAAATCTGGAAATGATCGGACGGTGAAAAGTCGTCGTTCCGTTACAGAAATGTTATAATTCCAGTCAGATTTGAAAGAGAGTTTCCTCGCTAAAATGCACTGTTACGACACACTGATGAGCTCGAAAGAGTGAAACTGGCGAGCATTACATTGAGTTTCTGAATTAAGGACAGTTATTTTGAATTGTTCGAGAAAAACAAGCACTTTTATTGTATCTGCGGGTTCACTCTCAGAAAAAAAGGTACAAAAGCTGTCACTGGGGCGGTACCTTTTCAAAAGGTACACTTTTGTACCTAAAGAGTGCATATTGGTACCTTGATGGTACACTTTTGTACCTAAAGGGTGCATATTGGTACCTTAATGGTACACTTTTGTACCTAAAGGGTGCATATTGGTACCTTAATGGTACACTTTTGTATCTAAAGAGTGCATATTGGTACCCTAATGGTACATTTTTGTACCTAAAGAGTGCATATTGGTACCTTGATGGTACACTTTTGTACCTAAAGGGTGCATATTGGTACCTTAATGGTACACTTTTGTACCTAAAGGGTGCATATTGGTACCTTAATGGTACACTTTTGTACCTAAAGGGTGCATATTGGTACCTTAATGGTACACTTTTGTATCTAAAGAGTGCATATTGGTACCCTAATGGTACATTTTTGTACCTAAAGAGTGCATATTGGTACCCTAATGGTACATTTTTGTACCTAAAGAGTGCATATTGGTACCTTGATGGTACACTTTTGTACCTAAAGGGCGCATATTGGTACCCTAATGGTACATATTTGTACAATTATGGTACCAATATGCACCCTTTAGGTACAAAAGTGTACATTTTTGAAAAGGTACCGCCCCAGTGACAGCTTTTGTACCTTTTTTTCTGACAGTGTTGGCTAATTTCGAAAAGGTTGATCATGTGAACTCACCTCGTACAGAACCACACCGAACAGGAATAAGCAGATATAGAGAATTTTGTAGACTGCCACTTTGTCTGAGAAACTGACGTAGAAGAACATGAAGCAGCAGCAGAAGATCCAGTACTTCACCAACATGCCTTTGACTGATCCCCCCAACACACTCATCACGGCCGAGCCTGGACTGGGCTCACCTGGATAGAGATATACACACATTTACACAACATAGGAATTATTTTGCAAATGAGATATTTTCAAACAAACATGACACACATATGAAGAGTTCAGATGCAAAAGCCTCTAAGTGCCATTTGAAATTTTCTTCTAAAATGACCATTTTTATCAAGCTTGTATATTTAAGTTCAGTAATTTCACTTAAATGGCAATGAAGATTACCTATTAATTGTCATTTAAGTGAAATTACTGAACTTAAATATACAAGTGTAACAGTTCTAACTCTGTTACCTTAGAGGTTATAGTGTTCCACACCATTGGGTGGCGCTAGTCATCTTTACAGATGAGTATTTAGCCAGGTATTATAACTGAAGAAGGAGTCAAGCATGTGGATAGAGGAAGCAATGGCTTCCTTGGGCAATTCTGTTTGAGCCTTTTAAGGTCCTGTGATTGAGGAATGTGTTTCCTTTTTGATCAGTCAATGGACTTTTAAATTCCAGTACCTTTTGGAAATGGCGAAGTTAAGAGGACACTTTTCCTAACCGCATCGGGATTGTCAAATTCCAATCATTGACGTTTTCAAGAACATTTCTTCTATTATCAAGCAAGGTTGTCCTCAACATCAGCTAAGTTGAATTATCCACTTTTCCAGACCGGATTCTCTAAAAGTTTAACGTTTTATGGTTTGATGATTGATGTACCTGATGTTTTACTTTTGACTACTTTGTTTATTTGTTTTCTTTTGTTTTTTTTTGTTTTTTTGTATGATGTAAATATTTGTGATGATGGGTGGGTGAATACATTATAAGCATCCAGTTTGTGTCTGATTCTTCAGAATTTTAACTGTGTAAACCAAAGCAAACTAGTTTTGTTATCTATACCTAATCAAATATCAAGTCTTACCATTCCTTCTCTGATATATAACGCAAACCCAAAAAAGGGGTAACGGTTATACAAGCTTGGTAAAAATGGTCATTTTAGAAGAAAATTTCAAATGGCATTGAACAACCACATGCTGTATATCTGATTATCAGAGTCTGTTACAAGAAATAATAATCAAAAGATATCCATACATGCTTGAACTTTGACCTCCGTCAAATCATCCGTGCTCTTTTGCTCCTCTTTTCTTTCTTTCAGCCGTTGCCGAAGTAAAATCCAGAAACTAAACGTGAAACAAACCTGCAAAGAGATCATTCGATTTTAAAACCGATACGGGACGTTACACTTATCTATATAACATACAAATTAGTGCTGTCAGTCAATAGTAAAATGAATTAATCGCACATTTTTATGTTTCATTAATTGCACATTCATGCAAATATTAAAGTTTTGAATATATTTCTATTTTCTAATAATTGAAAAAATGTAATAATTTGACTCAATAACGTCCACTATGGTTTTGGAAACCACTACAAATAGTGCCCTATTTAAGGGTATATATGGCGATTTCAAACTGATTTCACTCTTTAGCGGCGATGTGATCATGATAGACAAAGCTAAATTACTGTCATTTAGAAAAAAACCACACAGTGACGTTTGTCCAAACAATGAATCGTGCAGCTCGACACCGAGAACACTTTGTAAGGCTATTTCTGTGACGTACCTTTGCAGCGAGGTGCACACAGGGCACTGGATAACCATACACGTCAAAGTCCATCAACACAACCTTCGGTAAAGCAGGGAAAACGTCCACATGTTTCAGATGGAGTTGACTGATGAACGAAACCACTAGCAGCGACGTCCCGTACACAGCGAGAAAGGGAGCGCTGAGCATCGCAAACCGCCGCCGGTCCTTCAACATCCAGATCACACACGACCACACCAGTAACATCAGTGTGAGCCAGGAGTTATAGCAGATGCTCCACACCTGCACACACACATCCAGAAAACAAGCGTGGAACTGGACCGGCCTTCAGTTCATTGACACGAGTGGGTGTATGCTCCAGTTTGGGAAATATGTTCATTAAAGTAAAATACGTGTGCACTAATAAGCATTAATTCATGCTTTACTAATGCACAGATTAATGTGTAACTAATGATTATTAATGATTACCACATTAGGAACTAATTAAGAGTCTGTAAGGTTATTAATTAAACATGTAATTGTGGATTCATTCGATAATAACTCTTTTTTTTTAACTAATAGCGTTAATCAATATGTTAATTACCAGAATGAGCCGAAGCCTTGTATTTCAACTTCCAGATAATATGACAGGTACACTAATATGCATTAATACATGATTAATTACTTCATTGTTAGTGCAAATTCATGTGAAAATGACTAGTTAATAATGATGTGCCCCAACAAGTAAAGTCATAACATAATGATACCTTTGCAAATCTTTAGCTAATGATTAATTAAAGCAGACAACTTGGAAAGCTTTGACTAATTGTGGTAATTAACACATTAATTTACACTGTTAATTAATAAAATATGTTATTAAGGAATTAATACACAATGACATTATGATTAGTAGTAGGGCTGTCAAACGATTAATCGCGATTAATCGCATCCAAAATAAAAGTTTTTGTTTACATAATTTATGTGTGTGTGGTGTGTATAATTATTTTGTATATATAAATACACACACATGCATGTATATATTTAAGAATTATTAGCATGTATATACTTTATATATATTTATACATAATTAATATTATGAATAAATCTAAATATTTGATATATTAAGAACACGTTTTTCTTAAATGTATACATGCATGTGTGTGTATTTATATCTAGAAAATAATTATACACACTACGCACACATATATTATGTAAACACAAACTTTTATTTTGGATGCGATTAATTGTTGCCCAGCCCTAATAAATATCAAAAGGTCAGAAAATACTCAAACACGCCGTTACCATGGTGATGATGAGAGCGATTACATAGCTCTGCTTCATGATGACCTGTCCCAGCTGGGCCGAAGCACTGGGTCCAGGCCGACCGGGGGAAGGCAGACGGTCCACGTCATCCAATACTTCATCGTGTCCGTCACAGATTTCAGTCTCCACAGTGTATTCTGTGGATGCATTTCACACAAAATCACACACACAGATTCTAACATGTGAACAAAACAAAGTTAAAACTTAATGTATGAGTGTAAATCTCAAATATATTAACCCTCCTATTATCCTTGGGGTCAATTTGACCCCGTTCAATGTTTAACGTCTGTAAAAACATAATTTTATTATTTTATTTTATTTTTTGCTTCATTTTTTTTGCTATTTTTTGCTAATTTTCACTCTGTAAACATAAAATTGACCTGATAATATTTTTTCAAAGTCTTGTACAAATTTTGCAGCATCGGTGTTCCTTGGGGTCATTTTGAACCGAGGCTCTTTTAGTTGTATCATAAAACAGAATAAATATTAAAATTTCACACACATTTGTTTGGCTTTGTCATATTGAGGTCACTATAACATGTTATAATTTGAATTTATAATGTTTATTGTAATTTTACATATTCAATATCATTTTCAAAAAAACTAAAAAAACGACTAGTAGTTCACATGACATGTGACATATTCTCGTGAGAACTAAAAATTCTTTCCCGCGCCATGGGGGAGGGGAAAACATTATTTTTGCGAGAACTATGAAATCCCGCGCCATGGGGGAGGGGAAAACATTATTTTTGCGAGAACTATGAAGTTTCCCGTGCCATGGGGGAGGGGAAAACATCATTTTTGAGAGATTGACCCCAAACATAACTCGTGTTACTATCCTTGATAAAAAAAAAATAGTTTTTCTTTCCAAATGTTATAGATTACAAAAATCTATACTTAGAAATATTATAAAACAAATAAAACACCAAATATATTTATACTTTTCCAATTTTAGGTCAATCAGTAAGATTTTATGTTGATTTGTAAATTTGTCCATAGTCGTGCAATGGGTATTCTGGATGTATCAGGGGTTAGGTGGGGTGGGGAAGGGGGTGGTGGGTGGATGTCAACTTAAAACGTTACTTAAGTAGTCAACAAAGACATAAATTAACTGAGACAAACCTTTGTAAAAAAAATAAACATATAGTGGAGGTTTAAATTACTGGGGTCAAATTGACCCCAGAGGGTAAAAAGTGTTATCAGATTTGAGGTAACAGGAGGGTTAAGAGTTTGTCGTTTGCAAGCCTGTATATGTATCTGTGACCGTTGCAATGACAAAATCTAGTTCAGAAAGTTTGATAACCAGCACTCGGCATCAACACACCTCCTTCCCAGATCCTCTACGCACTGATTTATCGTCTAGCCTTTAGTCATTGCTGACCTTGTTCTCAAACGCTCTTCTGTCCTGTTGTTTTGTGTGTATTTGGGCACAGTGTACACATGAATAATGTAGACTTTCTAATTACTTTTTAATGTACAATAAGCCATCTTCTGTGTGTATGGAGATAAAGCCAAGCAATTCGGGTAGTCATCCTCCAGAATCAGGGAGTTCACCCCCGAGTCTTCGTGGTCCTGCCACGTCCTCTTCCACTCCAACACCACAGCCTAAAACAACAACAGCAGATGCTTAAACACTGCTATGATTGTCTATAGTTTAAAGCAAGACGTTCTTCATCGCTACTGAGTGTATATTCCATGTAGCACTGCACGTGACTGCTCTAATCATGCTTAAAGGCACACTATGTACGATTTTTTTTTATCAAAATATCCAAAAACCACGTGGACAATATTATATAGTTTGTTGATTTGTGTACTTGCATTATCCCAAATGTTTCTAAGAATGTTTAAAGAGAAATAAGCATAAACCGACTCTAAGATGAGAAGGGTCATGTGCTCGTCACATGATATAGGGAACAGCCAATCACATCATGAAACATGAAACTATATACTACGTCCTCTTACAGTAAGTATGTACTCTTTTTGTGAAGAAAAAGTAAATACTTTTGAGTGTGTAGCAAAAGAGTACACAAGCTTTGGGACATGTTCCCCATCGCTGGTCTTGGACTGTCCTGTGAATATAGTGGCGAGTGCACAATTCACACAAAGAGACTTCATGAGAGCAATTCCATCTATATTTATTTTTATTCCGAATGAAAAAATTATATCTTACCTCTTTTCTTTCAAGCGGGAATTGTTGAATTTTAGAGAAGCTTGATTGAATGCTGGAGTCTTCAGAATAGTTTTCAACATTTTCCTGAGCATGGTATATATTCGGGTTACAAATGCAGATAAATAGACCTACATGCACACAATTGCCTTTTTTTTCAGTGTTTTCAGCAATTCTTTTGGAGTGCAAAATAAAACAGTTTAACTCAATTGCATTAAAGGTATTGTAGGTAGGAATTTTATAAAAAATACAAAAAAATCCAAATTTGTTAAAAATTTTCGTATATATCAATGCATAATTAAAATGTAAGTACTCTGAAAAAGAAAGTATAAAAATCGAGTATGGGGTTAATAGCATTCATGAGTCTTCCCCTACCATCCTAGGAAAAAAAATATCGCTCCCCAGATGTAGATCTACATTTTGATTCATTTCGGACATTTAACGGCGTGTACATACACGCGGAATCACTCAGATATTTAACGGCGTAGACATACACGCATGCACGCGGATCGCTTAAAATGCGTATAGATAACACGCCACTTGACTTGAAAGTGGTGTGTATGTTTACGCGAAAGTCATGATGTCATGTTACCGCATCGTCAGCTCGAGGACAAATCCGGGGTCGAGGGCGAAGCAAAGGAGCAGAACATGAAGAAGATTTGGACACCCCAACTAGGGTTGGGTATCGTTTGAATTTGAACGATTCTGATTCGGATTCCGATTCCTTGTTTCGATTCCGGTTACTAGCAATTCTCGATTCCGATTCTTTTAAGAGGCAGGGTCCAAAAAGTTTAGCTAACCTTGCTAACCAACGGTCTTTCTGAAGGAAACCTCTTTCCTTCTGTCACAAATACTCCTTTTGTCACAAATTTTGCCGAGATTTCGTTATTTTAGAAAAGCGAAGCCACACTTTGGACCGCCGACGTAAGCTACTCATGTTCGACTCGCGCGGTTAGGCCGACGCTTCTTCGTTGGTGTTGTTCAGCGGTTTCTTCTTCCGCTCGGCGGACTGCGAATATCGAAACTAGGATTTGAAATTTTAACTTTTGAACGATTCCGGGAAAAACGAAAAGTTAGTCCCGGTTCCAATCGATACTCGATTCTTGATACCCAACCCTAACCCCAACATAGAAACATGTTATTTTTCTAGCCTCATGTCTGTGCGTGTGTGAAGTGCATTACAGTACCTCCTCGACAGATCGATTCCACTTTTGTAGAAGACTCATTGCTGAAAAATACAACAGTAGGAGCATAAGTGGGTTCATTATTGCAGGCCAGCTGCCATCTTCATGCAGAGTCAGGATATACGGCTCTGACATGTTGGTCTGGACGAGCGCTGTCAAACCAAACAATCTGGAAAACAGACATAGATATTAGATTCAAACAGATGCCGAATGTGTTTTAGTAAGGTGCTGGACCAACTGCTTCAATGTGCCTTGCCTCCGCAAGACTTTGGGACTCTACTGGTGTCACGTTTTGAGTTTTGATCATGTTTAAGGGTGATTTCAACACTGGGCTCGTTTGCTGCGGTTCGAGTCCGGGTACGATTGTTCACGGCAGCGTTGGTCTGGTTTCACACTCAAGTTGATTCTATCGAACTCTGGTGTGGATCATATGTCTGCAGACTCACTCTTTCTCGTATCCAAGGTAAATCATCAACACGATCATCCCTTACATGTGTTTTATTCAACTAAATACATCATAATCGGCTGGATACTTTACTTCCTGAACAAGTGCGCACCCGAGTCCGTTTTATTTTCACATAGTACACAACCGAACTCAGAGCACCTCATCCAGGTAGTCTTGGGTTCGGTACCCCAGTGCCCACCCGGGTCCACATCACAGCATTCACATTAATGAGTTTTCATGCGAACCGTGCCCCGATGCGAACTTAACTCCCAGTGTGAACGCACTCTTGGTTTCTAAGTTAGTCTTCTAATCTGTTAAATACTAAATACAGTTCTCCTTCCTTCTCTTCCTGTTTGTTTCTATGGTTACTGATTGTGTTAGTTGAGTTCAGGTGTGTCTTGTTAATCAGTCAATGGGCTATATGCACGCATAAGTTCCGCATGTGACATGTGGTGAAGAAAACCTCTAAATATTTTCACGTTTTGATCGATGACATAGAACGCACAGTTATAACCCCAGATAGCAAACTGACATTGAATCAACGTTGATCTGACATTGTTTTGCTCATCGAATTAACGTCGAACCAACGTCAGACGCGTCATTCTTTCAAAACTAGTGGAAAATCAACTTGAAATCAACGTTGTTTCAACGTTAGGAAAGCAAAACAATTTTCGATTTTCATTTAGCTTTGAAGAATGCCGTGCCCGACGTTGGTTCAACGTTAATTCGATGAGCAAAACAATGCCAGATCAACGTTGTTTCGATGTCATGAGAGACGTCGTTTCCACGTTGATTCAATGTCAGTTTGCTGTCTGGGACCTCCTTGTGGTTTTTTAAACTTTATTGTGTCTGATTGTGTTTTTTAAAATCTTTATATAGGCTTCAAAATGTACAAATTTTGGATTAACTTGTAAAGATTATCTTGATAGACAAAACGTGTAAGGGTCACAACTCTGTTAAACACAGATCTTATTTTTTGCGATTTTCCAAAAGTCCATGGGGAAAATGCATTGCTTTTCGACCGAGGGAACCCATGCGCCGCTAGCTTCCGATTTGTCCTACAAAGTGACGTCATCCCTTCGGCATTCTATTGGTTTACTTAGTAAAGATCTGACTCAGACAGCAAAATAGTGTCGGCCCAGATCAGGATCCCACGGGTACCAGCGCAGTCTCATCCCAAGACGTCATATAAATGACGTTTTGGGACGTCTTTTGACCATACGTCAATGTTCGCCTTTTTAGGGCCCCCTTAAACGTCGGTAGATGAGGTTATGGGATCCTAACTCTAAACCTAACCCTAACCTACCCCTAAACCTAACCCGTCACCTAACTGACGTTAAAGGTAAACGGCCCGGGATTGCCATCTACCTACGTTTAAGGGGGCCCTAAAAAGGCGGATATTGACGTATGGTCAAAAGACGTCCCAAGACGTCAGTTATATGACTTTTTGGTGACAGATGTGGGCCGGATCTGGGCCGAGACCATGTTGCTGTCTGGGGAACTGCACCTGGCAAAGTCATCCTGTGGAGGAATGAGCTGTTGGACGAGGGGCAGCTGGTAGAGGTAGAGGATAAGGATGTGTCCTCCACTGAAGATGGTCATCATTACACACAAAGAGCTGTAGTGCAGCAGAGAGATGGGGTAGTCCAATACCCAGCACCACACAAGGCCAAGAAACACCATGAAATACAGCGCTGACGTCAGGGACGGAAACGTTATACCTGTCAAAAGATGAAACATCCTTGACTGCATCTATAGATCGTTTTCCAGAATCTATGCACACGTTCATCTCTATATGCATTACCTGCCAGTCCTAACAGAACAGTTACTAAAACTTTTCCAGCAGTGTTCATTACAGAAGACAAGAGGAGCATCAGACCAGTCATGAACATGACGAGTTTCTGGAGAACGTCGGGAGAGGAAGCAGGAGCGGTGTCGCTCTCAACAGTGTCAAAAGAGGAGCCCTCAGACAGTCCACTCTCCCCTTCATATTCTGAGTCTGAAATCTCTTCTCTGGAACCCTGTCAAATAAGGACACGGGGCAAAATCAGCCAAGAATAAAAATGGAAATAAAATTTTTGATCAACTGGCCCCGGTGTGTTTGATTTGACTCACAGAAGCGCTCTAGTATCTGCTCATTACCTCAGTCTCGTAGAGCTGCCGGCTGTGTTCGCTGTGACGTGGCTTCTTGGGCTTACACCGGCGAATGATGAACAGTGTGGACAGGAAGACAGCGAAATCTGGCATTAGCAGACGTATTATGTTAAGTGTGTCCACGTCGCTAAACCTGGAAAGAAGTAAAAAAAGCATTAAACTTTAGTTTACAAAGACTTGAAACTCCAGCCCGTTCTCATCCTTTAGCGTCACATAGAACGCTATATGACAAAACGGCGTTATACGACGCACATGGCACCCGTTATCGTTAATATTCACCTGAACCCAAGTCGTCATCAATCCTTTAGCGTAATATGAGACTACCCTACCCTACCCCACACCTAAACCTACCCAGCGCGTGTTATATTAACGATAATGGATGCCATGTGCGTAGTATAGTGCCGTTTTGTCATATAGCGTTCTATATGACGCTAAAGGACGAAAATGCGTTGGAAACTCCGAGTGGTCAGGGGTGTTCACTGATATGCTCACACAAAAAAACAAAAATCACTCCAAAAGATGTTTGTTTCCTGGCATCGTTAGCCAACTATGGTCACAAGTTCCTAACCTGACTCCGCCAGATGGATTTGCTCCGCATATCCATCTGGAAACTTTCCTTTGAAGTAATTT